>CM067224.1:75350403-75888852 GCA_034190945.1 Octodonta nipae
AGTTTCATGACATGATATAGGGTTTCATGATAAAATAAAATTCGAGATCTAGGAGTTTCAGGAAACCTACCTCACAGAGACTCGAAATTGGAAGTCATACTATATATAACGCCGTTTCCTTGTGATACTAGGACAAAGAATTCGTAGGTTAACTAAAAACTGTCAAGGAAATTATGATACAATCTTTTAGAGATTCAATCAGTTGAAGGGAGGGTTGATAAAGGTTCTCGACTAGAAACAACATATTGTCTTGCGTTCAATGGATTGTAAGATCTCGAAATGATAGTATTATATTAGGTTGTCCAAGAAACACGAAATTTTATTTTCGTTTTATAACATTTTCATCTGTGTATTGATTTTAAAAGACAATTGATGGTGTCAGAGTGCTAAATCAGTTTTAAAAACAAAATTGCAGATGTATCTAAACATTGGCAAACTTTGAAACATGGTGGTACTTTCTTGGATCACTTCTAGCTTTAACAATAAGATTCTGAAAGTTTCAAAAATAAGATTTTGAAAGCTTGAATATTTATAAATACAACGGGAGGTTGAGCTTACGAATCTGTCAAAAGTAATTGTCCTATTTACACTATATAGATACGTATGTTTTAATCTCCTGATGATAAATTTTGCTTCGTTGGGTATCGCTGCTATTTCAGATATTGACAGCCATGCGACAATGGTGCAACCTAATGACGATAAAATTTTTAGTAAAACCTTAATTTCGAGAGGTTATAGGGTGAGTCAAATCCTGCTACAATTTCATTCGGGGTGATGTAAAGAAATACCGTAACAATTTTTCGATATTAGCCTGATTCCTTACTCAGTCAACTTTATAACGTCTTGAAGTTCCTCAGTCACCATTACATAGTTACTGAACTCATCCCTTTCTCTAAACAAACAAACGGTTTATGGTGTTTCACGTTTTATTTTTTTGGTGATGGATGTATTCAACCTAACTATTGTTAAATAATTTGTAATAAAACATTTTTCGCCAGTAAACTGTATCTTTAAAATATATCTCCGACTTCTAAACTTTTTTAAAACGTTTCGACACTTAATACACTCCTAGCTTTAACTTCAGAGCCAAGTTTAAATTTGACAGTGCTCAGACTAGCTCCAGGCCGTTTGTCAGGGCAAACTGACAAATTGGAAATATGCAGAATATTTTCCTAAGGGTGTCTCCCACGTAAAGGAGCTTAACAAACTTCTTATAACTTGTCTTATAAACCAAAATATTATATACATATCAAACTTTGAGTGTAAGGTTTTGGTGTTAGGATAGAGAATTTTCTGTTTATACATCTGTGACACAACAAAGGTTCCGCAGATATTTCTGTTTATGTATTAAAAATAGAACAACTGCTTTTATATAATAATTATATATAATAAAATTTGTGGTATAATATTTGATTAAAAAAATATAAGTAAATTATATCACTTGTCTTTTAAAACGAACAGTCGTAAATGGGCTATCAAATGTGTGTTTGTGATTGCTTACTTTTGGCAGCATATTTAAAAATCTAAAAAAATTCGCATTCGGAAATAGGACATTTGTTACATACCTAATAGGTAGAATGTCTCTCTCTCTCTCTCTTTATTTTCGAAATAAAGCATTGCCTCCTTAAAATAAATAACACCTAACTTAAAGATAAAAAAAGACAATCTTACCAACTTAATCGTCTGAAAAATGTGTAAGAATAAGGTTAAATTGATCTGATGGTAAATTTCTGTATAAAGCAAAGAATAATTTAAACGATCAACTTCAGTTTTTCCAATCAGAGTACCCATGATGTATTTTGATGTATTTCATTATATATATATATATATATATATATATATATATATATATATATATAGGCATGTTTCATAAAGCATATCCAATACATAAACTAACAATTAGTGAGAAATTTATGATTGAACTAATAATAAAATTTCTTCATTTCAAATCTTTTTTTATTTCTGTTTGAAAAAATGAATTTGCTAATAACCCCTTATTTTGGACCACCCTGTATGTATGAATGTATGAATTTATCATAAAAAGCACAACCAAAAATAAGAATCAAAGACACCAACCATTTGCGTATTTTTTATAAAATGAATCCCTTGATGTATTTCAACCAAAACATCCCTCACTGTATATATAATATTGACCACAAAATAGTGAATAATTTGTGATATTGACATTTATACCGTCTCTGTTAGTTTTAGTTTCGATGGTACGGCCCTCTATCGGTAACATTTGGTATCAGAATACGGCATCAATGCTCTGCAGATTCCTTCTTTTTAGTTCGGTGGCTAGTGGTTTCTGTAAAATACAACAAATGTCAAATAATAGTACTAGAAGGAATTTTTAAAATGCTTTTTATGCTTAACCTAACCCGTCATAGTACAAAATGTGACATATTCTATAACATTGAGTTGCTCATCTATCTTTATTGTATGATCTGTGATGCCACAGCAGAAAAACCAACCGTTGCATTCTGCCACCTATCAGTGAATAGCAAGAATTAAAACTAGAATAAGAATAAAACTTTACATTGAAAATTGGCATCAGACACCATGACTACTGAATTCTGCTTTAATGTAGTTATTGATTTTATTGCAGAGCAAGATTACTTCCATATTTCGCCGTTAGATGGGAGACGTTATATCATGAGTAAATATTTGTTAAAATATTTAAAACGGAAAAAGGACTTTTTTTACTAATATAATTTAGCTGGATATCTAAATTAAAATCGATTTTAATTTATTTCTTAAGTGAGATTGTAAATGTTTTGACACCAAGTATAATGCGATTTTACAATGTAAAACTTTATCATAATGACTATTTTTCGTGTCTAAAGAATACTGAAGTCAGTTAAGCATAAGTTTGTATGGGACTCCACCCCAATTTTGTTGTAATACAGTAAAAAAAAATTGAAAGTCATTTGTATTTTAACCCTTTCGGCCCCAGTGGAAGACATAGAACCCAGGGACTAATTGAACTTGTCTTACCGTGCCTTATATGCCCCGTTTTACATTAGAAATAAGCTGTAAGAGATTTTTTGAAAAAAACGTGTTAAACCGCAGCTTTTTTGATAAAGGTCGCAACGTTATGAGCCAGTTTGGTCATAAACAGACACTATACGGTACGTGTACAACATTCCAAAATAATTTTTACACTTTTTGCAATAAAAATAAGGATTTTCATGTGATTTTTTCATGGTAAATTTTTTGTTTTGCAATTACATGTAATAAACTCATATTTTAGTAAGCATAGTATTTTTTGTACAATATTACGCTGTTACTTAGAATGGGGGATGTATAAATCTCAGAGTGTTTTTTGAGTGGTATTTTTTATCTTGACAAGGAAACATTTGTGCCCTGATGAGTTGGAATACTTGGCTGACAATTTGGACGAAATATCTTCATAAGAAATAACATAATCAGTCAGACAGATTCGCTACCATAACATGATCAGATCACTCGAATCAGCCTTCCGATGGTTCTGATGAACTTGTGTCGTCCGTAAGTGTCCAAGCAGAAGAAGACAAGTTTGAAGATATTAGAGGAACCCCAAGACACACACCCTCCGCTGGCTACAGGCTTGACTATAGCTTGACTATAGGCAATGTTGAAGATAAATGAGCTACTATAAGCTCAACTTCATTATTTGGTTTCTTAGCCATTTTTCGAATGGCCAAATATTTTCAATACTTATATGAATTATTTATACCATAAATTTTGGAAAAGTGAAGTGAGGGGTCTGAAGATCATCTCTTCTTTTTTCCAAGGGTAGTTGATTTATAATGATAGGGTCATCCGGTGAGGTTATAGCCTTACAAAAAATATGCCTTCCATAGGATTGACTGAAATTTACCAAAAACTAACGGGGCTGCAGTATTTATTTTTAGAATATAATTATGAATGAGAAGATCTATCACTTCAGTTATTAAGAATGATTTAGCTATAAAATAAAAAATATATATAAGCCATTATTTTTTTTTTTGGAATTAAAATAATGAGGTATACGAGGGCTGCCTTTTATATTTCGGGATTGGACAACCCTAGTGTTTCAATCTGACAACTGACAGCTCTATCGTAAAGTTTGACATCTTTGAGGTTATACGTACTCAGAACGTTTTAACATACGAGCGCTATGTGTTGTTTACAGTAACTTAAAGGATTCATCTCGGCCAAAAAATGGAATTAAATCGTGAACATTTTCCTGCGATTATTTTTTACAACTTTCGACGTGGATTAAGTCAGCAAGAGTGCAGGGATGAACTTAGTTTAATTTTTGGCGATAAAACTCCATCAAGGTCCACTGTTTATCCATGGTATGGTGACTTCAATCGAGGTCGTAGTTCACTCCAAGACGAATTTCGTGAAGGTCGTCCAAAAACAGTTGTTGTTCCGGAAACCATTGATGCTGTGCGCGAACTGATCTTGCAAGATCGTCATGTGACCTATCGTGAGATTGAGTCAACCTTACACATTAGTGGGACCAGCATACATTCAATATTGCATAAAAATTTGAATGTCAAAAAAATTTGTCCGCGTTGGATCCCACACAATTTGTCAATCGTTCAAAAAAAGGCTCGTGTCGATTGGTCGAAAGAAAAGCTCAAAAAATACGATCGCGGTGCTTCAAAACACGTTTGTGACATAGTGACAGGTGATGAATTGTGGATTTACGCGTATGAGCCCGAAAGTAAACAGCAGTCGACTGTATGGGTGTTTTAAGATGAGCCGAATCCAACAAAAGTTGTTCGCGCACGAAGCACTTCCAAGCAAATGGTCGCCTGTTTTTTCGGAAAAACTGGACATGTCGCAACCGTACCACTACAACAACGCAGAACAGTCAATTCTGAGTGGTACACAACCATTTGTTTGCCAGTTGTCTTCCAAGAAATGAGGAAAACCAACCCCCGAAGACGGATCACTCTTCACCACGACAATGCGAGCTCCACACATCGGCTTAAACAACTGCATTTTTGACCACTCAAAATGTCGATTTGATGAGTCATCCGCCTTATAGTCCTGACTTGTCACCAAATGACTTCTTTTTATTCCCATACGTAAAAAACATACTGAGAGGTCAACGTTTTTCGACACCTGAAGAAGCGGTTGCTGCATTCAGAATGCATGTTTTCGTGATACCTCAATCAGAGTGCAAAAAGTGTTTCGACAATTGGTTCAAACGCATGCAAAAGTGTATAGATCTTCATGGGGAATATTTTGAAAAACAATAAAGCGATTTTCGATGATTAATATTTGTTTTTGTTCTCTAATCCCGAAATATAAAAGGCAGCCCTCGTAGTAGCTCATTTTGTAGGTTTTTCATTTTTCTACAACATTGCCCATAGTAGCAACACGGTTTAATGGGTGGATTTTGTATAAAAGGTAAAAAACTATATTGATACCGGTTTTTTCAGGTTTTTTTTGTTGATTTTGTTCTACTATTAACTTTGTCACCAAAAGGTCTTTTTCTCCGTCAATCATCTGAGCTATCTAGACGCCATCTGGTGACGAGATAACACCTTCCTGCCACAAACAACAGTACTACGTCAAACAGCTTAAATCCCGGCCTTTTGCATTTTTACCCCTTACCAAACAACGTACGTAATGCACTTTATTGAACTTCTATTTCATAAGATAAATATAAATTTAAATAATTTGGTCAAGTACGAGTCGGACTCGCATACTAAGGGTTCGGTACCAGATTCAAGATTCTAATATATCCAAGTTTGAGACAAGCAGGGAATGAGTGCATTTTCTTATATTTACCAACCCTAATATATTTTAAACTAAACGTTTTAAATTTATAAAAAATATACACTTTCATCATTTTCTACACAGACTTTATATTTTAACTGCTTCAGGATTCGCTTGATTTTTATAAGAATACATATGTATTTAATTTTCTAATTTAGCTCCCAAAAATTAACATTAGAGTTTTATTTTACTAATAAACTTTCAGGGAAGCCTTTTAAAATCAACTGTCTGAACTTTGAGGCTCTGTAGATTGGAAGATATAGGGCAAAATAGGTCAAGTTTTAAATTATAAATTATTAAATGTGTTATTCAAATTATTTAAAAATACAAATAAAATACATTTTTCAAAATTTAAATAGTGTAGTTTCTAAAGTGGGAATGTTCAATATTTTTGTTAATAACTTTTAAACAAATGATTTAGAAATATGGTATATCTTGTAAACAATTAATTTTAAAAATATGAGAAATATATATTTGTATTCCTCATGATGAGCCCTTTCATTTGAAGTATTGCATGATGCGTTAAAAAATATTTTTTTATTTTCCGTTAATTTCTATAATTTGGCCCCCAATATTAATATTAGGAATATCTTCGTATTTTTCCTGTAACCAAAAAAAATGTATGACTTATAGTATGGGGAATAAAGGGGAGAATGGGTAATTTTTAAAAATATTTTTTTAAATATATTTTAAAATATTCATTTTAAAAAAAATTTAAAAATATATTTGTATTCGTCATAATGAGCCCTGTCATTTGATATATTACATGATCCATTAGAAACAATTATAATTTTTTAGTTTCCAATGAATTCTATAATTTGCCCCCCAAAATTAAAAGGAGAGATTTGTTCTTATTTTCCAGTAAACTTCAGCTTAGACCCTATACCTCTAATTTTGTTCAAAACTTTACGTTTTATAGTTTCGGAGATAAGTGGAGGGGAGGGGGTAAATTTTGAAATATTTTCGTTAATATCTTTTTAACTAATTTTTTTTAAATATGAAAAAAATATATTAGTGTTCCTCAGAATGGGACCTTTCATTTGATATATTACATGATGCGTTTGGAAAAAAATTTATTTTTAAATTTTCTTTTAATTCTATAATATGCCCCCCAAAATTAATATTAATGGCTTCTCCTTATTTTTCCTGTAAAGTTCACGCAACGATCTATATTTCCTATTTTTCTCAAAATTTTAGGCTCACTAGTTTCGAAGATCAGGGGGGGAACGGTCGATTTTTTTAGTCCCCCCCCATAAGTACCTCTAAAATCAAAATTTCTTCTTTTGCGGTATGTACTCCTGATCCTGCCACCAAACTATACATTTATACGAAATTTAAACCACTTCCGGCCAGTAGTTTAGGAGAAAATTGCTGTGATGTGACAGAGGCAGAAATCCGGAGTGATATTATAAGGGTATCCGTATATTGTATATACGGAACCCTAAAAATGAATCTATTATTTACGTCTAATGCAATCTGGTTACTAAAAGAGTTCTTCTATAGATATACCCATTAATATTTTATAATAAATAAATATCATATATTTTTAAACTCGGGGAAGGGTGTTACACTTGGTGCTACACTTTCCAAAGTGAGTGTACAATTTTGCAATAATCCTGTCGATCAATTTTGCTGCTTCAACACCGGATCAAATTACAACAAAATCAAATTAATATGAAACTTGAGCTGCACATATCAATAAATCAAATATTTTACATAAAATCCTGCATAATAGAAATACCGTTTAGTTCATCGAAGTGAATGATTCGTATTCCGTAAATACATTTCTGTGTTTCCAGTTCATCTGCCAAACGTATGATTCCATATCATATGCAGTTGCCCATGTATCAAATTACGTTATTGGCGATATTCCTCGGAAATAATGTTAATATATTACGTTTCTACATGAGGGTGTGCAGATGTTCCAAAAATGTATCAATCGCGTTCTGTAATGATTTATATTATTCCCAGACCGTGATCACAAAATACACAAGTCATCAACAGATTCGCATTTTCGAGAGATCGCTGACATATGACCTCGTCTGAAAATGAATGCGTTTTTGCTTTTGACGTGAACCTGATGCGATGTGATGTGAGATGTGATGTAGCAATAATGATAGAATACTGGGCTGTCATTAATACAATAATTTGGGGGTTAAATAATAGATACCTACATTTTTATTAGAAATTAAAACAAATTTGATTTCACTAATCTCTATATAAATAGTCACAGACAAAACTGTTCGGTACCATTTTTTCCTCTGTCCCTCATGTAATAACTACTGAACTGTTTTTGCTTCTATTTTTTGAAAATGCGAGATTGTTAAGACCGACATCTAGGTATTTTCACAGAGAGATATAGTACAATACAGAGGTTCCATGTTCGATAATTTAGTCTTTGTTCTTCACTTGAATCTCCTAGGACCAGTAACATGTCACGATAATCAAATTTTCAGGTTACTTCACCTGTCGGAGAGATACGTTGAATACTCTCTTCGAGGTGTCATTCCTTTGTACGCAAGTAGCAATATATATTATATATAAATTATAATATATATTGTTTCTGGTCGGGAACCTTCAAACAGTTGCGCTATCCCAGGTATTGAATAGTCCTCTCGAACACTTCTATTTTGCATTTGGATGCATTTCGTTAAATTTGAAGACGCGAGATGTTAAGACCGACATCTAGGATTTTCAAGAGAATCAGTACACAGAGGTTCCGAATCTGGAGCCGTTCCGTGTAATTACTGTTCTTCCTTAACTCCAAGGACAGAATGTCACGATAAAATTTTCAGGTTACTTCACCTGTCAGAGAATATTGAATACTCTCTTCGAGGTGTCATTCCTTTGTATCGCAAACTTTGTAGCATGATTCTCTTGAAAATCCTAGATATCGGTCTTACATCTCAGCGGTCTTCAAATTTAACGAAATGCATCAAATCCATGTACCAGAAGAGGACATTCAATATAGTGGGAAGCGCAACTGATGAAGGTTCCCGACCAGAAACAATATATATTATATTTATATATAATATATATTGTTTTGCGTACAAAGGTGGGTAAAAAGTGACACCTCGAAGAGAGTTTTCTTTATTTTTGTTTTGCATTTTGAGTAGCTAAGTTATCGTTACACAGATTCAAACAAATTCAGTGCAAATGAAGGATGGATAAATAAAGAATCTTGATTTCATATCTGTTTAAAATTACTAATTTAATGAGGAAAAAATTAAATAGCGTAGCTCATAATCCAAGTTGTACAGATATGGCACCAAAAATATATCTCAACAAATGTATTTAGCTGTAGTAATACTGATTCGAAATTTGACAGCAGTCGATAGTAAAACTTCAATAATGTGTACAATCATGTAGCAAGGTATATACAACATGTTTCTAAAATAATCGAAGTTTTACTATACGAAGATGTATGCTCAAAAATAAAAGCCTTCTTTTCTATTAGCATTTATGACGTTACTTTTTTATAAATGGGTTGGATGGTGACGACAGCAACTATTGTTAACAGAGTGGTACTAAAAAATTTTATTTGATATAAGATAATCTTTGTAAATATATGATGGTTCAAGATCTCGAAATTCTCCAGTTTTACAGGTGGATTAAAAAATTGCCGTTTAAAAAAAATCGTTGAATAAATCGTATTACCGAGAAAGTTGCATTCTGCAAGAAATTGGGACAAAATTATGTATCGTTCAACACAGGGTGATTTTGTGACATACTTGAGAATGAAAAAATTCTTGCAATACAAATTGATGTGTGTTATCTTATAAGAATTTTATCACTATTGCATATTTTTCTAGCATTACATTTTTACAGTGAAACCTTTTATTGGATTTTAAAGTAAAAAGTGCTGGTTAGGCGATTTTTGACCCATAAATAGAAGTCTATAACTGCCAAATCGGGAGACCGGGGTGGCCATTCGCGTGGGTCATTTCTTCCAATCCAAGAGTTTGGATAGATATTATCTAAGTGTTGTCTTACTAATAACGAGTTATGAGCAGGTGCTCCATCATGTTGGAACCACTCAATTTCTAAACGAGTTCTCAAATTCAAATTATGCAACATGTCTTGAAAAGTGTATTACAAGAAATGTGATTCGTCATAGATAAAAGGCTCCAGAATAGTAAGACCCTATGATACCACAACAAACATTAAAACCAAATTTTATCTGGGGCCGTCTTTGTTCTACATGGAATGGGTTTTCTTTAGCCCAGATATGCTCATTGTGTCTATTGAACATACCGCAGTTAGTAAATCTAGTTTCATCTGACCATAACACCTTTAATGGAAACTGTGGATTGTCAAGGCACATGTCTCTAAACTATGTACAAAACAAAATACCTCGATGTTCGTCACCAGTATGCAAAGTTTGAAAAACTGAAAGTTTGTACGGGTGGAACTTGTGCGCTTTCAGTACCTTAACTACAGTTCGTTGAGATGTGCCAGCTTCTGACGCAATCTCACCAGTTGATGTATGTAGATGGATTTTGATTTACCATTCCAAAACATTTATTTGTGCTGCTTCGTTAATTTGATAGCGTTGCTTTGGTGGTTTAGTAAAAGATCCATATCTGCGTAAAATATCGTAAAGCCTCTTAAATGTACATAGAGCAGGTTGACGATGATTTAAAATATCTATGAAAGTATTCCTCAGCTGAACAAACCGAGTTTTTATGGCATATGATATAACATTCCACCATATTCAGTTTTTCTTCGTTAGAATATTCCATTTTATCACGAAAACTTGTGAATACCGACTGTCAGTTCAGCACTACTAACGGAATTACTCTCAAATGAGGAAACGTCAAAATGAAAACAATCTTTTTGATAGCTACCTATGTTAAAAGTGAAAATAAGAGAGAAAAGCATCCATAACTCCGTTATTTTTATGAATAACTATATCGAGTACTATATCGTTGAAAAGCTCTAAAAAAGTCCGATTTTTTGAGGTCATAGCCATCTATAGTTTCTATTCAAAAAAAGATAAGTTTGTGTCATATCTCGAAAACGAGAGCTGTCACGCAAACGAGGACATAACAATCATATTCGGGATGCAATTCCCTTCAATTTTGGTATTTACACTTTTTTTATAAAATCAAAAACAAAGGAGCTAGAGGGATTTGCCTAAATCGACAGAATTTCGTTTTTATTAAAATATCTAGTAAGCCATGACTTTTTACAAAAATCCGAAAGTGTCATTAAATTGGGTCAGTAAAACTGCAAGTCTTTCCCAATTTAACCATTGCTCTATCTCCGCTAGTTTCCGAGATCCCCATACTGATCATCAAAAAAACTCACCCTGTATATAAGAAATAGATGATAACGGCTGAATTAATATAACAAATCAATTAATTGGGAAGCAGCCAGTTCACTAGAGGGTGTTAAAAAGAAATATTCTTTCTTACTTTTGAAAAGCTTTCAGAATGCCTCGAAGTTTCCTTGGACTTTCATCGTCTTGAAAAGGTTCATCTCACAACGTTTCAATAGCTTTGTCGCTGCTATCGTCATCAGGTGAATGATGGCAATTCAGTTTATCCCTGGTATTTATACGTCGCCGGTCATGGTCATTGGGTCTCATCCGGTCCAATCAGAGTCGTCGTATCTGGAGGTTGGTAGTCGGTGATACGTAGCGACAGTGGCCGAAGAAGGGGTTTCCAATTGTTGTTAATTTGAAACGTTGTGAGATCAACCTTTCCAAGACGATGAAAGTCCAAGGAAACTTCGAGAAACGAGGGACATTGTCTACCAGTTTAAGACTAACTTTCAGAAAACGTTTATTCATTCGTCAGTTCAACTAAAATTACATAAAAATTGACAGTAAGAATTGGTAATTTTTTTTTTAATATAAACATACGAAATGCGAGGTTCTTATTCAGACTAACAATTACCAGAGGAAAAAAGGCCATACTAATACAAAACTCGTCTTGTTAGTTAAATTGCACCATTGATGTTATAATAAAATTCTTGTTAGATATTTCTTATGTCAGTATTAGCAGAAGCTGTAACACAATTTGGGTAAGAACGACACTTTACTAAATATTGAATTTTGAGTCATGCAACGGCACTGCAGCTTTCGAAAGATTAATAGAGTATGTATCGAAATGGTTGACATGGAGGACATGCCAGGTATATCTCAGCAACCTTCCAATCATGGGTCACACATATGACTACCAGTTGGAGAACCTTGGCAAACCTCTAGAATAAAGAATGCCAACTTCAGACTCAATCCCAAGATGTGGCTACGTCCTTTGTGAACCAGGAATTCGTACTAATGAATACGGGGTAGAAGCCATCTATGATTGGCCGGTCCCTACAGACAATATGAGCTTTTTGGGTATCTGTTTAAACAACATTTTCGGTGCAGTTTGACAAATTCGTCTTCAACACCGATGCAGCAATACAGGTTTGGATGCAGTTCTCTCCAAAGTTCGAGGTAGTACGTAATTTGTGATCGCAGTTAGAAAAGAACTACTAGCAGTAATTAGGGCTGTGGGGCATTTTCGCAAATCTCTTTATGGTCGCGATTTGAACATGAACACACAAGAGGGACAATTGAAAAGATGGAAAGAGAAATGAAAGGAAATCGACTTCAGGCTAGATTACCTCTCTACCATTTGCATAACAATGCAGATGACCTGTCAAGAAGAGTCTGTATATTATCGGACATTGGAACAAGGTGAGGCATCTCCATCCGACAGATTCAAGTGCAGGTCAATGAGGACTACACAATGAAATAATGTACACAGGATCAAATGGCCCAACTTTTTTCAATACAATCGAATCCACCTGTGATATATTATTGTCTCGAATTATATTAAATATTGACAAATGCGATAAGAATCATCATTTTATAAAGAGTGTTCCAATTTGAGGTTAATTTTTAAAATTTTAATAAAACACAAATTATTGGAGAATGATCAAATCTTTTATTTCAAATATTAGTACAATTGTTTCAGTTTAATAATGGAAAACAATATCTTGTAAGTGGCCACCTGCTGCTGTACGACAAGCTTCTAATCTTTTGCCAAAACCTTTAGACCATCAATTGTTTGTGCATAGTTGGCATAGACCTTTTCTTTCAAATAGCTGGATAGTAAAAAATCTAGATGGGGCAATTAATGTTTCCTCTTCGAGCAATTATTTGATTACCAAATTTCTGTTTCAAAAGATTGATTGTTTCTGCTACTGAATAACATGTTGCACCGTCCTGTTGCAACCATATATTCTGCACATCAATATGCTCCAATTCATTCCTCAAAAAGTTAGTACGCATCGTTCGATATCGATTACCATTCACAGTAACAGCTTTTCCATTGTCATCTTCAAAAAAGTATGGACCAATCACTCCACCAGCCCAAAAACTTTTTGTGGATGCATCGGTCTTTCCATTATTTCTCGTGGATTTGCTTCATCCCAGATTCGACAATTTTGCTTGTTATCAAATCTAACTAACTCAAAATGTGCTTCATCGCTGAAGACGAGTTTGTTGAAAAAAAAAATGACATTTTCAAGTTTCTGTTGTATGGCCCAATTAACGAATTGACGACGTAAACCAAAGTCTGCTGGCTTTATTTCTTGCGTTATCTGAATCTTGTAAGCCTTTCAATGAAGATCTTTGTGCAAAATTCTGAATAAAGTGGTTTTTGGAATGTTCAATTGCTGTGCTCGATGACGAATTGATGTTTTTGGTTGTTCAAAAACACTAGTAGTTACAACTGCAATATTTTCTTCTAATGTCCACTACGATGATATGTTTTGATTGTTTCATCTTTTACTGAACCAGTTTCCATAAAATTTTGAACAATTTTTCCAATGGTAACATTTGGCGGACAATTTTCTCTTCCATATTTTGTACGACATTTTCTGCACAACTTTCACCAAATTTAAAATAATTTTTAATAATAAAAACGCGTTGCTCAATCGTATATCTCACCATTTTTAATAACCGGAATATTCCTACTTGTCATCTGTCAAATAACATATGATATTCTAGTACAAGTATATAAATGGAGGCAAATTTAAAAATTAATCTCAAATTATTTATTTGTCATTGTTAGACTAAACTAATTAGGAGTTTATGTAATGATTTACAGTTTTTGCGAAACTTAGCAACACTAAAACTCAATGTTTAAGCATGTTTTGGGAATAACACCAGAATACTTGAAACTTCTGTATATTTCCAAACGTTTCGAAGTCTAAGACAGACCCCGTTGTCAATAAGAAACTATATAATATAATGATAAAAGGCGCAATTCTAAAATACAAAATTAAAATGTTTGACAATGTTACGTTAAAGGGGGATGGGGGGATGAAGAACGTCAGGGGGAATCTATAGGGTTTCAAAAACATTGTATTTCTTGAGTCGTTGTATTTAAAATAGTGGATTATCGCTATTAACTAATACAAATGGCTTTATTTTAAGATTGTGGATGTAAAAATTCCTGGATCTATTGTGTTAAACTCAGTCTTGAAGCTCTCGGAGGGGCTAATAGCCCCCCTTGCTCCTGCCTGGATCCGCCCTTGCGCATGTCATAACTAAGGAAACAACTGACACTGCAGTTAAAATTTATATTTTCTTCACAAGTGGACGTCTGTTAGTATTAAGCAAACTATAAACTATAAATATACCAACACCGATTTAATTTTAAAATAAGTGGACTTTTTGAGTGTTAAAACATATTTAACATACAAATAGAATGTTTGTGTCATCACGACCACAATGTTATTATCTGGCCCTTTATATTTTTGAGGACTCCCAATACAAACCTTTGTACTCTTGAATTTATCATAGAGCCATCTCGATGAGCAGCGACAAAAAAATGGTAAATCCCTCGACGCAAATATTAAAAATTTTCTCTACAATAATACAGATTGAAAAGGTAGACAATATTGGTCTGATATTTTACAAGAAAGCATCGTGCTTTTCAAAGATCTCCCGTATTTACTCATGAGTGAATCTGAACGGCTACCGGAGGGTGCTCATATTGTGCGTTGCCGGTCCGTCCATCTGCTTCTCTGCTTTTTCCCGACTCGATCCTCTACTTCGATTTACTTCCGCCTCGTGAACTCCAAAAGTCCGCGTTAAACTAAAAAGCAAGAAGTTGCAGCATCACCTACACACGTACCGTATTCTATACGAGGTGGCTTCGGTCCTTTCAGATTCCATTGTATTCGTGCCGAGTAAAAAATAAAAAAGTAAAACAAAACAAAGGAAACTGTATATGCTGACGTCCTATAGTTTTCAGCAATTGTTGCAAAATATCAAATTTTCCCAAATCAGTTATTAGTTTGTGTGTGTTATTGGTTAGACCTGAAAATATTATTCAGAGCAAATCAACAAATGCCATAAGAACCCCATTGTGCATGTACCTTGTATCGATACTAACGCTGATATTTTACAGGGTATACAGGGTGAGTTTTTTTTTTTAGATGATCGGTATGGGGATCTCGGAAACTAGCGGAGATAGAGCAATGGTTAAACTGGGAAAGATTTGCAGATTTACTGGCCCAATTTAAGGACACTTTCGGATTTTTGTAAAAAGTAATGGCTTACTAGATATTTTGTAAAAAAGAAATTCGGTCGATTTAATCAAATCCCTCTAGCTCATTTGTTTGGATTTTATAAAAAGTGAAAATATCAAAATTGAAGGGAATAGAATCCCGAATATGATTGTCATATCCTCGTTTGCGTGACAGCTCTCGTTACTAATTTATTGAATATAATAACCATCACAAGATGGAGCTTTTGATACTTTTCTTGGGGTACTTAAATAATTTTGGTCAGCAAAGCTTTGAGTCAAACTTTACTTTCTTTTGTGAAAATGACCGCTCCAATGTTTCCGTTTTCAAGGAAATTCGAAAATTGTTTTGTTTATATTTTGAACAAAATGTGTCTACATTAAAATTAGAATATGGAAATTAAATTATAAAAAATTTAAAAATACAGTTTTGAACCCTAAAAACAAACCTTAATTTTCAACACTCAACGCCGATTCAAAAACTCTAAGTTGTCATTATCAAGGAGTAAACAAAACTCTAATTTGTTGAAACGGCGTTGAGTGTTGAAAATGAAGGTCTGGTCTTAGAGTGCAAAATTGTATTTTTACATTTGTGACACACCAAAGGTTCCACAGCATTTCCATAAGGGAAATTAAACACATTAACAAGTTTATTTCTTGCCAAACTTTGTCTATATAGTTAAACTTAACGAAATCGAACCCACAAAATATAAAAATGTATAAAATGTAATTATTTTATCCTAAAGGTTTTATAATTTCCTGGCATTCGTAAGTTTGGAATATTCATTGCATTGTAAATATATTGCTTGTCAACTAATTCAAACATAATCCCACTTTGGACAGCATTCTTTAAATTTTAGATCTTTGCATTTATACAGGTTGAATTTCATACAACTTAAATGAAATCACAAATATCGTGAAATTATGTATAAATATTGATACAGTCTCAGTGGGTTCAAATGCAAACCGTAGTTGGCTATGAACTCAAAAAATCGGACATTTTTAGAGCTTTTCAACGATATAATACTCTATATAGTTATTCATAAAAATAACGGAGTTATGGATGCTTTTCTTTCTTATTTCCAATTTTAACGTAGTTAGCCATGAAATAGATTGATTTATTAATAACTATTCCAAAAAAGATTGAACGATTTTTTTATTAGGTATGTCAGATATAATGAAAAAACTAAATAAGTAGGTACTTACCAAAAACTTAAGAAATTAAAGTACGTAATCATGGTTACAGACCGCTTATCAATTTCTTCAATTGCTTGTAATACCGCCTCCCTTAGGTCACCAACTGTCTCATACTTTCTTTTGTATAATTTGTTTTTTAGCCTACCCCATAAATAGAAGTCTATAACTGCCAAATCGGGAGACCGGGGTGGCCATTCGCGTGGCCATTTCTTCCTATCCAAGAGTTTGGATATGGATACGGTAATAGACAACACGTCTTATATCTTAACCGAAGGTGCAGAACAAAGAAGAAGTAAGAATGTCACAAATTTATTTGTAGTTCCTATTAATGTTCACTATGTATATAAATTAACATAACAAGTTACTCCTCATTATATTATTTTTTACTTTTTCCGTGTACACTCAAGAGTTTTTTTATTTAGAAAATATTCTATTTCATTTTTATATTACGAATAGGTTGAATAAAGAAAATTATCTAAGGAAATATATATTTTTTGTATTTTACAACATAAATTTTCTCTCCCCATTTGGACCAATCTCATTGAGACACACTGTATAATAAAGCAACACAAAAAAATAATTACATAGTTGTTTAAGTAATTAAAGTATATAAAAATAAGATCAAATTTTCAATACAATGTTTTATTTAAGTCTTAAATTTCACAAAAAAATATATAATTTTTTATCGTACGACACTGAGTACAATTTTCTTATTCTAAATGTTCTTAACTTTCATTTAAATAAGTTCATTCATAATTGCGGGGGCGTATAGATCGGCCATCATGAAAATAACATTCCCAGAAAATTTTTGTGTCAAATTTCGACCGTATTAACAATCATTAATGAAATTTTAGGGAGTTATTTCCGTAGATTTTGCAGGTGTTTTTACTATTAAGTAGTAAAATTGGAATTTTTATGACTGTACCAGATTCGTGGAGGACGAATACTAGTGCAAGGTCGTTTCTTATCATAGGCGTAACATTAACTTAGATGAAATTTATAATATAAAAACAGGGAATTTTTTATTTTGCAGTATTTAAAGAACACTTTTTGAGATTTAGTTATATATCGGGAATTTGTTCATTCTGATTGGCATTCTACTTATAAAGGAGATTAGGGTTGCCAATAATATTTCAGTTTTATTGAAAGAGGAATAAAAATGGGTGTTTGTTACTTATTTACAATGAATGTATTTATTTTTTTAATAAATAATTTATAGGTAATTGTTTTTCAATTAATGTCGATTAAAGTAGGTACACAGTTAAAGCACATGGCGTAAACGAAGCAATTGTGATTTAGGGGGTATTTCTGAAGGGAAATTTTGTAGACAATTCTCATGTTAATTTTGGGGTGCAAATTTCAAACGTAAACGAAAAATAAAAATAAAACATTTATTGACTACTCTTTATTTACTATTACATATAGATATACATATACATCTGACATGTTTTATGTAAAATTAATAAAATGTAAATTAATAAAAAAATTGCTATCAATTTTGAACCCCTTAAGTAGGCTCCCACCAGTTTTGTGCCCCTGGGCCCCCTCCAACCAAAATCCGGTCCTGATATCAGATATCTACAAAGAAAACTAAAGACGTAATCAGCCATGGAACAAAAGCTTTATGAAGAATAACAAGCCTGAATGTGAGAAATAAACAGACAATTTGTGGATACCAACAAGTAAAACTAATTGTTTTCTGAATGATATTTGTGGCATATTTTTCAATGTCCAAGTACTTCTTGGGAAATAACACCACAGTTTAAAGAAAATTGCTGTATATTCCAAACATTTCGGGGTCTAGGTCAGACCCCGTTGTCAATGCTTAAGAAACTTGGATAAAAAGGCACAATTCTAAGATGTAAATTAAAATATTTAACAATGTGTATTCTTTGATTTCTGACGTAACTAAGAGAATTTTATTTGCAATATACAGGGTAGCACAGAAACTTCTAAAGATCATATAATCATAAAGTTCCTTTCAAATTGGAAGAATTTGAAAGGGAGAGCTTCAGAATTTTATGTGGCGCTCCTAGGTGCAACTTTGTTATAAGATAGTGCATTCGCCAAAAATGCGACCAAAGAACTTTGTTGATTCAGTGATCTCATTAAAATCGTAAGGGAAAACCTAGAAAAAAACCTTATGAACTATCCCGATATTGGGTTCTTCCTTTATCATCGGCAACCAGGAATTCTACGGAGGTAGTAGCGATACAATCGTTTTCATTTAACAAAATTAAAGCAGGCTCTTTTAGTTTTCTTTTGGTGTTATGTTCTTCTTTGTGTAATATAACTGAATTTTGAAACTGTATTTTATGACCAATACCCAAGTATGTTCACAAATTTTGGATTTTTCAAATTGTCGTTTTTTTATGTAATTTTTGTGTTCGTTTATTCGAACATTCAGAGGTCTAGAGGTTTCTCCAATGTAGAATTTATTACATTCACAAGGGATTTTATAAATGCAATTTTTTGTATTTTGAGTTGTGTTATTTGGTTTGGTTTTTGATGTAATTGATTTTAGTGTATTTCTTTTTTAAATGTTGTTTTGATATTATATCTGTTTCCTACTCTTTTTAGTCTTTCTGATAGACCCTGTATGTATGGCATATTTATTGTATTAATGTTATTATCTTGGGAGTCAGTGTTGCTTGGTGAAGTTTGATGTTGGTTGTTAGGGATTGTTTGGTATTCGATTTTGTGTAACTCGTTATTAATAAATTTATTTGGGTAATGATTGGCAGAAAGAATTTATTGAGGTAAGATTATATGATTAAATGATCTTTAGAAGTTTCTGTGTACCCTGTATATTGCAAATAAAATTCTCTTAGTTACGTCAGAAATCAAATAATACACATTGACAAATATTTTAATTTACATCTTAGAATTGTGCCTTTTTTATCAAAGTTTCTTAACCATTGACAACGGGGTCTGACCTAGACCCCGAAACGTTTGGAATATACAGCAATTTTCTTTAAACTGTGGTGTTATTTCCCAAGAAGTACTTAGACAAGTAAAACTAAGCTGATGAAACAATAAACAAAATTCATAATTAAATGAAATCTGCAAAAAGTAAGTTCATATTCAAAACATTCACACAATTTTTGTATTATTTGTTACAAAATGTTAAAGAAATGAGCTAAAATTATTTAAGTTAGTTAAAAAAACTTAGGAGTATAGGCCAAATTCAGCTAGTAGTTTTATGATGTCTTAAAAGTTTGAAATATTTTACTACTAACTCTTGACCCGTAGTTTAAAGCATCGTTTCCGTGGTGTAGTGGTTATCACATCCGCCTAACACGCGGAAGGTCCCCGGTTCGATCCCGGGCGGAAACACTTTTTTACTTATCTAACGTATTTCTTAGTTATCGAACTGAAATGTTGTCCAACTAACAACTAACCATAATATAACAGTTAAGCTTTAACCAAACTAGTACAAAAGAATCGGTTATAGTCGGATAGAAAAAGACTATCCAAATATTTTTTTGCAAATTAAAGTATAAGCGATTGTGGATTTGGGACAAAATGCTAGTAGTTTCGGTGACTTGAAATTTTTACATACTACGGGCCATATCAAAGAGCTTTCTGGAAAAACTAATTTAAAAAGTCAAATTAAAGCATAGATGATTGCTTATTTGGGGAAAACAGTTACAATATACAATATTTATTTGTTCTTGAAAAGTCGCTTGAAACTGAAGCCCCCACAAATCATGGTGGTATGTTTTTTTACTGTTTATTATGCTAAAATCAACCAATGACTTCAAGCCCCCCACGACGAGATAAAGCCCACCCCCAATGAAAATCCTAGATCCGCCCCTGGATTGAAAGATGAAATTTTTTTGAGAAAATTGATATTCTTGTAGGTAGAAACTATGTTCATTTTTAACCCACCTCTGTATCATGTTTTTTTTTGTTTTTTTTTTATTGTTTGTTCACCGATAACTCGGAAACGACTAGAGGCATTTCGACCATTTTACTAGATCCTGTTTGGGTGGATCGCGAAGTGGTCCCAAATGTTTTTCAGTAACATAGCTTGTACAGTTTCTTAGAAAATGGGAAAAACTATTTTTACCTATTTTCATATATTCTATGCCTTGGTGGAGGTGGAGAAAAATTTTATTCGGAACGTGGGACAAATTGAAAAGAGTGTAAATTAGTTTCGCGATATCGCAAAGTGGTCAGAAATTTTTTTCATATAACATGGCTTGTATCGTTTTATAGAGAATGGGGAAAAACTTTTTACTTAACTTCTTATATTCTATGCCTTGGTGAAGACGCCAGTGTTATAAGCTTTGATGGAGTTACTGGTATTAAGTGTTCGGAACTTGGGGTAAATTGTAAATAAGACGAATTAATCAAAATAAATGAGTTAATCTGTATATACAGTGTGTATTCATGAATCAAACGATGTCTTTTTATTAATAATTTTCAGAGAAAAAAGTTATTCTTCACAAACAGCTTTTTTACATGGTCTAAAATGTAAACAGTAATCATTTCATGTCATTTTTTTATTAACTGTAGACAAGATTTGTCATCAAAAAGGACTTTATTATATAAAAAAAATTCTTAACATATATACATATCTACAAAACAAGTTATTCTGTTCAACAATAAACGATGTTCGTCAAGCTAATACATGACAGTAAAATACCTTATGTTAGGCGATATGGAAGAAGTGAATTATATTTGCAAACTGCATCCAATTAAGCCACTGCATCACTAAAAATTGTAAAATATATGTTTTTTAAAAAAAACAAAAACCGACTTCAAAAGAAAATTTACTAAAAAGCATGAAATAATAGTTTGCTACAATTAAATAGTTTTTCTGAAGTCGGGTGCCAATTTGAACAGCGAAGGTGCGAAGTATAACCAATCAATGTACTTCCCAAAAATATTTTCACTTTCGCTTTGCACTGACTTCATAAAAAGTATTTAATTGTAGCAATATATTATTTCATGCTTTTTAATTAATTTTCTTTTGAAGTCGGTTTTTGTTATTTTAAAAAGGTATTTTCGGTTAAAATTCCTCCGATTTAGTTTTAGTATTAAAGAAGATCGATATAAGCCATTCTAAGATTCACCCAGAGAACAATTAAATTTCACCTTCAAGAAAAAATATAACAAACTTGAATTTTTCCTAGTCTGAAGGGAATTAACTATGTCGACCTAATCTTGGGATGCCTAAATTGAAATATAGCTGAGGTCAGCTAAAGATCAACCAAAGTCAATTTAGAAGAGTAACTCCTGTAAGTTATATTATGACTATATAGCCTCTGACCAAAAAGAAGCAAATCTATTCAAATTCGAGCATTATTTATCTCATGTACACCAATATAATAATTGTATCCATAATTATAATAATTAATTATAAATTGTGTTTAGATCATTTCCAATATTACTTTAATTATTAATTACCCAGAAATTTTACCGAATACTTCATACTTTTCAAGTTAATATAAAACTCTTGAATAGTTCGAAAAATTTCTATTTTTGCTCATTTGATCCCGATATCTCAAAAACTGTCCATTTTTAAACTTTGTGCGTATGGTAACTTTTGATCAAGACCTTATGAAGTAAGTACAACATACTAAAATTGCAGCAAGTTTGACTGGGAACCCAAACCCAAAAGATTTGTGCGGGAACTTTTAGTTTAGTTTTTAATCATCGTAATTAACCATTCCAAACTTAACAACAATATAAAGGTCTTGAAGCGGACCGAGAATCGTGGACCAACTTCAGTATTTGCAAACATTTCATACTTGTTAAATCGTTTCTGAGTCGTATATTAATATTACATCTTTAAGTATATATGATTTCAATTCGAAAATTAAAACATTCAATTTTTAAAAAAGTGTTTCCGCCCGGGATCGAACCGGGGACCTTCCGCGTGTTAGGCGGATGTGATAACCACTACACCACGGAAACTGTACTAATTGTTAACGCTAACAAATTTTTGTCTTAACCAGTGGCGGATCCAGCCAGGGGGCGTGGGGCGCGCACCCTCCGCTGAGGCTTTGCAAAACTGAAAAAAATATGAATAATAGTACCCAATAGAATGTAGATTAAGATACTGAAAGCGTTAAGTTATACGATCGCAAATAATAGATAGGAAAACAATAGCTTGTTAAACTGAAGGAGTATATGTCCAAGTAATATTAATATATTAATAATTCTTTTTACGGCCCTCTCTCAGGACACTTCTAGATCCGCCCCTGGGCTAAACATTATTAATTTTAATAAAAAAGAACCCATTGAGTGCATCTAATTTCATTCAACATATTTCATCTACTGAGTGATCGATTTCGCCCTAAGTTGGTGTACAGGGTGGCAAACTAAGACTGCGAGATACTGTATCTGGGAAACCATCCATTCTAAAGGCTTACTGCGAAAAACTTATTACCAAAACGACCAAGAGAAAAATCTAGATAATATTTCAAAGTTTTAGTTTTAACATAACAAAATATAACTGATCTTTAAAGTCGAGGATAATGCGAACCTGTTTTGTGTGGTGGGGGTATTCAAATGTTTTTGTAAAAAACACCCTGTATCATCGAAAGAGCTGAGCCGATTTTAACAAGCTTGGGCTAGTTGAAAAAAGCTATTTTTGGACTACAAATGTTATAATATTTGAAGGTTAATTAGTTTCGCATGTCACCGCTAGAGGGTTTTTCTCGACATTCCGACAGAGATAGTTGATTTTCTCAATAAAATTGACTGCACTGCACTGGTATGATTTATTTTTCACTAAAAAACGCATTTAGGAAGGAGTTCAGTCAAAGTAATTTCTTATTGGTTTAGTGGATATCTGATATAGAGCAGGAGCAGTATTAGAGTTTGGAGTTCTCATTTATCAGAGAAGATTGTACTAAGTGTGCTTAGCGTAACAATTACTAATAAAGAAAGGTTGGAAAGGTAAATGCAAAAATTTTGAATTTCTAGAGACTTTTTGGCGGAAATTTTACAGAAATCAACAATTACCCAGTCACCCCAGACAATATTGAGCCTAAAAAAGGGCTTTACCCAAAGGGTTGACGTAAGAGGAAAATTTAAACAAAATCTCAATGTTAAGTATAGGTGCAAATTATAAAATGACATGGACATTTTTTTTCACGTTATAAATCGCCAATAAAGACTACTTATATTTTTCTTGTATTCTTAAAATAATTTGTTTAAAAGATTTTAATGACAATATTTACAATTTGGCCCTCTTTATATGCAAATCGACTGTGACTAAAATTTACAAAAGAAAACATATAGAGCTCCAGTCAAAGTTTATACGTAAAATAAAGGCACAATCCTAATTCTGGAGAGCAAATTGGAAAATTAAATAAATATTAAAAAAAATCAAGCACATCATGAAGCAGACCAAAGCAAAATGCTCATTCTGCGAAATAAAAGTATATTTTTCTGTAATTATAAAACGTATAGATGTAGTGGTAGTGGTACTATTAAAACAACCACACTAACAGTACAATGACAGAAGAAGAAAAACAGCATTTTTTCAATTGCACTACTTTGAATTAAAGACAGCTAAAGTGTCAACACTGGGTACAGTTTAGTGCAGTTAAAGTTACGACTTTGTGACCTGTGTTGTGGTTTATTTTTGCAAATACGACAAATATGTTAGTCTGAAGTTGATAGACACTCGTTCCTCGAAGTTTCCTTGGACTTCCATCACAACGTTTCAATAGCTGTGTATCTGCTATCGTCATCAGGTGAATGATACGAGAAGACTATGAAGATTACCAGAGAAGAGGATCACATCAAGTTCCTACGCTACGCCAGAGTTCTAAAGATCATACCAAATGGTTTCAAATTGAAGTCGCCAATCCCAGGGAAACAAGCACAGAAGATACTTGACAAGGCCAGTCATGCTTTAGTGAGATCAGAAATCAACCATCATCGTTGGAAGAAATCCCAACTTCTGCAGGACGCAGAAGAAAGGTTTCAAGAAATCAGAAGATGCACACACGAGGAGGACCACATGCCGATTTTTGCTTCGATTCAAAAACACTGTGACAACATCAGACGAATCGGACAAAAGTGCATACTGATAAACTTAACAAACTTACCAGGAAGCAGTTGCCGAAGGATACGACCAACAGGAAAACGTGGTGAAATTGTCATCCAGAGTTCTCACAGCAGTCGAGGAAACATTGCTTTCTAAGGGGCTAAACTACGCTGTAGCTCCAAAAAAGATGCCAGTACTAGATATCATCAGTTCCATGGAGTCAGCAATAGGCAGCAAAGAGACACCGCAACTGGAGGAATTCCGATGGAAAGTCAGAACCGCAATTGAGAAAATACAACACATCAAACAAAACATCAACGCATCCGAAAGGAGAATTATAAAAACACTTAAGGACGACGAATCTATCATCATTCTACCAGCTGAGAAAGGAAATGCCACCATCCTGATGGACAGAACGGAATACAACAAGAAAATCGACGAAGTACTGTCGAAGGGAAAATACAAGCCACTGCCTACTAATCCAACATCCAAAATAGAACGGAAAACTTACAACACTCTCAGAGATCATGCTGAATACATTCTACCCGAGACAAGGAGAAAATTGACGCCACATCACAGCAAACCACCACATCTTTATGGACTACCCAAGATACACAAGGCTGGAGTACCTCTCAGACCGATTACAAGTTCGCGCAACTCACCAACAGCAGCACTATCGAAATTCCTTCTACCAATCATCCAACCTTTGGAGGGCAAAACGTCATCGCACGTCAAGGACTCAAAGCACTTTGTCGAAATTATCGAATCCATGGAGCTTGGGCCAGAACATTGCTTAGTAAGTTTCGACGTTGAAAACCTTTTCACGAACGTACCACTAGACGAATCTCTCAACATAGTGAGAAAGAAACTTACTGAAGACGAAACCCTGATGGAGAGGACGGAGCTGCCCATAGACTCAATCATTAACTTGCTTAAATGTTGCCTCAGGAACTGCTACTTTCAGGAGAAGGACCGGTTCTTCATGCAAGAAGATGGATTGCCTATGGGTTCCCCGTTATCACCAACCATCGCCAACATCTACATGGCATGGTTCGAAGAACATGCACTGAGGAGTTTCGAGAAGCAGCCTTAGCTATGGTTGAGGTATGTCGATGACACCTTTATTATTTGGCAGCATGGAGAGACAGAACTACAGGCATTCCTGGAGCACCTGAACCAATCCCAACCATCCATTAGGTTCACCATGGAGATGGAAGAGAGTGGGTGCCTACCATTCCTTGATGTAAAGTGTCAAAGGACTAGAACCGGAATCCAAACAACAGTCTACAGAAAGGCTACGCATACAGGATTATACCTTCACTACAATTCCAACCACCCATCAGCAACGAAAACTGGTATCATCAAAACACTAATCCATAGAGCCAAAAATATTTGCAGCACACCAGAAGCCCTCAAAGAAGAACAAGTGAAACTTAGAGAAGACCTTTTGGCGAATGGATATTCGGAAACGATCATTATCAAGGCGTTTGAAGAGCTGGACAAACCAAATAAGCAGGAAGAGGACACCACGGTAGCAACTCTACTATTACCGTATACTAAAGGCCTGTCGGAGAAACTTAGAAGAATTGCACACAGCTTTGGAATCAGAATTATCTTCAAAAGCAACGACACCTTGAGGAGCATGATAACAAGAACGAGGCCCGACGCACCAGCAATATCAAATAACTGTATATACAGCATACCGTGTGAATGTGGCAATATTTACACTGGAGAGACAAAGCGACCGCTGGACACCAGGATTAAGGAACACCGCACGACTACTCAAGGGCACAGGTAACGAAGTCTGGGTTAGCTAATCACGTATGGACCGAACACCATAATATCAATTGGGACGAGGCAAGAGCAATTCACAAGGAGGAGCACTGATATAAAAGAAAATTCATAGAGACGGCATATATAATCTGGAACGCAAATATAATTAGCGAGCCCAGCGTCCAAATTAAAAATATTTGGAAGTCCAAGGAAACTTCGAGGAACGACAAATATGTAATATTAAAATCACCATTTTAATAAATATAAGACTTTTCAACCTCACTTGTGTGGTACACTATACTATAATAAACCTAAATCCGAAAGAAATCTTCCAGATACGACTTCTTATTTTAGCAGGGCAGAGTAGTTAATTAAAGGATCCAATTTGTGACTGCACAATATTTTGCACTCAAAATGTATTAATGTTTTAAATTTATTTGGCTCATATGATTATGATTTACGTAAATTGTTAAACTCAATGGTGTTACAAAACTTCCCACTTCATAAAATTATTTTATAATGGTGTTTCTATAATTTGAAATACAACTCATACATTCTTAATTGTTTCATATTTTCAAAAATAAATTGTTCAGTTTTTAAAGGTACCTTCCTTTTTAACTAATTTAAATTTCGTGTCGGAATAAAATTTGATATGTTGTTGCGTCTGGCTGTATTTTCTTCAAATTAAATTACAACGGACTAGATACAAGGTACACACAAATATGTAATTATATGAGTAATAGGCAAAATCAATTGTAAAAGACAATAATAAATTACGTTTTATTTTGTTAAATACACATCAAAAATAAAAAAGTGTTTCCGCCCGGGATCGAACCGGGGACCTTCCGCGTGTTAGGCGGATGTGATAACCACTACACCACGGAAACTTGAACAAAATATGCTGTAAAACAGGTATTGACCACCAAATCTTTCAGTTGAATTTGCTCAAACAAATAATTTTAATTATATCTGAATATTTTATATCTTATAAATCAAAAGTTCTGTTATACCTTTTTTTTAACTTGAACAATGGTCTGACCAAATGCTCTAACTTAGTTTAGCAAAATATAATTACCGCTAGGTATATTGCCTATTTCCTAGCTGATTTATTCAATTCCTTCAGTTAGAGCGCCTTCCGACTTCTAACCTATGGTGCGGCGGCTTTGACAATGACTGAAAGAAAAGTAAATACTGAAATTTACAAATAACATAATGCAAAATGGAAAGGCCAATGCTTGGAATCAGTTTGAGGGAGAGGATAAGAAATGAAGAAGTACGTAGATGATTTGGAGTTAAGAATATCGTAGACCACATATTCGCGCTAAAATCGTGGTAGCCGTGAGCATTCCAATCTTTGGTCTTCCTCTACTTTTAGTACCTTGAATTTCTCCTTCCATTATTCTCCGCTAAATACAACATCTCCTTGAAATGTGCCAGATCGATTTAGCTTTCCTTAGTCTTATAGTTTGCATTATTGATTTGTCTTCCTTTATTCTTATCAAGACCTCTTTTGATGTCTTCCATTTTTCTCCACAGCCACATTTCAAAACTTTCAAAGTCTTTTTCGTCATATTGAACCCTTTCATTTGATATATAACATGATGGGTAGAAACAATTTTAATTTTATATTAAAAATTAGTATTAATGGTTTCTCCTTATTTTTCCTGTAAAGTTCGGGAACGTTCTATATTTCCTATTTTTTTCAAAATTTTAGGCTCAGTAGTTTCGGAGATTGGGGACGGACGGACGGACGATTTTTTTAGTTTTTTCCCCCAGAAGTACCCCTAAAATCAAAACCAAACTATACCAAATGGTGACTCTGACTCTTCCTGGTTAAAGGAAACTGCTCGGACCCTCGGCTTGGACATGTTCATGACAGCCTCTACTTCCAAAGTCCGACGTAGAGCTTCATTACTTTTCTTGACGCCACTAAGTGTTAGATTTCGTTGTACTTCCACATCTCTGATACTGTTTATGAAACTCTGTGTGGCCAACTAGGCTTTCGTTTCCTCTGGCAGGTCTGGGTAGGACAAGTGAATTCTGGAAGACTTTCACCGGATTTTTGCGTTTTCGCACTGAGTTGGACTTGGTATACCTGGCTCAAGGATTGATTGTCGTATCTCTTGTCCAGAATGGCGATGATCTTGTCGAAATTGCCTTGTTCATCGACTGGAATGCTTTGGAGGAGTTCTAGGGCCGGACCTCTTAACGAAATTACCAGAGAGGTAGATTTTTGTTGATTATCCCATCCATTAGCTGTAGCCACGGCCTCAAATTGTCGTTTATACATGGGCCAAGATGAACTGCCATCAAATGTGAGTGGTTTGCTAACGGAACCTTTGGTACTCACGGTGTGCTGGTATTTCCCTCTCTGCAAATCTTGTTGCAATTTTTTAATTGCTGTTTCCACTTTATCTTGTACTTCACTATGTACTGCGTCTTTAATTGAACTGATTTCAACTTTTACCTGGCTTTGGAAAGCACTTACTTCAAATTTCACCTGGTTCTGGATGGAATCGATGTCATCTACTTTGGTTTCAAGAGTATCCACAGTATTTTTTTAGGACCTTTATGTCATCGTTTATTTCTCTTATGTCTGATTCCACTATTTGCATTCGTTCATTAACCGTGTCATTAACTTGCGATACTATGTGCATTAATTGTTCAAATTGGAGTTGTCTTTTCTCTGCAGTTACTTTAAAACCATTTTGTCGTTTTTCTTCTAGTATTTTAAATTCATTTTGTTTGTGTTCATCTAATAATTTAAATTCATTTTGTCGTTTCTTTCATCGTGGTGACAAGATTTTCTAATTCTATTTTACGTTTTTCATCAAAAGATTTTACTAACCTTTGTTGTATTTCTTCTTGATGTTGTTTTTCCTTCTTGTCACGTTTTTCTAGAATCTGGGCTATTTTTTCGTCTAGTCCCTCGGTAACCTGCTTTCGTCCATTTTTTCCATGCTTCGTGTTTCCATAAATCAAATTACGATTTTAACTGCACTTAATCCCACTTCTGACACCAAATTTGTTGTAAAGTCCGTGGGTTCAATTTAAAATTATAAAACTAATATTCACTTTCACTTTTCTAGAAACTTTTATTTACATCGAATATACAACAGCTGATTCAAATATTCAAATATTTAGAATTCGAGGAACGTTTTCAAAATATCATCACAACTGTAAAACAATTCAAAATAATCCTATTAAGTACCTACTACCCTTCTATTACCTGAAATCTCCGATGGCCAATTATTATTTCCTGAAAACATCGTTGTCTATATCCAAAGTGTAGTCCTGTGCTTCAGCCTGAGAAGTTTAATAAAGTGAAGTTTCAAAATATGTTGTAAGAAAAAAGACTAAACGCCGTAAGGTAAGCGACATTTATACTTTCGTCCCTGAAAAAGTCCCATACAAGTGCAGACGAAACGTCGGAAAACTTTATATGTTGGTTCAGATATATAAATAAATGAATTGGAAAAAAATAACGCTGTTCAAATTCGGAAAAAGCAGAATCAACTACACGTAAGTTCGTTGACAACTTTGAACATTTCTTTCTCGTAAACCGTAAACATTTTGACAAAAGTTTTATGTAAGATTTTTTCTCTACACTGATCACTTCTGATCACTCCCTGTATATAGTATCGCAAAACTGTTAATTTCATCATAGGCAATTACCAGTATGGTATAATTTGTTAATTTTAAACTTTTATTCAAAGATGATGGAGTCCTTTATTTGGAACTATTTCGTCATTATGTCCTCACATATCACTTCGGTGAAATTTGCATATAAACCGATCAACCGCGGAATCATTTCATTTTAATACCCAAACCAAATATAAATATCGTAATTTTCCCATCTGCCAGTGATATCAATGCGAATTAGGTAAAACGCAGACTGAACCTTAAACCAGTTAGTATAGAAGACCGTCTGAGCGTGAATTTTGTGCTCACTAGTGGGGGCAAAAATGTCAAGGGTGGTTGTGCAATTCCTCCCGCATGTGTTTGATTACTTGTCGGATCATATTTCAATAAATACAATGAAAACTTCTAGTTGTTCACATGTAACATCTTGTTATTCTGTTTGCGTTGCTTCTTTTACCTACTAGAATGCAAACATTTGTTCTACATAAATATAATGACTATACAAGAATATTGATTTATGCTTAGTTGCAGATTGTAACTTAAAGTTTAAGATTCTGTTCTATTAAAGTTTAAAGGTTCAACCTAATTAAATATATTTGCTATCGAATATAAATAAAAGCAATTCAAATTAAAATTATTATCTTCAAATTGTTATTTAAATGAAGTAACAGCAAAAGAAATAGAAAATTTGGTAGTTGCCTCCTTACATAGGATTAAAATAATGCACGGTGCCCCTAGAAAGATTTAAATAAAACCCTCATGTACCTTCGATTTTATTTTTTTATTTTTGGTTATGTTTCTAGACAATATTTCGCGAAAACAACCAAATCGTACCCACCACGGTTTTTTTAAATGGCATTAAATACATTTTTGGTGCAAATTCTTATAGATCATATTAATTATTAATAAAAAAAATAATTTGGTAATGTGCGAGTTGGACTCGCATACTAAGAGTTCCATACCACCTTCAAGATTCTAATATTCCAGTTTCAGACAAGCAGGGAACGAGTGCATTTTCTTATATTTACCTTTTATCTTATCTTTTAAAGGAAGGGTTTTAAATTTATAAAAAATATACACTTTGATTTTCCACAAATAGACTTTTTTATCTGCTTCTGGATTCGCTTGATTTTTATCAGAATACATATGTATTTAATTTTATAATTTTGCCCCTAAAAATTAACATTATAGTTTTATTTTACTAATAAACTTTCAGAGAGGTCTTTTATAATCTACTGTCTGATAGGTCAAGTTTTAAATTATAAATTATTAAAACTGTTATTCAAATTATTAAAACATACAAATAAAATATATTTTTCAAAATTTAAATAGTTTCTAAAGTGGGAATTAAGTCGTTGTTTAATATTTTTGTTAATATCTTTTAAACAAATGATTTAAAAATATGATATATTTGTAATTCACATAATGAGCCTTTTATCTGATATATTACAAGATGCATTTGAAAATTGAATCTTTATTTTCCATTTAATTGTATAATTGTCCCTAAAATTACTACGGGGGTTTTCTAATAATTGATTTTCCGTTCAATTCTATAATTTGGGGGCCAAATAATAGAATTAGGGATTTTTTCATATTTTTCCTTGTTATAATTTCGGAAATAAAGGGCGGAATAAATAGAATATTTTATATTTTTGCTCATATTTTTTAAATAATTTGTTAAAAAAAAGTTTGTATTCGTCAATGTGATGATACTTAATTCTGTAATTTGCCCCCCAAAATTAATATTAGAAATTTCTACTTATTTTTTCTGTAAATTTCAGGTGAGGTCCTATTTCTTTATTTTTTTTTTCAAAACCTTACGTCTTATAGTTTCGGAGTTAAGAGGGGGGGGGGAATTTAACATATGAAAAAAATATATGTGTATGTCTCAGAATGAACCCGTTCCTTTCATGAATTACATGACGCATTTAAAAAATATTAAATTTTAAACTAAGGATAGTTGTGGCATAGTTTATCAATATTTAAGCACTTGTTTGGGAAATGACACCACAATTCACCAAATTACTGTATATTTATTTTATTTGCGTTTCAAATTATAATTAGAATTTTCTCCTTATTTTTCCTGTAAACTTCGGGGAAAGTTCTATATTCGGTTTCGGAGATATGTACAATATACGGATACTAAAAATACGTTTTATTGCCAACATATCTTAATCGTTCTTAGAATTTATTTTAATCTAACTCTAACAAACAAAAGTGTTTCTACCACCTGGATAAAGGCACGTGTATCAACAATGTCAGCCAAATCTGAAAAAAGTTCATGACATTGTCCTGGAGGAAAATCAAGCGTATGCCATTTACCCACTAAAAATGTCATTCTACAAACTATTTTAAAAAATCAGTCACCGTAGTGCTGAATCTGTAAACATTTTTACCGTTTACCAGGTACTTTCCAAAGAAATATATAGGCTTGAGTGAATTTCTTATGATTTCGTCACCCTCTTGGAAACAAACGGGTGTTCAATGCTTATAGCTTGTATTTTTAATGTTTACGCAGAGTTGTATTTTAAACACGATTTGTAGCAATCCTAAAAAAGAGATTGATTGAAAAGTTGATTAAGATAAATAGTGCAACTAGTAGCGTTATACAATTTCAAACGAAACTAATGAAGTCATTAGACTTGTTATGATATTCATTTTAACAAAATTGTTTGTCTAAAAATTGTTTCAATTTGAAAAAAATATATATTTAATTACATAAAAGTGCTAATTGCTTGTTTAGTCCTCTAAAAGGATTTAATAAAGCTCACAGCTACTAAGATTATATTTGAAAATCTCTGTACAAGGATTTTATAATGGTGCAAAATTTCCACCGGAATCCAAAAATAAATATCAAAATACCTGCTGGGGCATTTACCTTGAAACAAGATTACATCTCGACTGGATTCTATTATTTCGAAAAAAAAATTGTTTCGCTCAGCTGACAGACTTCGCCAGAATTAATTATGGGTTTCTAAGAGAAAGTAAACTAAGAAATTGTTTTGTTTGATTACTGAATTCTTCTCTGAAAAATCTTGTGCTTAGGAACAAACACTTGCCCAAATTCTGAAGCCCAGAGATTGTTTTTCTTCCCTGACTTCTGCTATAAACACTTCCTTTTAGGATTTGTTGTTGTGGCCTAAGTGACTACTGAATGTGGTGCCCATTTTGCTGAAAGCTGATCTTGATTTTACAACTCTTTGTTTTATCTCCACGGATCGGTTCCGTTGATCATTTGAGGTAGTGGTTAGGTATGTATAATTGCTTTCTGATTAGTTGTTGGTTGATTGATAATTGACTAGGTGGATGTGGTTTCTACTCCTGGGTATATACTTTGTATTTAACTCACTTTCAAAAAGGAGGAAGTTATGAATTCGTATGTGAGTATTTAAAAACGACTTCGGCAATTTTGATGATTTAAACGGCATTGTATTCAGGCATATTACAAAAACCACACAAATTTCTATAACGTGAGATTAACGGTTTTCCAAAAATTCAGAAATAATAGTAACTAAGGGACTACACTTCAGTGAATTTCACTGAATCTACATTGTTTTCTCTAAAACGGCTCAACCAATTTGAATATTTTAAATTGTATTCTACAAACAGATGTTCCAGCTTGATTTCATATAATTTGTTATAAACATTTCTAAACATCAATGGGTGCAATAAGGGAAATGTAGCGTTAAAGCGCTGATGTTTCTCTTTGTATGATTGTGCTGAAGCTCCACAGAATTCGTTGAATGAAGTTTTATGGTACTAGTTCGTCGTATGGTTGACTGCTGATATTTTTCGTGTATTTTGATCACAAATTATTCACTATTTGTGATAATGATGTCTAATGTGTTTGCTATTTATTCTTAAAGAATTTAAAATTTGCCAAAAGGATTGTCCTATGACTTGAGAAGATACTGATAATTTTATTTATTTAATGTACAAAATAATCGTCTTCTTGGAAAATTTGCAGAAAATTTAGCACTACCAGTTGAGACACCAGCAATTTATCGCCAGGAACCCGGAAGAAATGAAAATTAGGTGAATATATTTTTATATTTACCTGAGAACATATATTTAGAGCATAAATAAAATAAAATGTTTAAAAATATATATTTATTTTATTTTTCTAAAGTTTTATTAACAATTTTTTCCAAAGTTTCATTTCTCTTTTTCTGTATGTCTACCATTTCCTTCAAAAGATCTTTACTTCTATTGACAGAATCTGTGCATCCATTGCTTTCATTTTCTCGTGGTCAACTTTTAGTTGGTCTGGACTGCTCAGCAAGTTTTTCTTTTTGTAATTTGAGAATCCTTACTTCTCATAAATGTTTCAAATTTCTAAATTTTTTGTCAAGCACATCTTAATGTACCTTATATTTATGACAGGTGCGAAGTCTTATATAATTTTTTTTCTTTGACTTGGGATTTCGAAATATCTCTTCTTTTGCGGTATTCTTTGAGAAGGAGTAGTGTTTTCTTGTCACCCCATATAAAATCTACAAGCAAATATATAAGATTAGGTTATCCTGAAAACAATATCAAAATAGTCAACCAACCTTCATGTTCACCTGACAAAACCTCTGTTGCTTTTACTTGTGTAGGGGGGTGTAATGTTCTGTTGTGTGTAAAAACCTCGAAAGCATATGCATAATCTAAAAAAGTAATATTTTACTAAGTAGGCATGTTAAATGTATTTCATTTTGAATACAAACATAAAAATTATTAATTCAAACTTACCAAGTATATTAGCGAATATACTTTCTTCTTCTGTTACTAATAACAGAAACAATTTCGTCGCCGTATTGTTTACTTAAAATTTCTGTTAACCTCCATCTCCATTTTAGGCATATTATGAATCAAAACAAAAAATAATTTGGTCAAGTGCGAGTTGGACTCGCATACTAAGGGTTCCGTACCACCTTCAAGATTCTAATATTCCAGTTTCAGACAAGGGAATGAGTGCATTTTCTTATATTTACCCTAATATATTTTGAAGAAAGCGTTTTAAATTTATAAAAAATATACACTTTGATTTTCCACACATAGACTTTTTATTTTATCTGCTTCAGGATTCCCTTGATTTTTATCAGAATACATATGTATTTAATTTTCTAATTTGGCTCCCAAAAATTAACGTTAGGGCTTTATTTTACTAATTAAATTTCAGAGAAGCCTTTTATAATCCACTGTCTAAGTTTTGAGGCTCTGTAGATTGGATGATAAAGGGCAAAATAGGTCAAGTTTTAAATTATAAATTATTAAATCTGTTTGAAGACGCGAGATGTAAGACCGACATCAAATTTAACGAAATGCATCAAATGCATAAAGAAGTGTTCGAGAGGACATTCAATTGTGGGAAGCGCAACCTCGAAGAGAGTATTCAATATCTATGACAGGTGAAGTAACCTGGAAAATTTTATCGTGACATTCTGTCCTAGGAGTTGAGAGAGAACAGCAATTACACGGAACGGCTCCAGATTCGGAACCTCTGTGTACTGATTCTCTCGAAAATCCTAGATGTCGATCTTACATCTCGCGTCTTCAAATGTACTTTTGAGTTGCCAGATTACAGTTCCATCCAGAACAGAAACTCAACAAGTAATGTGCAACGCCCTCCAGTGACAATCCGACATATTACAACTTGTTGCAGACTATAACCCAAAATTGCAACTCCACCCAGAATTCTTATTAACACTTCAAAGCAAGCTCCAACTTATCGATTTAATGCCAGGTAGTTTTATTAAAATGAATTATCCATGCATATAAATGCACTGTAATTATGCTCTAATAACAAAAGCTTGGCAAGTAGCATTCTTCAAACCAACAATACCATCTGCACGGCTCATTATCCCCAAACTAACCATTACGTTCATACGTCCGTGCAAAAGTAACGCATATCCATTCATATACACCAATATAGCGATGTCGATGTCGGTGCAATATTATAATTGATGGCAAACTGAACTACAGTCGTATATCTCATATTTCAATAACACATATTGCAGTAGGTATAAGGGCATTTTGTCATCAATCACTTACGGATGGGCTGAAGTTCCAGTACATTTAGCATTCGCCAGCCGTTTCCTCGCATACTCTCATCATATTGGGCACTTGCCCATTTCTGACTCCGTGCGCCAGGAATTATTGAACCGATTGTCGAACGACCTGCTAAATCTCCGGTATGAATGGAAGAATTTCACTTTAATTTAAATTTCTTTCATTGAATGCTGGTGGTCGCAAAATTTTTGACGAAATTCCTAGCAAAATTCACATACTGAGGTCAAGTAAACATAGAACTTTGGATCAATAGGTAAATACAAGTCATTTTAACTTACTAAATTAACATTTTAATTTTGCTTCTCGAAGTCTAAAAAAAATAGCAATATTCAATAATTTTATAACAAATGAAATACTGAGAATAACAGTACCTATCCTAAATAATATGTAAGAACCTATACATCGTTATGTACTTGGATTCCTTCAATTATATTTCAATTTTCAAAATAATACCTTATGGCGTAACGTCCACCTGAAATTAGTGGCGGGCCATTTGGTGTAACCTGAAGGTCACAAATGTGTGCCAGCTAGGCTCAGGATTATAGTTGTTGTGGTCGGGGTTCTACTGCTGAATTTTTGTGACAACCAAGGAGAATTCGGAATTGTTTGAGGTTCTTGGGGGAGAGGGCGCCACTCAGCTTAGTTTAATCTATATCTCCTTAAGCTAAGAAAGGACGTTGTATATATTGAGATATTTAGAGAAATTAAAAACTAATGAACTCTAGAAGGATCTATTTACAATTAACTAACTTAGTACAAAATGTTTCTGGGTCTTCTGAATTTAAACCAATTAAAAAACTGTTAAGATAAATATTCGAAAATAAGAAAATTCTCTACAGGTAAGTAAACTTTCATTCTTCATAGTTTTATTAAACTATTCTGGAAATTAATCATATGTTCTTAATAAAACTTAAATCCTTTGTTCAATCATCTCTGCAATAGGAGAATTGAAGCTAAATATTTATTCTGAATGGAGAATTAAACTTTGTTTGTTCAGTCAGTTTTATAATCAACAATGAAATTCAGAAATGTATTGGTGTATATACTGGAACGTAACAGTATTAATTAAAAAAATATATATAATCAGATTTCATGGATAACTAACCATAGCCAATCGCCTTAATAAACATTTGAAAATTTAAGAACTGTAACTTTAAACGTGTATCCCTAAAATAAGTATCTATAAAATTTTATCTATTAAACCGGCATCTTTATATCCTGTAACTCATGAGTTATAGTTTACAATTTTTCTACACATAGACACTAGAGGTGTCGTACTTTGTGACTGACTTATTCACAAAAATTTATAATCTAATTTTTAAACACATTATCAAAATATAATTTATATATACATATTTTGGTAAACCTAGAGTAGGCTTTCCTAGTCAAAATGAAAAGGTCTGACCTTAATTGTCCTTGTAGTAAATTTTGCTCAAATTGATAAGGATGAACTGTCCAAGATCTCATATCAAAGATGGGATAGTGTTTGCTAGATGGAGCAACATGGTGACCCTGTCTGGGTGTTTCTATCATCTGGCGTAGCAAAATGTGTGGACATCCTAACCAGGTCCTTCGCTAACACCGCAACACAATTTTGGACACAACCAAGGAGTTTAGACATCTACATTAAAGTCCAGTTTACTCTCAATTATCTCTGAGCACAATCCAATTTTTAGATCAATGTTAGTACTATCCTAAACCAACCTCAGGTCTATTCCGGCTCATATAAAAGCCTTAAACTGAACCAAAATCCTACAATAAAGATTTTCATGGAATAAAATTTCATTTCTAACCTGTGAAGTACTTAAACTAATGACTCTTGAAACATCTCTGTACCAAGAATTTTTAATATTTAATAGAGTTAAAGATCACCCATAAAACAAATGAAAAAGGGTTGATACTATTCAACTAATGAAAAGGATGTCTTCATTTTCACCTTTATAGTAACATGAAGAAAGTGAGCATAATGATTTTTACTTTGAAATTAGAAAACTAATTTATCTTACCTTCTTTACTGGCGAAGGGTAAGCACTCAAAACGGGTGCCTTTCTAAATTAAACCCTTGCGGTTATTACATAGATTTACCCAAAACGAACTATGGAAATCGGTGAACTTACATTTAACGTTATAGTTGAGGGATATCTTAATATTCCGGGGTGAGAATTTTAAAGAACCTGTAACTTGCACTGGATTATTTTTATAAGGCTGTGCAAATGTTACAACCTTCTTTATATAGCCCTGTTCGTCAGGATTACACTATAATTGTTTATAAAGCAAAATTCTGCAATAATGGCTCTTGACAATTTTCACATACACAACTTTTAGCGACTATTTATACTAAGGCTGACTTACCACTACCGCATATGAAACAAAGTCCTCCGCCTTCTCGGTCATTCTTCCCAGATGATGTCAGGGAGCTAACTCTAGCAAAAAAACAAAGCGGGAAGACGAACACAAAAGAACAAGGCAACCGGACGATAAGCAAAGATCCAACGTATTGAATCGGGCAGTGACTGAAGCTCTCAGAACGCATTATACTGACCGATCGAATGGTTACCTGGGGCTTATGGAAGCTGCAACAGATCCTGAGAACGGACAAGCATCCAGTACCTCCACTTCATGGCGAGCGACCTTGATAAGGCAGAAACATTCGCTGACAGCCTTGAGATTGACAAGCCAGAAGAACCAGGAACCAAGATAACACATCCTACCTATCAGGTCCCGACCCCAGAAGAGGTACGGGACCAGATCAGACGACTCAAGCAACGAAAAGCACCTGAACATGACCGTATGTCGTTTCCTTGACAAACATCATCAATGCAATGCTAAGACCTAGATATTACCCGAGGAGATGGAAGTATGCCGACAGTTTCATGCTGCCAAAGGTTAATAAGGACAGTACCTTTACACAAAACTATCGTCCTATTAGTCTACTACCAGTCATGAGTAAAGTAGCAGAAAGGATCTTTGCGAATCGACTCCAAGAGACCATAGATGAACTGAACGTGTTTCCAGACCAGCAATTTGGATTCAGACATCGCCAATCGAAGAACAGCTTTCATCTTCCTAGATCTTACAAAAGCCTTCGACCGAGTATGGCGTAACGGACTATTGGTCAAGATAGCCCAACTAGGATTTTCTATTAACATCATCCAGATAGTGGGCTCCTTTTTGAGACATCGAAGAGTAAGTGTACGAGTAGGCCAGGAGAACTCAGGATACCGGACCAACGAGGTTCCCCAAGGCGCAGTAATGTCCCCGATGCTATTTTCAGTCACAATGCAGACGTCCCAAGACCAGCCGATAATGGCCCAGTTCGCAGACGACACCACCAGAGGATGCCAATCTTTTTGATTCGAGCCAGCCTTGAGGCGACTGTAGAAAGCCACTGATGATTTACCGGAATGTTATCTTCAGTGGAACGGGGACAAAATTCAAACTCTGTTTGTCAACGGGAGAAGACGCACGATCGTTCGTTACGACAGGAAACCTGACCGTCAACGGCAGACAAATTCCATGGAAGAACGAAGTGAAGTATCTTGGAGTCATCATCGACAAAGGGTTGAGTTTCTCGAGGCATGTCCAAGACACTCGTAACAAATTGAGGGCTGCCCGTAGCAGACTTTACCCCCTAACAGGAAGAGGAAACAAGCTGAGACTCTTAAACAAGCTTACATTTTGTCAATGCTGACGTACGCTTCAATAGTATGAGGACACACCAACAAGAGCAGGCCATCTACGCCTCGCAGTCGACGCACTCTGGTTCGTTCGTAACACGGTTATTTTCAACAATTTACGACACCAACCAGTGCTTGCAGAAATAAAAAGGAGGGCCAGAGAGGCTTACGCCATACTGGAACTGCACTTAAACCTACAACGACAACTAATCGACTATGACTCTAGATTTATTGACAGATACAAACTGCCCAAGAATCAGCCCTGACTAAGCGAAGGAGAAGACGACGAAGAAGCCCAGAGGTAAAAGACACGTAAGTATTAATGAAGTACATAATATTCTATTTTTCAGAAGGCAACATTGAGTTAATAGTAACAAATTGTTGTACATATACTACGATCACGTTTAAGGATCATTTAAATTATCTAATATAGTTTAGATTCCTTAGAAGTAAAATATTAATGGTTATATACAGTAAAGAAATAATCTGAAAATTAGCAAATTGCAAAAATACAAGCGGTACATATATTACATGCTTAAAAAATAGATGATATTAGTGGACGAATAGAGGACCTGAACTTTTTTGAATGGATATGTTTTAAGCGTTCCGGAACTTTGTTATAGAGTAGAGAGACTTGGTAAGTAAAAGATCGCTCATAGAGGGTAGATTTGTGGATAGGTGGCGTTATTGTATACTTATGCCGTAAATGTAATGCATGAGCATCATGTCTGAATCGAGTTTTTTGGTAGAGATAGCTAGCGTTTTTACTACAATCCGACTTGAGCATACAATGTAACGCATCACACTCCCTCTAAGGCACGCTATGAGTGCCTTTAGGGGAAAATTTACTAAACTCCAAATATCCTAGATATCAAAAGGGTTTAGCTCTGTGGGAGCCCTCGCCAGGTTGTCAGGCCCGGGGTTGGAGTCGTGGCGGCAGTTTCCCATGAATTTCCTGACCGTCCGGGCTGTTTCTAACAGGACGGCTGTTTGCATTTGTTTGTAAAGATGTTCGTCCAAACCGCGGTATTTTAAATTGTTTAATAGATGTTTAGGGACTAGTCCTGTCGTTGACATAACAAATGGTACCGTTCGTGTGTTGTTCATGTCCCACTGAGTTTTTATTTGACTACATATTATTTTGTTAATAATACGAGAGAATGAAATATTCTCCTTGCTTTCATACTTTGCCACCCAATTTTTTTTAGCTTCTCACTCACATCTCTTTCATACTTATTATCCGTCCAATTAGACGCACACAACAATTTTGAACTAACTGAATACGCCTTATATCAGTATCTAGAAGACACGAATGATATAAAGTATCATAAAAATTTAAGTGTGAAAGCAGTAAAGAGTCACACAAAGACTTTCTAATACATTCACTTAAAATTCGTCTATGGCTATAGATTAGTTTTACATTAGCAAAAGTTCTGCTTATACACATTTATATGAGCCGAAAACCGCAGTCAAAAATGTCTCGCACTATTGACGCATTGAATTGTCTCATTGTTAAAAATTTGATTTAGAGAGCCTTCCAGCTGACCTCTACATTGGGTACGTCTAAATAATAGAGCCTGACATTTACTTGGATTCAGCTCGAGGCAGTGATTCATAGAAGCTTTAAAAAGAGTGTTTATATCATTTTTAACTTGTCGTTTGCTGCATCTATAGCTTATTAATTATTACTCACTTTGATAACATAAGTACAAACATAACAACAAGTAAACTGTAAATATAACTTAAAATCTTTTGATAGTCAGTTGGCTCTTATGAAGTTTTCGTGATGTATTAACAAAAATTGATAGAATGTGCTTGCTTGCAATTGTTTATAACCGGTAAATCACTACAAACGCTTTTATGCTAATTTTTCTCTGACACTTCATATAACTCACATCATTTTCAGTATTTATTTGATGATTTTTCTGGTTTATCACAGATATACATTTGTGTAATTATAAAATTTCTTACTTTTTCCACAAAAAAGGACACGGAATAAAGTAATTTTCGTAAAAAAGGAGGATCTAAATCCATAAAACTTCAAACGTGGCCCATATTCCTCGTTTTTTGCAAGTAACGGAGCCATAATGTGAATTTTAAGGCGGCCCGTAAATCAAACCAACAAATTAACTTCAAAAAGCCATAAGTTACTCTGGATTCAGACGTATATAAATGTTGCTATTAGCATAGGCAGCGCTACTAAGAGCCATAAATCAAATACAGGAGAAATAACTTGTTATATCCATTGTATAATGATGTTGTTTTCATCCCCTTTCATTCGATATATGTAAAGTTTCTGCCGACGTTTTCTATTTATTCTGTAAGGGTGTGCCCACGTTTTAAGAATCATTGGCGGGGTGAATATTTCAACCTGAAACGAGTAGTATATAGAGTCTTATTTCGAGTTCGGAATGAAGAGTTTTCCGGGAACTGAGTTAAGTTAATGAATATTAATACAGGTTAGGTTGGTTATAGGTATAAGTTTAGTTGCTCACTTAATATTTCTTTTCTATTGACATATTTATTAATTGAACTCCGTGAAGATAATCACCCTATCAGACCTATTATTTCCTATTTCTCAAGCTTCTTCTTTCCAAATATCCAAAGCGCTCCTTTATATATTAAAACAATACTCCAAATCCACTGTCACACATAGCATAAAAAATTTCCTTGACATAGTAACAACAATTCAAAAAATATCTCTACCTAATAAGTGCATACTAACTACATCCTTCGATGTAGTCAATCTTTTTCCCAGCATCCCATCAGAATGTACCACCCTTATCATGAAATTATTAGAAATGAATGCCTTAACCAAAATTATTTTCAATTCAACAACAACATTCACACTTGTAAACAAGGTTTAGTTATGGGAAACCCATTAAGCCCACTTTTGGCCGAAACATTTATGAACAAGATAGAATTACTTTTACATTTTCAAACATAATCTGAACAGTAAAATCCTATATTGGTATCGATATGTTGAGGATATTTTTGCTTGTTTACTGGTACTTTCAGACAATTACAGTTACTCCATAACTACATAAATGAAATCCACCCTTGAAACTGAGAATGACAATTTAACCATCAATAGACATAACAATAAACATACCTCTGCCATTTATCAAAAAATCACTTTTATACAGAACTACACAGAATAAAATGTATTGCTGTCAATAACGGTTATAACCCTCAAATTTATTAATAACGAGTTAAACAAAATGGAATACCAAACAATCCCTAACAACCAACATCAAACTTCACCAAGCAACACTGACTCCCAAGATAATCACATCAATACAATAACTATACCATACAGACAGGGTCTATCAGAAAGACTAAAAAGAGTGGGAAACAGATATAACATCAAAACATAATTTAAAACAAGAAATCCACTACAATCAATTAAATCAAAAACAAAACCAAAAAACACAACTCAAAATACAAAAAATTGCATTTATAAAATCCCTTGTGAAAGTAATAAATTCTATATTGGAGAAACCTCTAGACCTCTGAATGTTCGAATAAACGAACACAAAAATTACATATAAAAACGATAATTTGAAAAATCCAAAATTTGTGAACATGCTTGGGACCTTGGTCATAAAATACAGTTTCAAAATTCAGTTATATTACACAAAGAAGAACACAACACCAAAAGAAAACTAAAAGAGTCTGCTTTAATTTTGATAAATGAAAACGATTGTATGGCTACTACCTCCGTAGAATTCAGTCGTTCCTGGTTGCCGATGATTAGGGAAGAAATTGCTAATGATCATGTCCTTGTGAACAACCCAATATCGGGATAGTTCATAAGGTTTTTCCTAGGTTTTCCCTTATGACTTTAATGGGATCACTGAATCAACAAAGTTCTTTGATCGCATTTTTGGCGAATGCACCATCTTATAAGAAAGTCGCACCTAGGAGCGCCACATAAAGTTCTGAAGATCTCCCTTTCAAATTCTTCCAATTTGAAAGGAACTTTTTGATTATATGATCTTTAGAAATTTCTGTGCTACCCTGTATATTACAAATAAAATTCTCTTAGTTACGTCAAAAATCAAATAATAAACATTGTCAAATATTTAAATTTACATCTTGCAATTGTACCTTTTTAATCCGTAGTTTCTTAGCCATTGACAACGGGGTCTGATCTAGACCCCGAAACGTTTGGAATATACAGCAATTTCCTTTAAAGTGTGGTGTTATTTCCCAATAAACACTTAGACATTGAAAATTATGCCATAAGTATCCTTCAGAAAACAACCTCAAATTATAATCGACAACATGTTAACTAAATAATTTGGTCAAGTGCAAGTTGGACTCGCATACCAAGGGTTCCGTACCACCTTCAAGATTCTAATATTCCAGTTTCAGACAAGCAGGGAATGAGTGCACTTTCTTATATTTACTCTAATATCTTTTAAAGGAAGCGTTTTAAATTTATAAAAAATATACACATAGACTTTTTATTTTATCTGCTTCAGGATTCGCTTGATTTTTATCAGAATACATATGTATTTAATTTTCTAATTTGGCCACCAAAAATTAACGTAAGAGTTTTATTCCACTAATAAACTTTTAGAGAAGCCTCTTATAATCCTGTATTGTATTCCGAGCTATACAGACGCTTTTGATACTGTCTTAAGACGGCCGCGTTTTGTTGTTATTGTGTTACGATTCCGCGAGTTATTAGTTCCGGTCGTAACAACCGCAAAACTATGCTTTCAGTTTGTTTCTTTTGTGCTTACAAAAGCGCATCATTTGTTGTTAAAGTCACATTTTTTGTTTGCTCAAATGAACATCAATGAACATTACGTCACTATTTGTGTGTAACGTGTTGTCCAGACGAAGCTCTAAAATCAGTTCCTGCTTTTGCGGGGTTAGCCTCTGAAGAAAGAAGAACCATGAAAACACCACCTGCAGAGTTTCGACGTAAAAGGTCAGTGATTAACTTTTATTTGGTGATTCATTTACGCGACGGCACGTGTTTTATTGATTGTTCCGCTAAAGGTCCTTCGTCAATGTATGAATTAGGTGTTGCGGTTTTAGTTCAATGCTGGTTCAATGCAGGTGGTGTTTTCTTGGTTCTTTTTTCTTCAGAGGCTAGCCCCGCAGCGGCAGGAACTGTCTTTTTAGAGCTTCATCTGGACAACACGTTACACAAAAAATAGCGACGTAATGTTCATTGATAGAGCAAACAAAAAATGCGGGTTTAACAACAAATTTTGCGTTTTTGTAAACGCAAAAGAAACAAAATGAAAGCGGTTTAGCGGTTGTTACGACCGGAATAACAACAAAAAGCGGCCGTCTCAAGACGGTATCAAAAGCGTCCAAATAGCTTGGCAGTCAATACACGAATCCCATAATATCAATCCCAAATTATATCAAAATATCACATTTATCAGTTCTCCCTCTCAAAAATAGCCCATTTTTTATTAAATAGGAAAATTCAAACAGCTTTTAAAACAGATAACAAACAATAACATATAAGAAACAATAAAGATGAACTTAAGAAAAATAACAACTCGGGTGTATATAAGTTGACATGTGGGAGTTGCCCTAGTTTCTACCTTGGTCATACGGAAGATCATTCAAGACAAGATGGGATGAACATACCAAAGCTTTTGAGTGCCACAATTATAATAAGTCAACCTTTGCCGACCATTTATTGAATGAAAATCATGTACCTCAGAATATGTTAGAAGTATTAAATTTACAACAAAAAAAGTAAAAAATTATAGCTTTTAGAGTCACTAGAAGTTAACAAAAACAAAAATTCACCATACCTCCTAATTGATCAAACCGAACCCAATTCATCCCCATTACTTAATCTTTTCAATAGAATTATATAAACTCATTACATGTATAGTTTATTCCTTTTAAACCTCTCAATTCCAATATTTGTTCTTTCATAATTAAGATAATTCCCGCCTACCTGCTTCAATAATCCTCTTAATAGCTCTGTAATTGCATCCCTATATGTTTCTTTATAATAGTTTTACACATTAGCATTTAGTTCTACTTTGTTTCTACCTGGTGAAACAATATTGTCAACAGCAAATAAACTCAAGTGAAAATTACACAAGTGTGTTTATTTTAATATAAAATTAATTTGAATTTTCATCAAGTAAAGACAGTAGTCTGAATGGGCCACTACAGTAGTGACTCTCAAGCTTCTGAAGGAACCATCCCGGCCACATTTCACTAATTTCAGCTAATCTCTTAATCATATCACTATTGGGTTTAATAAAATTAGACCGCTAATACACCAAAATTATGAAGAATTTAATTGAAAGTACTGTCGTCATTGTTGCTTGGTAGTGTTTGAGGGCGTTTTCAGAAGGAAAAACTACATATACATAAATGCTAATGTTTCAGAGCTTGCCTCTGACTGTGTTTGTAATGAGATCGTCATAATATAAAATATAGTTCGCTTTTCATGCAGATAGCACTTGTAGTGTCAGTCTCATTATAGTATAGTCTTGCAACTGTTTATGAAATCAAGAGTCGTTATTTTGCCCTTCGAATATTTTTGATTTGCGCCCTTTCATATAGGGAAGGCTTATTACTTATCATTACCCTTCTATGCTCACTTGTTACTGAAACGGATGTACAAATTCCCTAGGGTTCCTATCAAGTGTTCTAAGGTCAACCATTAAAACATTTTATGTAGCGTTTTGTGCAATGGTGATAAACTATAAGTTTAGCTGACAACAGTGGGGTCGATAAATGAATGGAAGTGCTACGAATGTATTAATGTAAGGAATAATTATGCAGATTTTTGTACCTTTTTGTTAATTTACCCAATTTAATTGTTTAAATTTGAAAAAATTCGTTTACCTATTACGTTTTGAATAACGGGAACTCAGTAGAATACTCAGTATTCGAGTAACTAGAAGCGAAAGCAGAAGGCTACGTGAATTATGCGAACCGACCTGAAGAGTGCAAATGTGACTCTGCCGAAACGTCGTCATTTCACCATCAATCCCGACAGGGATGAATTCCACCTAACCAATATATACAGGGTGCATTTTTTTGATGATCAGTATGGGGATCTCGGAAACTAGCGGAGATAGAGCAATGCTTAAATTGGGAAAGATTTGCAGTTTTACTGGCCCAATTTAATGACACTTTCGGATTTTTGTAAAAAGTCATGGCTTCCTAGATATTTTGAAAAAACGAAATCCTTTCAATTTAGGCAAATCCTTCTAGCTCCTTTGTTTTTGATTTTATAAAAAAGTGTAAATATCAAAATTGAAGAGAATTGTATCCCGAATATGATTGTCATGTCCTCGTTTGCGTGACAGCTCTCGTTTGCGAGATATGACACAAACTTATCTTTTTTTGAATGGAAACCATAGTTGGCTATGACCTTTAGAGCTTTGCAACGATATAATACTCGATATAGTTATTCATAAAAATAACGGAGTTTTGGATGCTTTTCACTCTTATTTTCACTTTTAACGTAGTTAGCCATGAAATAGATTGATTTATTAATAACTATTCCAAAAAACATTGGACGATTTTTTTATTAGCTATATCAGATATAACGAAAAAACTAAATAAGTAGGTACTTAATAAAAACTTAAAAAATTAAAGTACATAATAATGGTTACAATTTATGATCGAAAAGTCCACCATTGTTATTTAGACAAAAATTGCAACTTTTTAAGATTGACATTACCGCTTTCCTCAAAGACCGCCAATCAATTTCTTCAATTGCTTGTAATACCGCCTCCCATAGGTCACCAACTGTCTAATACTTTCTTCAGTATATTTTGTTTTTTAGCGCACCCCATAAAAAGAAGTCTATAACTCCCAAATCTGGAGACCGGGGTGGCCATTAGCGTGGGCCATATCTTCCTATCCAAGAGTTTTAATAGAGATTATCTAAGTGTTGTCTTACTAATAACGAGTTATGAGCAGGTGCTCTATCATGTTGGAACCACTCAATTTCTAAACGAGTTCTCAAATTCAAATTATGCAACATGTCTTGAAAAGTTTATTGCAAGAAGTGCAAGTTGCGTTCCCCAGTAAGTGATTCGTCATAGATAAAAGGCCTCAGAATAGTAGACCCTATGATACCACACCAAACATTAAAACCAAATTTTATCTGGGGTCGTCTTTGTTCTACATGGAAAGGATTTTCTTTAGCCCAGATGTGTTCATTGTGTCTATTGAACATACCGCAGTTAGTAAATCTAGTTTCATTTGACCCTAACACCTTTAATGGAAACTGTGGATTGTCAAGGCACAAGTTTCAAAACCATGTAAAAAACAAAATACGTCGATGTTCGTCATCAGCATGCAAAGTTTGAGAAACTGAATGTTTGTACAAGTGGAACTTGTGCGCTTTCAGTACCTTAACTACAGTTCGTTGAGATGTGCCAGCTTCTGCAGCAATCTCACGAGTTGATGTAGATGGATTTTGATTTACCTTTACCAAAACATGTATTTGTGCTGATTTGTTAATTTGATTACGTTCCTTTGGTGGTTTAGGAAAAGATCCATATCTGCGTAAACTACTTAGAGCAGGTTGACGACGATTAAAATATCTATGAAAGTATTCCTCAGCTGCCCGAACTGAATTTTTATGGCATATGATATAACATTCCACCATATTTAGTTTTTCTTCGTTAGAATATTTAATTTTGTCATGAAAACTTGTCAATATCAACTGTCAGTGCAGCACTACTAATGGAGTTACTCTCAAATGAGGTAACGTCAAAGTGAAAACAATCTTTATCATGGCTACCTACGTTAAAAGTGAAAATAAGAGAGAAAAGCATCCATAACTCCGTTATTTGTATGAATAATTATATCAAGTATTATATCGTTGAAAAGCTCTAAAAATGTTCGATTTTTTTGAGGTCATAGCCAACTATGGTTTCCATTCAAAAAAAGATAAGTTTGTGTCATATCTTGAAAACGAGACCTGTCAGACAAACGAGGCCATGACAATCATATTCGGGATACAATTGCCTTCAATTTTGATATTTACACTTTTTTACAAAATTTATATTATTTCAATAGATTTGTCAATTTGTGGAGGGGGCGTTATGACGCCTTCTTCTCCGGTTTCTCCTCCACTTTCTTTCTGATGGACATATACTATTGACAAATGAACCTCAATAATGTTCAAAATTTGTTGAACTAGGGTCGAATTTCGACCACTGGGCAACCACTAGTAATTATAATTTATTTAAGTAGATTAAAAGTTTACAGACCATAAAGATGTTGACATAAAGTTGTCTAATAATGTTCAAAATTGGACCGTTTTAAAAGATCAGCTGGTTTTAATCACACCGATGGTCACCAAACTTAGGTCGAGTGGTTTTTTCTTGCTTTGTTTAATCTCACGCAATTCATAGAAGGATTAACGATTGTTCTATCAAATTCTAGTTCAAAGTCAAAAAGCATCATAACTAAAATGATTTTAGCCGTAGAATGAATGTATGTTAAAGAAATTCGCAATATTTCAATTAAAGACGGGGGTTTTCGGCTCAAATCTCAGTCAAAATTAAACAGCTGAGTGCTTATTTCAGAATTCTGTTGTAAAACGCTGATAATATTTTAAGTAGTTATCAATTCAACCTACAGTGGAATCTATTTTAGGAAATATAGCTTTAAAAATATTATGATAAATAGTATACTATAATCAATGAATATTTTATCAAAGAACTCCCACAACAGGAATTTTCATATTCCTTAGTGTATTTGTTTTAAAAGAATCTTTGATGTTCAAAAAAATGCATGGTAAAAGAAAGGGAAGATTAAACTTCGAAAGAAAAGAGTTTTCCAGAGATGAGTTTGTTAAAAAGCCAAAAACATCGAGACGCATCGCTGACATCAAAGCCGAAACCGAAATGAATTTCTGTTATACGTATGTGTATTTCAATGAGTATTATGCTCCGGTTTTGACGGTAAAATGAACAGCTTTCATTTCAAGGAATTTGAAAAAAATGAACCCAGGAAGGAGGACCTCTTCTTCTTCAACATTTCTAATGAATTTTTTGCTTAAGGAGTAAACATAATTTTCTTATATACTTTATGTTTAATCCCAAATCATCCATAGAAAGATGTTTCAAAACAAATGTGAAGAACTTTAAGGGACGATTACTTGTAAAAAATAAAGGATGGTTTGTTCTTTAAACGTTAGGCTGAAAGTCAATCATTAGGCCCCTATTACATTTGTTTCCTGAATGATATTTGTGGCATATTTTTCAATGTCTAAGGACTTCTTGGGAAATAACACCACAGTTAAAAAAATTGCTGTATGTTTCAAACGTTTCGGGGTTAAGGACAGACCCCGTTGTCAATGGTTAAGAAACTTGGATAAAAAAGGCAGAATTCTAAGATGTAAATTAAAATATTTGACAATATGTATTATTTGATTTCTGACGTAACTAAGAGAATTTTATTTGTAATATACAGAGTAGCACAGAAACTTCTAAAGATCATATTATCATAAAGTTCCTTTCAAATTGGAAGAATTTGAAAGGGAGATCTTCAGAATTTTATGTGGCGCTCCTAGGTGCGATTTTGTTATAAGATGCATTCGCCAAAAATGCGACCAAAAAATTTTGTTGATTCAGTGATCCCATTAAAATCATAAAGGAAAACCTAGGAAAAACCTTATGAACTATCCCGATATTAGGTTGTTCACAAGAACATGACCATTAGCGATTTCTTCCTTAATCATCGGCAACCAGGAACGACTGAATTCTACGGAGGTAGTAGCGATACAATCGTTTTCATTTAACAAAATTAAAGAAGACTCTTTTAGTTTTCTTTTGGTGTTGTGTAGAAAACTAAGATTTGGCATTTATAGACTTCTATTTATGGGCTGCCCTAAAAAACAAAGTATACAAAAGAAAGTATGAGACAGTTGGTGATCTAAAGGAGGCGGTATTAATGTCAATCTTAAAGAGATGCAATTTTTGTCTAAATAACATTAGTGGATTTTTCGAACATAAATTGTAACCATTATTATATTCTTTAATTTCTTAAGTTTTTAGTAAGTACCTACTTATTTAGTTCCTTCGTTATATCTGATATAGCTAATAAAAAATCGTTCAATGTTTTTTGGAATAGTCATAGGTAAATCAATCTATTTCATGGCTAACTACGTTAAAAGTGAAAATAAGAAAAAAAGCATCCATAACTTCGTTATGAATAACTATATCGAATATTATATCGTTGAAAAGCTCTAGAAATGTCCGTTTTTTTTGGGGTCATAGCCAAATATGGTTTCCATTCAAAAAAAGATAAGTTTGTGTCATATCTCGAAAACGAGAGCTATCACGCAAACGAGGACATTGCAATCATATTCGGAATACAATTCCCTTCAATTTTGATATTTACACTTTTTTATAAAATCAAAAACAAAGGAGCTAGAGGGATTTGACTAATTCGACAGTTTTTCGATTTTTCTAAATATCTAGTAAGTCATGACTTTTTACAAAAATCCGAAAGTGTCATTAAATTGGGCCAGTAAAACTGCAAATCTTTCCCAATTTAACCATTGCTCTATCTTCGCTAGTTTCCGAGATCCCCATACTGATCATCAAAAAAAACTCACCCTATATATGATTCCACTGAAGACTCGTCGTTGGTATCTATCAATATTTTCACAAATGCGCTTGCTACTATATCGGCGCTATAGAAAATTGTTGACTGCTGAAAAAGAACAGTTAGTTATCTTTGAAAGAATTTAGATATTCAGTGGCTCAATATGTGAAGTTAAAAGAACGAGATAAGAGAAAAAAATTTAGCTGAAGTTATAAATATTTCGAAAAATATCAGCTAGACCACCACCTGATGTATGTCTTGACAAAATTAATCATTTTCCAATATGTACCACGAAAGGACGATATAGTTTATATAAAACCGGCGAAACGCAATGCATGTGTACCAAGTGAGATGTCCGACTATGCTTGGTAACAAGTCGTAACTGTTTTTACACATTTTGTTTTTGTATGTTTGCACATTTGAATTTCATTTTTATATAGTTATATTGCAAATAAAGACATAAATGAGTTTTGTTTAGTCATTTTTAGGCACTGTATCCTATAATATACAGATAGATAGATAGATAGATAGATAGATTAGAAATAGATGCTTTTAATTTTTTTTGGCATATATGGGTCCTAATAGACCTAAAGAACCCAAACGAATAAATTTTTGCGAAAGGGATTGCTGATTCAACTTTTGCCAAATTAAGGATTAAAGTGGATAATGATCCAGTTTTCTTTTGGTGTTGTGTAGAAAACTAAGAGTTTGCTTTAATTTCGTTAAATGAAAGTATGGCTACTACTTTCGTAGAATTTATTCGTTCCTGGTTGCCGATGATTAAGGAAGAAATTGCTAATGGTCATGTCCTTGTGAACAACCTAATATCGGGATAGTTCATAAGGTTTTTCCTTGATTTTCCCTTATGGTTTTAATGGGATCACTGAATCAACAAAATTTTTTGGTCGCATTTTTGGCGAATGCCCTTGTGAATGTAATAAATTCTATATTGGAGAAACCTCTTGACCTCTGAATGTTCGAATAAACGAACACAAAAATTACATAAAAAACGACAATTTGCAAAATCCAAAATTTGTGAACATACTTGGGTCCTTGGTCATAAAATACAGTTTCAAAATTCAGTTATATTACACAAAGAAGAACATAACACCAAAAGAAAACTAAAAGAGTCTGCTTTAATTTTGTTAAATGAAAACGACTGTATGTATCGCTACTACCTCCGTAGAATTCAGTCGTTCCTGGTTGCCGATGATAAAGGAAGAAATTGCTAATGGTCATGTCCTTGTGAACAACCCAATATCGGGATAGTTCATAAGGTTTTTTCCTAGGTTTTCCCTTATGATTTTAATGAGATCACTGAATCAACAAAGTTCTTTGTTTGCATTTTTGGTGAATCTTATAACAAAGTCGCACCTAGGAGCGCCACATAAAATTCTGAAGATCTCCCTTTCAAATTCTTCCAATTTGAAAGGAACAAATAAAATTCTCTTAGTTACGACAGAAATCAAAAATACATATTTTCAAATATTTTAATTTACATATTAAAATTCTGCCTTTTTTATCCAAGTTTCTTAACCATTGACAACGGGGGTCTGACCCAGACCCCGAAACGTTTGGAATATACAGCAATTTTCTTAACTGTGGTGTTATTTGCCAAGAAGTATTTAGACACCCTATTACATTGTCAAATAAAAAAAAATTAAAAAGAAAAAGTTCAGTTTTAATTTTTATTTATCACTTACTGTCTGGAAAATTAGCTATTGGATAGATAGTTTATATATTATTTATATAATATTTATATATTTATAATGTTGAAAGGTCCAAGATCATTATCCACTTTAATCCTTAATTTGGCAAAAGTTGAATCAGCAATCCCTTTCACAAAAATTTATTCGTTTGGGTTCTTTAGGTCTATTAGGACCCATATATCCCAAAAAAAAATTAAAAAAGAAAAAACATCTATTTCTAATCTCTCTGTCTATCTATCTATCTGTATATTATAGGATACAGTGCCTAAAAATGACTAAACAAAACTCATTTATGTCTTTATTTGCAATATAACTATATAAAAATGAAATTCAAATGTGCAAACATACAAAAACAAAATGTGTAAAAACAGTTACGACTTGTTACCAAGCATAGTCGGACATCTCACTTGGTACACATGCATTGCGTTTCCACGGTTTTATATAAACTATATCGTCCTTTCGTGGTACATATTGGAAAATGATTAATTTTGTCAAGACATACATCAGGTGGTGGTCTAGCTGATATTTTTCGAAATATTTACAACTTCAGCTAATTTTTTTTCTTTTATCTCGTTCCTTTAACTTCACAGATTGAGCCACAGAATATATAAATTCTTTCAAAGATAACTAACTGTTCTTTTTCAGCAGTCAACAATTTTCTATAGCGCCGATATTGTAGCATTTGTGAAAATATTGATAGATACCAACGACGAGTCTTCAGTGGAATCATATACAGGGTGAGTTTTTTTTGATGATCAGTATGGGGATCTCGGAAACTAGGGGAGATAGAGCAATGGTTAAATTGGGAAAGATTTACAGTTTTACTGGCCCAATTTAATGACACTTTCGGATTTTTGTAAAAAGTCATGACTTACTAGATATTTTGAAAAATCGAAATACTGTAGATTTAGTCAAATCCCTCTAGCTCCTTTGTTTTTGACTTTATAAAAAAGTGTAAATATCAAAATTGAAGGGAATTGTATCCTGAATATGATTGCAATGGCCTCGTTTGCGTGATAGCTCTCGTTTTCGAGATATGACACAAACTTATCTTTTTTTGAATGGAAACCATATTTGGCTATGACCCCCAAAAAACGGACATTTCTAGAGCTTTTCAACGATATAATACTCGATATAGTTATTCATAACGAAGTTATGGATGCTTTTTTTCTTATTTTCACTTTTAACGTAGTTAGCCATGAAATAGATTGATTTACCTATAACTATTCCAAAAAACATTGAACGATTTTTTATTAGGTATATCAGATATAACGAAGAAATTAAATAAGTAGGTACTTACTAAAAACTTAAGAAATTAAAGAATATAATAATGGTTCCACTATTGTTATTTAGACAAAAATTGTATCTCTTAAAGATTGACATTAATACCGCCTCCTTTAGATCACCAACTGTCTCATACTTTCTTTTGTATACTTTGTTTTCTAGGGCACCCCATAAATAGAAGTCTATAAATGCCAAATCGGGAGACCAGGGTGGCCATTCGCGTGTGCCATTTCTTCCTATCCAAGAGTTTGGATAGATATTATTTAAGTGTTGTCTTACTAAGAACGAGTTATGAGCAGGTGCTCCATCATGTTGGAACCACTCAATTTCTATACGAGTTCTCAAATTCAAATTATGCAACATGTATTGCAAGAAATGCAAGTAGCGCTCCCCAGTAAGTGATTCGTCATAGATAAAAGGCCCCAGAATCGTAGACCCTATGATACCACACCAAACATTAAAACCAAATTGTATCTGGGGTCGTCTTTGTTCTACATGGAAAGGGTTTTCTGTAGCTCAGATATGCTCATTGTGTCTATTGAACATACCGCAGTTAGTAAAATCTAGTTTCATCTGACCATAATACCTTTAATGGAAACTGTGGATTGTCAAGGCACATGTCTCTAAACCATGTACCAAACAAAATACGTCGATGTTCGTCACCAGCATGCAAAGTTTGAGAAACTGAAAGTTTGTACGGGTGGAACTTGTGCGTTTTCAGTACCTTAACTTCTGCCGCAATCTCACGAGTTGATGTAGATGTATTTTGATTTACCATTGGCAAAACATTTATTTGTGCTGCTTCGTTAATTTGATTACGTTCCTTGTGGTGGTTTAGTAAAAGATCCATATCTGCGTAAATTATCGTAAAGCCTATTAAAATATCTACGAAAGTATTCCTCAGCTGCACGAACTGACTTTTTATGGCATATGATATAACATTCCACCATATTTAGTTTTTCTTCGTTAGAATATTTCATGTTATCACGAAAACTTGTCAATATCGACTGTCAGTTCAGTACTACTAATGGAATACTCTCAAATGAGGAAACGTCAACTTTGGCTTTTTTGCGATTTTCCATACCTTTTAGCAGCAGTTACTGGTACTGCAGAAGCAAATATGCTGACTAATGAGATAGCTTTGTTATCATACCACTTCACGCATACAATTTTATTTTCATTGACCATTCTTCGGCAAAACGAGCCCCTACCTCTTTTCTCAATACTTTGCCTTCTTCTAGAATGCACATCTGTTACTTCTTATCGTACCCAAAGTCAATATCCCATATTGTTTCCGTAAGGTATATAATAAATCAAGGAACTGAAAATTTGTCAAAATGTTATAGGCTGTGCAAGCACGATATTTTATTAACTGACAAAGACCAATTACAACCTTAGAGTTACAGTTTTTTCAGTCAACATGTACTTAACTATAAAAAAATGGTTCACGAGACTAGCTGACGGGTTGGAATAACTCCGAATGAAATAATCATGTTATAATTTTATTTCGCAATATAACCAGTAATGAAATGTTTGTGAATTTAAGATATAATGTTTTATACAAATGTATGCTGGATACAAACTTCTGACGGTGTTGTGTATAGTCACCGCGACGCCTTTATTTTCATGCGGGTTTTTAATATCTGCTGATATTGCGCTATCAAAAATATAATATCGTTTTATTATTCATAAAATGCTGGTTTTTGATCCATGAATTACGACTGCTAAATGAAGTTATGTTAGTCCGTAAAACTAGTGATTTATTGCTATGACAAAATTGGTTTTCATTTTTTATATTGTGTTTCATCTGGAATGTATGCTTTTAAAACTAAATTATATCAAAAAATATATATATGAGTATAGATTAGTGAATTTTTTATGTGCAACCACTTTTAACTACAGGCGTTTTCTATTTTTTACTAAATTAGTAACTATGTTGTTTACTTTGTCTGATACTAAATTTGAAACGTTAATACGAGGACTGCCTTTTTTCTTTCGGGGTAAGAGAACAAAAACAAATATTAATCATCGAAAATCGCTTTATTGTTTTTCAAAATATTTCCCATGAAGATTTATACACTTTTGCATGCGTTTGAACCAATTGTCGAAGCACTTCTTCCACTCTGATTGAGGCATCTCCAAAACATGCATTCTGAAACCAGCAACCGCTTCTTCAGGTGTCGAAAAACGTTGACCTCTCAGTTTGTTTATTACGTACGGGAATAAAAAGAAGTCATTTGGTGACAAGTCAGGACTATTCGGCGGATGACTCATCAAATCGATGTTTTGAGTGGTCAAAAAAATGCAGTTGTTTGAGCCGATGTGTGAGAGCTCGCATTGTCGTGGTGAAGAGTGATCCGTCTTCGGCGGTTGGTTTTCCTCATTTCTTGAAAGACAACTGGCAAACAAATGGTTGTGTACCACTCACAATTGACTGTTCTGCGTTGGTCTAGTGGTACGGTTGCGACATGTCCAGTTTTTCCGAAAAAACAGGCGATTATTTGCTTGGAAGTGCTTCGTGCGTGAACAACTTTTGTTGGATTCGGCTCATCTTGAAACACCCATACAGTCGACTGCTATTTACTTTCGGGCTCATACGGGTAAATCCACGATTCATCACCTGTCGCTATGTCATAAACGTGTTTTGAAGCAAAGCGATCGTATTTTTTGAGCTTTTCTTTCGACCGATCAAAACGACCTTTTTTGGAGGGATTGACAAATTGTGTGGGATCCAACGCGAACAAATTTTCTTGACATTCAAATGTTTATGCAATATTGAATTTATGCTGGTCCCACTAATGTGTAAGGTTGACTCAATCTCACGATAGGTCACATGACAATCTTGCAATATCAGTTCGCGCACAGCATCAATGGTTTCCGGAACAACAATTGTTTTTGGACGAGATTCACGAAATTCGTCTTGGAGTGAACTACGACCTCGATTGTATTCACCATACCATCGATAAACAGTGGTCCTTGATGGAGTTTCATCGCCAAAAATTAAATTAAGTTCATCCATGCACTCTTGTTGACTTAATCCACGTCGAAAGTTGTAAAAAATAATCGCACGAAAATGTTCACGATTTATTTCCATTTTTTGACCGAGATGAATCCTTTAAGTTACTGTAAACAACATATAGCGCTCGTATGTCTAAACGTTCTGAGGACGTATAACCTCAAAAATGTCAAACTTTACGATAGAGCTTTCAGTTGTCAGATTGCAACACTAGGGTTGTCCAATCCCGAAATATAAAAGGCAACCCTCGTAAATAGTTCACATTTCTAGATTTTTTGGAGCTTATTTCATAGATTTCAAAACTTGCAGTTCTATGAACTCGTAAAATTTATAAAACATTTAATAAAATATATAACCGACTTCCACCTATAACTAAAAAGCTGAAAATAATTATAACCAAATACAACCCTAGCTAATAAATAACATATTGAATGTAGTTAGGTACCTACCCAGAAATTAAAAAATGTAAACATTAAAAGGTGTTCATTCTGAACAAATTAATTACCTACCAATCTAGTATGTTTTTGAAGCCGTGGCAAGCAAATCTAAAATCCTGCATTGCATCCTTATCTTCTACTTCATCAAACTTGGTTGTTGCTAACCATACATAAAAGAAAAACACTAGCTGGAGGAATATATTTTTTTGAAGTTAGATAACCATCAATTAAACTTTTGGAATTTTCAAACCAAAATACTATACTGACTATAAACAGCTCACTAATACAGCCAGTAAAATTGATTGGAATTCCGTATTGTTAATCAATGATCCAAACGTAGCACTTGAATCACTATTAAAGCTAATAAATCAATGCATTTGTCAGGCAAGAAAAACTAATAAGAGTAAGAAAAAGAGGGCAGGATATTACCGGCGTAAAAAATGGATAACAAGTGCCATACTAACTTCTTGTAACCATAAAGACTATCTATATAAATTATGGAAATCTAATCCGATGAATATACAAAATAAAAATACTTTTAAAGAGTACACCAGAATATTAGACAAAGTAATAAAAGCAACAAAAACAATTTATGATAGAGAAGTAATAAATAACAATTCCAACAATACCAAAAAGTTATGGAACATCATTAATCAAAAACTTTGCAAAAAAAAACTCTACAAATAACACAATCAACTACATTTGTAACGAAAATCAACAAAAAATAACTGGGTCCAAAGATATTGCGAATAATATGAATACGTATTTTTGCAATATAGGGTCTCTGTTAAACCAAAAAATTAGTCAGCCTCAGCATAAAATCAACAAATTGTCCCCCTTCAATACAAATTCAATATTTTTCCGTCCAACGGATCATATTGAGATAACAAACATAATTAAGAAACTGAAAGATACTAATGGAGGTGTGGATAATAAAACTAAACGGACAATTACAGTATTACGGAGTTTATTACAAAACCATTAGCATATGTACTAAACCAATGCATTATTAATTCCATCTGGCCAGAGTCACTTAAACAGGCGGAAGTCGTTCCTATTTTCAAATCAGGAGACGGACATATCACATCAAACTACAGACCAATATCACTGATATCAAATATCGCAAACATCTTTGAGAAAATCATATATGTTAGAATTTGCAAGTTCCTCAACAAACACAAGACCTTATCAGAGAGGCAATACGGATTCTCAGAAAAGAAAGGAACTAAAGATGCACTTCACCATTTGACAAACATGATTTATAGTAAAATGGACAAAAGTAACCCAATTTTTCTAACTACAAGATATTACTTGATAAACTGTATAGCTATGGTATCCGAGGTAAAGCTCATGAGCTTCTAGTTAGCTATCTTGACAATAGGCTCCAGCGAGTAAAAGTTAATAATGTCACAAGCGAATTCGGGGAAATTAAAACTGGAGTTCCCCAAGGGACTGTCTTGGGTCCTTTACTTCTTACTATATGTAAATGACCTACTGAAATCTTTCCCGACTGATGTAATATTATCATTTGCTGACGATACTGCAGTTATATCTACAGGAAAAAACTGGTCTCAAGTCGAAGCTAAAATGAATATGTTTCTGATGGAGATAAATCAGTGGCTTATTTTCAATAAATTGACCTTAAATATTGAAAAAACAGTGTTCATGACGTTCGGAAACTACTCCAATAGCATATCAAAAGATATAAACATTTATATAGACAGTCAGAAAATAAAAAGAGTTGAGTTCTGCAAGTATTTAGGTGTAATAATTGACTACAGACTTAGGCGGAAGAATCATATTGACTATATAATAAACAAAACAAAAGATCTAATCTATATCTTTCACAAACTATCAAAATTTATGAATTCTGAGTTACTTCGTATGTTCTACTCTGCATTCTTTCAAAGCATTGCGAACTACGGCATTATAGCTTGGGGGCTACTCTTAACAACAAATTACAAAACCTATAACGACTACAGGATAGATTATTAGAAATTGTTAATAAAAACCGATCTGTGATTCATGAAAATACCCTTAATATGAAACAGTCATTTGCTGCGGACTGTATTTTATATCATTATCAAGAACTAACTAAATATTAAAATTCCCATTAGACTTCGGTCGATTAGCAATAAGATAAGCTACATTAATGCTATTCGCATATTCAACTTTCTTCGACCCGAACTGAAAATTCTAAAAAATAGTAATTCTAGGAAAAACAAGGTCAAAAAATGGATACAAACAATTATGTAAAATAAAATAAAAATGCAAAAAACTAGGTGCAAGACACTAATATACTATGTAATATTTATAATAATAAGCATACGTTTTCTATTCATAGTAGCACTGTTAATAGAACTGTACTTACAACTACAATCATAACAAAAAAAAAATGTTTTAAATTAGTTTCAAGGACCCTAGGATAAGTGGCTAGCCTACAAGCAGATAACTTGATTATTTTTGTAGGAATTACTGTCTATGTATAAAATATGTATACTCTGTAATTAATAATTATTATTCTGGTCAATAAACTTGAAGTTCTTGAATTATATAATGACAAGTATAATGAAGTAAATATACCTATACCTAAATAATGCTGGCTTTAAGTTTGCTTGGCATCGACTTTAAAAACATACTAGATAGGTAGGTAATTAATTTGCATATAATAAGCAACCGTTATTGTTCGTATTTCTTTCTTAGTGGATACCCTCCCATATAACCACTTATTGTATTGCGTTGTTTTTGTTCATTTTAGTTTCTTGTATTTTGATATCGGTCAATGTTTTTAAATGATTTGTATTTAATTACTATAATTTAAATATTTTGTTAAAACATATGTTGTTAACCCAAGTTATTCACTACAAAAATGAAATTTATTGTTAAAAGACTATTAAAACTAAAGGGATTTATTTGTTATCCTACTAATTTATTTATACGCCCCTGAAGTGAAACGTTTTTCTCTAAATTATGAATGAATTGTTTTGGAAGAAGAATTTACTATACACCTACGCATTTTTACTATATAGGTTAAAACTATTAAAAAGACATAAAAACTGTCTGCAATTTCTGGGTTAAAGTTGCACGTGTCTGGAGGATTTGTACCATGGGCGTAGCATAGGTATTCAGCTACAAGCGTTTTAAAATACAATAAATTAAATTTCTTCTAGACCAACTTAATAAATTATGTCTTTTATTTACAACGGTAACATCAGTTTTTCAGATTTTTCGCAAAATTTTCCAAAGTTTATACATCCCATGCACTTACTATCTTAAAGTGTAGTTTTTAAAAAACAAAAATCGTTATTTATATAATACCAAATATTTGATTATTTATATTTAACAGCAAGTAAAGTGCACGACACTGTTGAAATTTTCATCCTTGTCTCAAATTAGATTGTGTTAAAGAAATTATGAATGAAATCATTTCTTATTATTTTCAGGTGTTGGGTAGACAAAATATTTGGTCATATAAATTTTAGGAATTTATATATTGCCCATACAAATGTAGTGCCAAGGTTACTACCATAGGCGTGTCTTTAAATTTTTCATTAAATTTTAAAATTAAATATACATTGAAGAATGAACATTAAAATACTACTGACTTTTTATAATTTTATTGCTTAAAAAATGAAGTAGTCATTGGGACCAATAGATGAAAGTGAAAACTTCTTAAAAAGCGATATCAGTTTGGGGAACAATTAATCATATTCTCTCTGTAACTTAGTTATATTGAATAAATTGGTACATTTTTTATAATAAATCCGTTAAAATTCTTTAGTTAAAGATATGTCCCAAAAACATTTTGAATTTCAACAAAATCTTCAAAGCAATACCCTACAAGTGATAAATTCCAATACAAGGACTTAGAATTTTGAAATTTTGAGCTGTTAAAACATATGCATCTTTCCTATTGCTAAATACGAAAAATGTTGTATTTTGGAGATATGTCTAATTTCAATTTTTATAGCGAAATGAATTTCGTCACCTATGATTCTTCAACCAGTGATGAGGGCTCACTAAGGTTGGCGTTGTTCCTACAGGGTACTTGTACTTTGGTGAGAAACTATAAAATTTTGATCAAGCCGAATAATAATTTTTTTATATTTTTATTAAGTATGGCAACATCTAGAGTGGAATTTGAAATTTTTCCATTTTATTTATCATTCGCCAACGTTAAAAATTCATTTAATCTATTAGTATATAAAGAAGACAAATCTGTTTGTTTAGTTGCTTGTGAGGAACAATCTCTGGAAGTTGTGAACCACTTTTAAAAATTCTTTTACTATTAGAAAGGTGCACTATCTGCCAGTACATCCGAGTTGGTGAGATTTCAAATTTTAGAAATAATTAAATCAAGCGATAAAACATTTCTTCAAAAAAATATTAAACGATTTTAAATTATAACTAAAGGTATCTGATAATAAACAGAATTTTCCGATATATCATAAAAAGTTCCATACAGACCTCACTATTCACAATACTTCATGTCATCCAATCCAACACAAACTTGTAGCATATCACTCCATCCTACACAGATTAGTAATTGTCCCGTTATCTGAACCTAACTTTGACAATGAACTCAATAGGATAAAACTCATTGCTATCAATAATGGTTGCAACCCCCAAATCATTGATAACATATTATGCAGAAAGTTAAAGAAAAAAGCTATACAACAAGTATACCCTTCCCCTCCCAACTCTAACACAAAATTTCACAAATCCTTTACATTTATAGGTTCTCCATCTGAAAAAAATTCTCAATTTATACTAAACAGAAATATTCGAACAGCCTTTAAAACCAACAATAAATTGGCCAAACACATAAAAAATAATAAAGATAAAATTAATCAGTATGAAAACTCAGGAGTCTATAAGTTAACATGTGGTAGTTGCCCAAAATTTTACATCGGTCACACAGGAAAGTCATTTAAAACAAGATGGTCTGAACATTTAAAAGCCTAAGAAAATCAAAAATACAACATATCTACATTTGCCGACCATTTATTAAATGAAAATCATATTCCACAAACTACTTTCGAAATTTTATATCTAGGACAAAAAGTAAAAAATTAACTCTTTTAGAATCACTTTTAGAATAATAATTTGTAAAAACTACCACAGTGGTTAGTGTTTTAATATAATTATAACGAAAATGTTGAAAATGATTAATAAAATATAAAACTATACAATAAGTAGCACATACAAAGTAAGGAATAAAAGTTGCACATTTTGAAAAAGTTAATTTCAAATTTATATATTATAATTTTGAAGTCACTACCAAGCAACAATCAAATTTGATAAAGATGACGATATGTAAGAAATGCAGGATGTTTAGTTTGCTTGGGCACTAACTTTGAAACTATACTAATGGGGGTTCCAATTTGAGGTTAATTTTTAAATTTTTAATAAAATACATAAATTATTTGAGAATGATCAAATCTTTTATTTCAAATGAGAGTACAATTGTTTCGGTTTAGTAATGGAAAACAATATCTTGTAAGTGACCATCTGCTGATGTAGGACAAGCTTCTAATCTTTCGGAAAAAATTTCGATAACTTTCTGGCATAACTGCGGTTCAATTACTTGAGACAAATCAATAATGTTCTCCTTTAGGTTATCAATTGTTTGTGGGTCGTGGGCATAGACCTTTTCTTTCAAATAGCTCTACAGGAAAAAATCTAGAGGTGTTAGATCGCAAGATCTAGGGGTCCAATTAATGTTTCCACTTTGAGCAATTATTCGATTACCAAATTTCTGAATGACATCTTGCACCGTCCTGTTGGAACCACATATTCTGCACATCAATATGCTCCAATTCATCCAACAAAAAGTTAGTAACCATCGTTCGATATCGATCACCAATCACAGTAACAGCATTTCCATTGTCATCTTCAAAAAAGGATGGACCAATCACTCCACCAGCCCAAAAACCACACCTTTTTGTGGATGCATCGGTCTTAGTTTAGTTTAGTTTATTGCCCAACAGAAATAAATCCAATTACAGGACAAATATTATAAAGTAATGAAACATACTAATAAACTATGGTATCTTAAATATTAAAAAAAATCATAATAATAACAAGAATTAAAAGTACAGAGAATCTTACAAATATTACAACATAAATTTACACACAGTTTTTAAAAAAGAAATAAAATAACAATTGACAAATATTACATCATAAATTCTACCCACTAGTAAATGAACCATGGTTGATCTGACATTTGTTGAACATATGCTTCAGCTATTGATTCAAAATTGTCATAGTTAATATCACAGATTCTAGATATAGTGTTATAAGCTCTACACATGATAAATAATGGTGACTTTATAAGCACATTTGTATTTGCAAACAGATAAAAATAGATGTTATTTCTTGAACCAAGCCTTGGCGAATGTATCGGGATCACTGACAGAAGAACAGGAGAGTCAATTCTGTTGTGAACCAATTTGTATAGAAATGAAAGGCTATGCAAATTCCAATGCATAACTAAAGATCTTATCCCAAATCTGTCAAGAAGTAAATTGTGCTGGTACCCTCTGACAGGATATGAGCCGTCGACTCGAAAAGCAAGAAATTTCAGAAATTTTCTTTGCACTGCCTCCAAACACTTATGATGAATCTTGTAGACAGGATGCCAGATAAGATTGCAATAATCTAACTTTGAGCGCACTAAGCAGCTATATAAAGATTTCAGCGCGGATATGTTATGAAAGCTGTTGCAATTCGCAAAATAAAACCCAGCGAACGCAGTGCCGATTTGCAAGTTATGGAAATATTTTCAGCGAATGAGAATTTATGATCAAAATATACACCCAGGTCCTTTATGATAGTGCACCGCTCAATAGTTTGTTTGTTCAACGAATAATCGAATAGTATTGGATTCATTTTTAAAGTATAAGAACAAACTTTGCATTTCGCGATGTTCAAAAAGAGTTTGTTCTTGGTACACCATAAGTTGAGCTGATTCAGATCATGTTGTAGCCGTAAGCTATCATTGAGGCTCTCGACTTTGAAAAATAATTTCAGATCGTCTGCAAAAAAAAAGAGTTTCAGATAACAGTATACTTGATAAGTCGTTAATGAATATCAGAAACAATAACGGACCGAGATTGGAACCTTGGATCACTCCAGAACTAACAGTAAATATGTTTGATTTGAAGCCGTTATAGCTAACAAATTGATGGCGGTTACTTAAGTATGATTTAAACAGAGTAACCAGCGGGTAACTGAAACCATAGACCGATAAATTTTCGATTAATGTAGGATGATGAAGTCGGTCTTTCTATTATGTGTCGTGGATTTGCTTCACCCCAGATTCGACAATTTTGCTTCTTAACAAATCCAACCAATTCAAAATATGCTTTATCGCTGAAGATCATTTTGTTGAAAAAATTCACATTTTCAAGTTTCTGTTGTATGGCCCAATTAACGAATTGACGACGTAAACCAAAGTCTGTTGGCTTTATTTCTGGTGTTATCTGAATCTTTAACTGAAGATCTTTGTGCAAAATTCCGAACAAAGTGGTTTTTGGAATGTTCAATTGCTCTGCACGATGACGAATTGATGTTCTTGGTTGTTCAACAACACTAGCAGTAACAGCTGCAATATTTTCTTCTCAACGTCCACTACGATATATGGTTTGCTTTTTTCATCTTTTACTGAACCAGTTTCCACAAATTTTGGAACAATTTTGCCAATGGTAACATTTGACGGGCAATTTTCTCTTCCATATTCTGTACGAAATTTTCTTCCAACTTCTGCACAACTTTCACCAAATTGAAAATAATTTTTAATAATAAACACGCTTTGCTCAATCCTATATCTCTGCATTTTTAATAACTGGAATATTCCTAGTTGTCATCTGTCAAATAACATATGATATTCTAGTACAAAATATATAAATGGCGGCAAATTTAAAAATTAACCTCAAATTGTAATACCCTTTAGATAGATAGGTTATAGAATTTACTGAATAAACAAATTTTATTGTTTACATTTTTCGCTTTGATTGTAGTTACCTAACAACAGTTAATATAACTACTACTTATTGTATAGTGTTATGATTTGTTAATTATTATCAACTTTTTCGTTCTATTTATTGTTGTTTAATATTTTTTCAAAAAAGTTGAATCAAGAGCAGGCTTAAGATAAATAGGCCATCTCAAATATAAAAACAAAGGCAGTGATGTTGCTACTATGTAGGGACAAGAATAAATATATCATAAATTATTAAATGCAAAATAGAAACACATCAGAAAGATTACTTGAGTAAAATTATACCAATATTTAAGCTTGGTATATTAGAGACTTAATTAAAGTTTTCAGTCTTAGAAACTAGTACTACAAAAAACCTAATATTTTAGAACTTGTAAGGGCATAAAAGTTATTATACTTATAACAACGAAAAATAATTAATATTTCCAGGTACTCGAGCAATAATCCCTAAATCTCTAACATGGCAGTTCTCTCTCTCTCAAAGAAATCGTTATACATATATAACAATAAATTCGGGATGTTTGTTGACATGTTCCTATAGAAAATAATTCTGACCACCCACAATGAACGAAGTAGCTCAGGTCGATAAGTATAATAACGTTGCTAACATTCTGCGGTCGGCCTGTATAGACCTGACAGAGATCTCATTAGAGATAGTCCAGATAAGTCAACAAAGGCAATACCGATTCAATATAAACACTGGGAATCGTAGCGATATGCGTTTGGGGAAATTACACACAATCCCAAAATCCGCCTACATGTTTATGTGATCGCATTCATTCCATTCCATCCATGGGACCCTTATCTGATTGCCGTGAATTGATTTTACATGCTGACCCCAATCACGTTATCCTGTAGCGAATGTGATTTCGATTATGGGCAGTTCTCTTTTTCTTTATGCCTCTGTGCTTTTGTTGGAATTGAAATCTGATTCCGTGAAAAAGACTGAACACCGGTCATGGTTGGAATATTTGCAGATTTTTCATGGAGTCAAGGAAAAATCGTCAGTTGAAAAATAAAACTATCTGTAAAAAACACAGCCTAATACATGTTTAGTAGATCAGACTGTTCACAAATTGCAATAACCTAGGACAGTCCTAAAATGTTATGTGTTTCCATTTAATACTCATGAACTGAACTCAGTTTTCAAAATAGCCCATCAAGCTGAAGAAAAACTTCTTTCTTCTTCACTTCAGGGTATTCCATCTCAAACGAGCCACCATATCTTGGTTATTTTCAGAACTATTGCAAAAAGAGGAAATTTTTTGAGGTGAATTAGCGCTTGCGCGCACTCAACATAAATAGGCCAATTCAATGACCTTGCGATTTGAGATAAGGAAAATAGGTGTTGTCATATATCATTTGAAAGTCCCTTTTATGGACTAAAGCGTCGTAATATAATTTTTTATTGCAATTTCTATACATGTAATAATAAAAGAGTATTCAAACAAAAACGAATTTAAATTACAGTACAATGCCTCTAAAGCAAATGTTCAAATTGTCTTTCATTGACTGCCATACAATAGTACAACCTTGACTGAAAGCCGTGTCTGACATGGTTGTGCATAGTCGGTGTTATCTGACGACACTCCGCTATAATTCGTTGGCGTAATTCGTCCAAATTCTCAGACTGAGTCATAAAAATTTTGAATTTAACATGTCCCCACGCAAAAAAAATCCAAAGGGTTCAGATTAGGTGATCGGGCAGGCCATTCTATAGGACCTCTTCTTCCAATCCAGCGACCAGGGTATTCCAAATCGAGGTATTGTCGAACTGGTGCGGCGTTGTGAGGAGGAGCTCCATCTTGTTGGAAATGTATTTGCTCTTCATGTAGTAGAGGATCATTTTCTATTTTTTCTATTATCAATGCATTAATTTCATTTTCTAATATATTATGATAAAGTTCACCATTTAAATTACCACGAATAAACAAGGGTCCAATTAGATGATTTTCCAAAATCCCTGCCCAAACGTTTAGTTTTACCGGATGTTGACTATGAGCTACTCGAAATAAATGAGGATTTGTATCGCTCCAATATCTACAGTTATGTTCGTTAACCTCCCCTTGAAGAGAAATAGTGCACTCGTCCGAAAAGCAAACATTGCACAAGATTTTCGGGTTTTCGATCATATACTGGGTCATAATTTCGCAAAACTGTTGCCTTCGATCCCAATCATCCTCATTCAATTCAGGAACTAATTTAATTTGGTACGGATGGAATTTGTACTTATGCAAAATTCTAAAAACATTATTTTTGCTAATACCGGAAGCTGCAGAGATTTGCTGGACAGACTGCCTGTTTGGTATAAGTTGGACATGGCCCAATGTACCCACAGCTGCCCTTTCATCATTTACAATTCCAATACGACCTCTTTTTTTATTCATTACTGATCCCTTTTCAACAAATTTTAAAATCTACTCCAATACGTATTTATGACGAACGTTACGTTCGGGATGGTTTGGGTTAAAATCCCTTGCAGCAGATCGAGCACAATTTTCATTTTGGTAATAAAGACGTACCAGCTCACCACGTTCTTGCAACGTGTTTAACATAATTATCTTTTAAATTTTCAACAAATCAGTAAAGTAATAACTTGGCAGATAAATGTACAATCCTGCAAATGATCGAATAAAGGTCAGAACAGATAAACAAACTAGCTGTAAATATTAGCAAAAAATAATGTATATAAATGAATGTTTACAGTTAATGTTTTTCTTGTATTGTGTGGTATTAGGTTTTCTCTAAAAAAAATTGTTGTTCTGGCAAACTTTCAGATTTCATCAATAATAATTGATATTGAATAGAGTTTTCTGGCTTTTCGCCAGTTCTTTGAGTTACTTTTCATTGGGCATTTTGATTAAATCAACATATTAGACAACTAGGCTGGGATATCATAAGTTAAACTAACCTACACTCACATAAAGATGACTTGGTATCTTACAGAATCTCATTGATAACTGTAAGATATCGATAAACTGATCTAAAGAATAACTTTTTTTAGATAACATAATGATATCATTGAGACATTCTTGCAGATTGGTAATATGCTTGCTCTATTAAAAAAACTTCTTCAGGTTTAAGAACCATTTTAAAACCTAATTTCCCAGAAACATAATGTTAAGACTACCACCTATAACAAAAAACAATGTATCTCTAGATTTCACTACTATTTGGTGGGTACTTACCGAATTTATTTCTGTGCAGTATTTATCATGGCAACAAATGACTGAGAAAAATGTTTTTTTTTTCAGTATTGTGGAATACCTATCGGTCCAGTGGTGAAACAGGACGTCATGAAAGTTTCTATAATGCTCGAACATGAATCACAGTGAGTAGTACATCAATATTGTCCTTGTAACATGAACAGGAATTGCAATAAAAATTATTATGAAGGTATAGTCCGTAAAAAGGGCTTTTCTATTTTCCCTATATCAATTCACCTCAAAAAATTTCCCCCTCGAAACACAAATCGACCTGTTTTTTTATTGCAATAGTTTTGAAAATAACCAAGATATTCAAGGTGGCTTGTTTGAGATGGAATACCCTGTATATTGACTTAACTGTAAGTACAGTTTTTTTTCAAAAACTTCCACATTCGCACTTAAACAAGTTTTGTGTGTTAAAATCAATATTTCAAAACACTTTAATATTTTCAAATTACAAAAAAAGATGTTTGAATTGTTCCAAGGAAGTGAGGGGTTATTTCCGAAGTAATTTCTCATGTAGAATCCGAATCCAGGATCCAAATTGCTCTATCACGTCAGAATTTTGAGATATCCTAACCTAAAAGCGCAAAAAATGCGATGTTCGGCTATATCTGAGGTTTTGTAGCCTTTTTCATATAAAAAAAAACAACCGCTGACACCTCAACGTGTAAGTCTTGATCTTTCAAATGCCGATGAGTTTGCTCAAATAGCTTAATTGTGTATTGAGATGTTTCATTTTGAATCCAACATATCCAACATAAAAGACGATCTAATACAAGAAATTTAGAAGATAAGCAAAAAAGATTTCATAAGTTTAAATAGTGAAAGATACGTGGACAAACGTTGAAAAGCACCCCGGTTTGTGAGAGGCAAGGGGACTCACGTTAAAAACGCTCCTCAGTTTGTGAGAGGCAAGGGGACACGTTAAAATAGCACCCCGGTTTGTGAGAGGCAAGGGTACTCACGTTAAAAAAGCACCTCAGTTTGTGAGGGGCAAGGGGACACGTTAAAAACACCCCGCTTTGTGAGAGGCAAGGGGACTCACGTTAAAAAAGCACCCCGGTTTGTTAGAGGCAATGGGACTCATGTTAAAAAAGCACCCTGGTTTGTGAGAGGCAAAGCGACTCACTTTAATCAAGCACCCCAAAGGAAACAGTCCTTACTACTACGACCACGTCATTGGTTCTGGGTTGGATTTCACCTTGGAGTTTCAGATACGTCGATTCGGCATACGTGAGTTTAGGGTTTGCTGATTTGGAGTAAGAATAGTTCTTGATCTTTTTTACCGTTTTTCACCCCTTTTCACCCCTGTAAAGTGCTTGGGGTCAGTTTGGATGCTGTAACTTTGTTTACATCTCTTCCTTACCCTTAAAAGTTCTTTTATATAAAACTACGCCAAAAATATTTGGAAAGTCAAAAAGTAGAATACATTTAGATCGATTTCAGCGATTTTCACCCCCTTTAAGGAACTTAGGAGTGGTTTCGGATGGTGATACTTGGTGCATATTGTATTCTTACTCTAATATACTCACTTACTTTAAATTGCTCCCAAATTCTTGGAAAAATAAAATATAAAATACATTTCTCACCCCCTTTTTGCTCCCTTCACAGTGGTGGTTTTGGGTTGGACAACTTGATGTACATTAAATTTTGATTTTAAAGATTCTATTGTTGCAAAACAAAACTTTATACAAATGTGACAACTTACAATTGAACATAAGTGTCGAATTTGGGAGTCAAAGGCTGAAGAATCATGTGGGTTTTGAGAATAGGGAAATTGATGAAATTCGAAAATTTCAAAATGAAATATCTCATTGCGGAATTAAACTATTTGAGCAAACTCGGTATTTGAAAGATCAAGATTTACACTTTGAGGTGTCATCGGTTGTTTTTTTAGAAGAAAGAATATCGCGAGGCTAAATAACCTCAAATATAGCCGAAAATCGCATTTTTGCGCTTTTAGATTAGTATATGTCAAAATTCTGACGTGATAGAGCAAATTGGATCCTGGATTCGGATTCTACATGAAAAATTACTTCGAAAATAACCCTTCATTTTCTTAGAACAAAATTTCAAATTGACAATATGTATAAAGTCACAAGGTAGAATAGTAACTACCACTTCAGTTTCGATTTGAAGTCATCGTTTTCATTGTTACCGAATACAATAGAGCGATGTAGTTTACATTTAGAGAAATGAAGGCGAATGTCATTGAAACTCGCACGGCATAACAAGAATGTCAGAACATCGGAACATCGGCAGTATGTTGGTTAATTGAAATGCATTCGCTTCACGATGAGGTGAAGCAGGTACGTCATTCATTTAGTTGGCTTTGCACAAAGATAAAACGGCGGGAAATCAGCAATCAGGTGAATTTGCGAAGAGCTAGATTAGCGAAGAGAGCAGTCAATGAATAGGGCGAATTCAGGCTGAGATTTGCCGCAATTCGTGTCTAGCGATCCGTTACCTATTCACTATAACCAACCTGCACCCTAATTGGCAACGAATTGGACAAGAGAGTGCAATTGTTTATATCCTTATCTCCGTCGCAAAAGTGATGGAACGGGTTTGATATAGTAAAGGGTTTGCTGACGTGATATCGTAAGTGAGGATACAAGGTAGTGAAACGCAGCTTTTGAGAAGATTGCCATAAAAGAAAATAATTTGTTTGAAACTCAAGTGTGCGTTACGGAAGTTCTTGTATTTTTTCACTTTAGCAGGGTTTATTCAAATTTCCAAAGCAATAAGGTAACAAAAAATTACTTCTATTGAAATAATGATAAAAATAATATTCATCAAGGAAATAAATTTTGACTTTTAAAAGGTTTAATTTCAAATGCTTAGTTTCAATAATCTAAAATAATTTGGTAAAGTGTGAGTTGGACTCGCATACTTAGGGTTCCGTACCACCTTCAAGATTCTAATATTCCAGTTTCAGACAAGCAGGGCGAGTGCATTTTCTTATATTTAGCCTTATATCTTTTAAAGGAAGCGTTTTAAATTTTTAAAAAATATACACTTTCATTTTCCACACAATACATATGTATTTAAATTTCTAATTTGGCACTCAAAAAGTAACATTAGAGATGCCTTTTATAATCTACTGTCTGAGTTTTGAGGCTCTGTAGATTGGAAGAAAAAGGGCAAAATAGGTCAAAGTTTAAAGTATATATTATTAAATCTGTTATTCAAATTATTTAAAAATATAAATAAAATATATTTTTCAAAATTTAAATAGTGTAGTTTCTAAAGTGGGAATTAAGTCGATGTTTAATATTTTTGTTAATATCTTTTAAACAAATTATTTAAAAATATGATATATTTGTAATTCATATAATGAGCCTTTTATCTGATATATTACATGATGCATTTGAAAATTGAATCTTTATTTTCCATTTAATTGTATAATTTGTACCTCAAATTACTATGGGAGTTTTCTAATAATTTATTTTCCGTTTAATTCTATTATTTGGAGGCCAAATAATAGAATTAGGGATTTTTTAAATACTTTTCCTATACACAAAAAAAATGAGGTCTTAGAGTTTGGAAAATAACTTGGAGAATGACTAATTGTTTTAAATATTTTTTTAATATATTTTAATATATTTGTATTCGTCATAATGATTTGATATATTACATGACCAGTTAGAAACAATTATAATTTTTTATTTTACATTTAATTCTATAATATGCCCCTCAAAATGAATATTAGGGGTTTCTCCTTATTTTTCCAGTAAAGTTCAGGTGAGGGGCTATACTTCCAGTTTTTCAAAATTTTTCAGCTTATGGTTTCGGAGATATGGGGGGAATGGGTAAAATTTCTTATATTTTTGTTAATATCTTTTAATTTATTTATTTTATAAATATGGAAAAAATATATTTGTTTTCTTCATCAGGAGCTCTTTTATTTGATATATAACATGCTGGGGTAGAAACAATTTTAATTTTATATTTTCCATTTAATTCTATAATTTGCCCCTCAAAATAAATATTAGGGGTTTCTCCTTATTTTTCCAGTAAAGTTCAGGTGAGGGGCTATACCTCCATTTTTTTTCAAAATTTTCCAGATTATTGTTTCGGAGATAAGGGGGGGGGGATGGGTAAAGTTTTTTTATATGTTTGTTAATATCTTTTAATTAATTTATTTTAAAAATATGAAAAAAATATAATTGTTTTCGTCGCAATGAGCCCTTTCATTTGATATATAACATGATGGGTTAGAAACATTTTTAATTTTATATTTTCCATTTAATTCTGTAATTTGCCCTCCAAAATTAAAAGTAGAAGTCTCCTTATTTTTCCAGTAAACTTCAGGTCAGAACCTATAAATTTATTTTTTTTCAAAACTTTACGTTTTATAATTTCGGAGATAAGGTGGGGGGAATGGGTAAATTTTGGTATATTTTCGTTAATACCTTTCAAATATATATTTTTTTAAATATGAAAAAAATGTATTTGTGTTCCTCAGAATGAGACCTTTCATTTGATATATTACATGATGCGTTTGCAATTTTTTTTATGTTTAAATTTTTATTTAATTCTATAATTTGCCCCCCACAATTAATATTAATGGTTTCTTCTTATTTTTCCTGAAAAGTTCGGGCAACGTTCTATATTTCCTATTTTTTTTCAAAATTTTAAGCTCAGTAGTTTCGGAGATCAGGGGGGGAAGGGTCGATTTTTTTAGTTTTCCCCCCCGAAAGTACCCCTAAAATCAAAATTTTTTCTTTTACGATCTGTACTCCTAATCGAGTCACCAAACTATACATTGATACCAAATTTCAATCTCTTCCGTCCAGTAGTTGAGGAGAAAATGGCTGTGATGTGACAGAAGCAGAAATCCTGAGTGATATTATAAGGGTATTCGGATATTGTATATAAGGAACACTAAAAACATCATTTGCACAACGGAGTTTATTTCTGGAAGTTCCTGATTAGTTTTTCAAATAATGTTACTACTTTGTTCAACAAATATCTTAATGTTAAATTGTATACTTTCTGAATTGCTATTCCAAACTTTTTAAATTTTAATTTCTTTAATCCCATTGTCTTATTGCCACGTACGAAGTCGCATTTAAACCCTGAAATATTTGCAACAATTGCATTATACAGATTTTTCTGTTTACTGTTATGCCAGGAAACTCTAAAATTCACGAGCCGTTGTTATTTACTGTTTTTATTATTAATAAAAAATATAATTATAGTTGTTACAATAAGATTGCCACTTGTTAGTCTATGTCAGAAATGTATAAACAAGCTTAAGGCTTAGGGGTCCATTTTCCCTTTGATTTAGGATTCTATCATTAACATAATTGTTATTTTTACTTATTACTGTTACCCTAGTAATAATGTTTTATTACCAGGTGTGGGGAAGTGCGCATGACTTATACAGAGTGCTGGTAATGCAAAAAAGAATAATGAGATTAATTTTTAATTTACCATATAACGCTACATGTAGAGAAATCTTCAAAAAAAGAAGGAATATTAACAGTTACAAGCATATACATTTACAAACTTTTAGTGTATATTTATCAGAATTAAGATAAACTTATTTCGCATGACTATTTTCACAGTTATCCGACGCGCAACAGAGAAAATTTCTGTATAGAAAAATATAATCATCAATTTATTAAGAAAACTAGTCACTATCTAGGTTGCGGACTGTCTAACTCACCATTTGAGAATTTGAAATATATCTACTAGGAAGAGGGTGAATGTTTTTATTAGTAGCAATTGTTTGACTTAATATAGGTATGTGTTTAATTGTTTGCTGTAAATAGATCTTAATTTTGCTATACTCTTTTAAGGATTTGTGTGTTTTTAAAATGATATATTGGTATTAATAATGAATAGTTGTAATTCTTATTTTTACTTCTTGTAAGATTGGATTATACACCCAATTATTGACATATCTTATATATTTCATTAAAAAAAAGATATAAATTTAACGAAATGTTTCAAATACATAAATAAATGTTCGAGAGGACATTCAGTTGTGGGAAGCGCAACTGATGAAGGTTCCCTGACCAGAAACAATGTATATTATATATAATATATAATATATATTGCGTACAACGGAATGACACCTCGAAGAGAGTATTCAAAAAAGCTAGTTTGTGTCATATCTCGAAAACGAGAGCTGTCACGCAAACGATAACATGACAATCATATTCGGGATACAATTCCCTTCAATTTTGATATTTAGACTTTTTTTATAAAATCAAAAAAAAGAGCTAGAGGGATTTGACTAAATCGACAGAATTTCGTTTTTTCAAAATATCTAGTAAGCCATGACTTTTTACAAAAATCCGAAAGTGTCATTAAATTGGGCCAGTAAAACTGCAAATCTTTCCCAATTTAACCATTGCTCTATCTCCGCTTGTTTCCGAGATCCCCATACTGATCATAAAAAAACTTACCCTGTATATATATATATATATATATATATATATATATATATATATATATATATATACATATAGATATATATATATGCAAGTCGTTGCAAGCTACGCTATAATACATTTATATTCTAACAATTTGTTAACACTTTGTATAACTATAATTTCGCACTTTTTATAGACTACCAAATATAACATATTTTAAATCACACTGTATAACTATAATTTCACACCACCATATGTTTTAACTATCCTGTATATGGATTTCTTTATGGCCAGCTTTGTAGTTTTTTTTGAACCAGCATGAATAATTATAATTCCAGTACATCCTACATTGCAACCACCCTGTAAATGCAAATGCTAATAAGCTACCCTATATTTATAACATTCTATTAACATTCTATTAACCATACTGTAATTCCATTGGACGCTATATTTTCCCAATACTGCAAAGCAACTCTTATCGACCATCTAAAATATTTTGAATTACCCTATATAATATAATTTCACACCACCAATTCATATTATATGTATCAAATTAACATGCGAAATCATGAGATCTTACTCTTCCAAAAATTCCCTACCGTGCCAATTTTTTCACCTTGAAAACTTGATATGTCTAGCTATAAAAATATAATGCTAGGAAAATATGACGATGCATAAAATAGTTACATGTTCGTTACATACAAATACAATTTGTATTGAAAGAATGTTTAAAAGAACAGTTTTACTCTCAAATAGGTCGCCAAATCACCCTGTATTGAAAGAATTTTTACAACAGGAGTCTCACTCTTACGTAGGTCACCAAATCACCCTGTATTGAACGCCTTGAAATTACAAAGCAGCCGCCTTGATTGTCACAAACTGTCAATAAATTTTTTAATAATTTAATTTCTTAGTAAAACGATTTTTCCCAAAGATGAGACCCTTGCCAATCGATTTCTATCCATCGAAACTTGCAAATGGGAAAATTTCATCAAAATCGTTTTCCAGAATAATATTAGATAACGCGTTTCCGTTTTTCTGTTGGGTTGTTCACAGTGATGTTTTCCTGCAGAACGATTAAGATTATCTGGTTGTCGACAATTTACATTTGAAATATTGCAGTAAAATTCAAATACACAAATACAGTAACTGTTAATTTATTCTCTCCCCAATACTCCCGAATCAAGGATTCTAAAACAAGACAGTCAATAACGATTTTAGCCGCAAACCAAAAACAATCTCGGCTCTTCGACATCTATATTTATAAATCTATTACAAAGCAATCACAATGTAATAAACGTTAAATTACGCATCCCCAGGAGCCATACGCACCCCAAAAACCGTTCTTACATTCGTCGAATTTCTGCTCGTATCTCTGAAGTGCACTTAAATATGATTAGGAACGTTACATTATGGCACTGCCAGATAACTACTATAATACGTAATCACTTTATAAAACAATTTGTCCGACCACTGATGCGTGCATATTGTGTTGAAACTAGATTAATATTTTGTTAGTTGAGCGTCCTCCTGTGCTCCATGTTGCTCTGATCATATTAGGATATGATCTGTTCGAGGGCTTTGTCATTTAATATTTAAATAAATTTAACTTTGTAGTATGTGAATAACAATGGAAAAGACCACGGGTGCAACTAAACTGAATTCTGACGCTAACGCGTAATTAAAATTGATTCTTTTTTGCCTAAATAGAGCCCGATTTTTTTAGAATTGTGAACCTACTCCTTTATAATGACAACTTTGAGAGAGAGTTGTTGAAACGGCGATGAGTGTGTTTTAAATAAAGGTTTGGCGTTAGGACGCAAAACTGTATTTTTGAAACCAAAGTTTCTTAACTGATTCCCACACTGACACTTAAGAAAATAGATGAACAAAGGAATGAAATGCATAAATTAAAATTTCATTTGTTTCGACCCGACCCGACCGATCCGACCGACCGACACCGCACATTGCTTCGGTCTTGAAATACCCATCCAATTCGGTTCTCTGTATAAAAAACAGAGACCAGGTAATATATTAAGACTCATTTCTTTCATAGAAATCAATAATATATAGGAAATAAACTACGAGGGTGAATCAAATATGAACCGGACTTTTCTGTTTCTCGCCCTGTAGGTAATTCGAGTGGCGTGACGTGTCGATATATCTTAGGTAGGGATGTTAAGAAGAGGGGAGTTCGTCGGTTTGGCGAGGCGTAGTCGATGCGCTGTTAGTAGCATCATGTCAGAGCAAGAGGTGCATAGGTCTGTTGTTATCAAATTTTTGGCGCGAGAGGGCGTTAGACCGTCTGAAATTTTGCGTCGACTATCTGCACAGTTCGGCAATGAAACACTTTCAAGGACCCAAGTCTACGACTGGCACAAAAAGTTTTCAGATGGCCGAGAGACAGTGGAAAATGAGCCTCATGCACGCCGTCCCACGACAAGCATCAATGAGGCAAATATCTACGCAATTCGTGAGCTATTGAAGGTGACCGCCATCTTACAGTACTGGCAATTGCTGCACGTTGGAATATCATACGGGAGTGCTCAATCAGCCATTTCAGATAAGTTGGGTTACCGAAGAGTGTGTGCAAGATGGGTTCCTCGCCTTCTAAGGGAAGATTAGAAAGCAAGACATATTGTCACCTGTGATGAGACATGGGTGCATCATTATACCCCGGAGTCCAAACGGCAGGCATGGAGTGGCGAAAACCTGGAGAGGCAGCACCGCGGAAAGCCAACACCCGTCTTTCTGCAGGGAAAATTCTTGCAACAGTTTTTTGGGATTCGAAAGGCATACTGCTGATCGATTTTCTGCGTACAATTAATGCTGAGTATTACTGCTAACTACTCCAACAAGTGAAACTTGCATATCGGCAAACGATGCGGGATATATCTACCCGAAGTGTGATTCTGTTGCATGACAACGCTCGGCCACATACAGCTGCACTGACTCAAGGAAAATTGAACAAACTGCATTGGGAAACCTTTGAACACCCGCCTTACAGTCCTGATTTGTCGCCATGTGACTATCACATGTTTGGGCAACTTAAAGAAGAACTGGGTGGCCACCACTTTGAGGAGAACGAAGGTGTAGAAACGTTTGTGCGCAATTGGTTATCGACACGACCAGTTTCATTCTTTGAGAAAGGTATTAAAAAACTTCCGATTCGGTGAGAAAATTGTATACATAAGAGAGGAGACTATGTAGAAAAATAATATGTATTAAAATTTGTATTGATCGTACCAATAAAATTTTTAAAACAAAAGTCCGGTTCATATTTGATTCACCCTCGTAATATAGAATACCTGCACAAAATTTGATATTCCTTCTAATAAAAACTCCAATTCTCTCTTTGCTATACATTAAATTAAAGACTTGAAATACCTCAGACATCAGAAAGGCTTATTGGTAATGTATATATTCCCCAATATGCAACAATCAATAATTACATTGCATTTTGCTCTAAGTTGGAAGAAATTCATAGTAAGATAAACCTTGATAACTTTTTATTACTATACTAACTATTTTAACTTTCCCCATATAAACTGGGTAAAAAACTCAACAAGCAATTTCTTAGCTCCCCATAATGTCATGGAACCCTGTAGCCAGTGCTTTTCGGATTTTATTTAAATGATTTAAAGCAGTTTAATAGCATCTCTAATATACACAATAAAATCTTAGATCTAGTTTTATCGACATCTCTGAAAATTGATTTGAATAAATGTAATAATCCATTTGTTAATGAAGACAACCACCATATGTCTCTTAATATTACTATTGATTTTAGTTGTACAAAAGTATTAATGAAAGAATTAGAGAACATGTTTGGGACAAAACTTTCTGCTCGGGTGATGTTGATGTTAATATCCAATCATTTTTAGACGAAATTAGGAAATCTGCATACCTCCTTTGGTTCTCTAAAACTGCTATAAATTTTATCAAGAATAAGGCTAAGGCGCATAGAAAATGGAAGACTTATAAAAACTCTGATGATTATAATCGTTTTTCGGATTTGAGAAAGAGGATAAAAATTAGTATTAAAGCTGACTATAATAAATACATCAGAATTACAGAAGAAAATATTAAGAAGGATACTAAATATTTTTGGTGGTTTGTTAGTAACAAAAAGAATAGCAAATCTATACCTACTATAATGTCTTATAACACTATTCAAGCAACCTCAAACAAGGAGATCTGTGAACTTTTCTCAGACTATTTCAGTAAAGTTTTCAAACCACCAAGTATAAAAGCAACTTTACATGATCTCGATCCAAAAAAAGGTCCGGGTCATGATGGATACCCTGCGGTATTCTTGGCGTCATGTCTTGATCTGTGTCTGCCACTCTACATACTCTACAATAAATGCATTAAACTCGGCATGTACCCTAAGATTTGGAAGATCGCCCAAATAGTTCCTGAGTTTAAATCTGTTGACAAAAATCATGTATAGAGTTACGGCCTATTTCCTTGCTCAGTCAATTTAGTAAACTTTTCGAATCTTTGATTCTAGAACAACTGTTCTTCAAAGTAAGGTGTTCTCTTGATCTAAATCAGCACGGATTTTTTAAGAAGCGCTCCGTCCTAACTAATTTGGTTCCGTTTGTGCAAGAATTAACTGCAGCAATGGAAAACAGCTACGAGAGTTGTGCCGTGTACACCGACTTTTCCAAGACTTTTGATAAAGACTTTTGACCACCCTACTCTCTTAATTAAGCTTGTGAATTTCGGTGTTACGTTCTAAACAGTGGGTGGCTAAAGCACAACTTTCCTTTTTCAGTTTTATATCACTCTTGTGTAAGGTCATTCGGTGTTTCAGATTTCTAGACGTCTGACCAATATCGGAAGCAGGGCAATTGCTACAGTCGATTTTATATATAACGTTAGATTTAAGATCATTAGGAATTTTATCTTTTGTTCTGCTAAATAGATGTTTTTATAGATTTACGAGGGCTGCCTATTATATTTCGGGATTAGAGAACAAAAAAAAATATATTAGTTATCGAAAATCGCTTTATTGTTTTTCAAAATATTCCCCATGAAGATCTATACACTTTTGCATTCGTTTGAACCAATTGTCGAAGCACTTTTTCCACTCTGATTAAGGTATATCCAAAACATGCATTCTAAAAGCAGCAACAGCTTCTTCAGGTGTCGAAAAACGTTGACCTCTCAGTTTGTTTTTTACGTACGGGAATAAAAAGAAGTCATTTGGTGACAAGTCAGGACTATACGGCGGATGAGTCATCAAACCGATGTTTTGAGTGGTCAAAAATGCAGTTGTTTGAGCCGATGTGTGAGAGCTCGCATTGTCGTGGTGAAGAGTGATCCGTCTTCGGCAGTTAGTTTTCCTGATTTCTTGGAAGACAACTGGCAAACAAATGGTTGTGTACCACTCAGAATTGACTGTTCTGCGTTGTTCTAGTGGTACGGTTGCGACATGTCCAGTTTTTCCGAAAAAACAGGCGATGCTTGGAAGTGGTTCGTGCGCGAACAACTTTTGTTGGATTCGGCTCATCTTGAAAAACCCATACAGTCGACTGCTGTTTACTTTCGGGCTCATACGAGTAAATCCACGATTCATCACCTGTCACTATGTCATAAACGTATTTTGAAGCACCGTGATTTTTGAGCTTTTCTTTTGACTAATCGACACGAGCCATTTTTTGAACGATTGACGACGATTGTGTGGCATCCAAGGCGAACAAATTTTTTTGATATTAAATGTTTATGCAATATTGAATGTATGCAGGTCCCCCTAATGTGTAAGGTTGACTCAATCTCACGATAGGTTACATGACGATCTTGTAATATCAGTTCGCGCACAGCATCAATGGTTTCCGGAACAACAACTGTTTTTGGACGATCTTCACGAAATTCGTCTTGTAGTGAACTACGACCTCGATTGAATTTACCATACCATCGATAAACAGTGATCCTTGATGGAGTTTCATCGCCAAAAATTAAATTATGTTCATCCATGCACTGTTGCTGACTTAATCCACGTCGAAAGTTGTAAAAAATAATCGCAGGAAAATGTTCACCATTTAATTCCATTTTTTGGCCGAAATGAATCCTTTAAGTTACTGTAAACAACACAAAGCGCTCGTATGTCAAAACGTTCTGAGTACGTATAACTTCAAAAATGTCAAACTTTACGATAGAGCTGTCAGTTATCAGATTGCAACACTAGGGTTGTCCAAACCCGACATATAAAAGGCACTTCTCGTATGCGTAAATTTTATACTAGGTTCGTTTTGAAGATCTTCGATACTTTTGGAGTTAGTGCTTTGATATATGGTATGGCAAAGCAGTAATTTGCGTTAGAAGTTTCTTGGTATATATTATTTACATGAAAATTTCTATTTATCACATGTCATCAAATTAGATATGCCAACGTGAAAATTTTGTTAGCTGAATTGCCAAAAAATAGAATATTCTAAAGTTTTATAGATGTTTTTCTGCTTATTCAACCTCGACTAACGTAAGTGATTAGTTTTTTACATCTAAATTGTTAATATTTGTGTTGTTTGTAGTATATTGACTGACGATGAAATAAAATAATTTCGGAAGCTCTCAAAATAAGTTAAAAGAGTATTTCCTTGTAACCCAAGAAGTTTGACTGCCTCCCGATATTTTCTTGTAATATTTGAAAGTTATCAGCCGTTATTACCGAAATCAATTATATATATATATATATATATATATATATATATATATATATATCTATATATATATATATATATATATATATATATATATATATATATATCGGTGTGTGTTGTTGAAACATATTCCTTTCAAACGAACATTCCCAATAAAATATCTCATCTGAATGCGATGAAAAGACATCAATGTATTGAAATATATAATATTATTTTCTAGTATATAGTGCCCTGATATAGGATATGTGATTGAATGTCATGTGCAGTTGACGACATTTTTCATTTTAGATTATTGGTTTTGTATAACAACCTTTCTGAATTCGAGGAAATCGTATCATCAGAGAAAGCAAGTCGATCTTGGGCGAATAAAAAACATTCAAATTTGTTCCGGACGAAAGGATTCTATCAGGGTCTCCTTATCGTGGAAAACTTTATTTTAGAAGATCCGGATTTGAGGTTTATTTTTGTTTTCTATCGAATTGGGGAAAATACGAAGGTCGCAGTGGTGTAGTTATTATTTGCTACCGGAACTGAAAAATAATAAAAATGTATTTGGCCCAATATACTTTTGTTCCAAAATAAGTTGCCTTGCCTATTTATTTATTTATTCCAACATTACATATCACATTATAAACCTCTTCAGAGGCAGACTATACATACATACATAATTTTTTAATTTTTATTTTTAGCCAAAATTATTTTTCTTTATATAGTCAAGTACGGGGACGAACAAGCCGCGCTCGTGATTTCGATATTTCACCAAGTTTGCTATATAAACATATTTATCTTGAGAAGATTACTGTTTAAAACCCCTTCTTGCTTACCTAAAGAATAATTTAATTTCTATGAATTTATTATCTTAATAAGTGCGTAAATTCACAATGTACTCAAACATGATTTCAAACAAAAAGCCTACATCAAACCAAACATCTTTATTGGGTATGTCATGTAATGAGTGGTACCACCTAGTGTGTTCTACTTTCACCTTTGAAATATCCTTTCAAGTTGTTTAAAATAGTCACTTTCAGATTTTTCAAACAATATTAAATAAATCTTCAGAAATGCCCGGATTTAAACAAATTTTAATGTGATGATACCTCTTTCTTGAACAATATTTTGCTAAATGCTTTCCCTTCAAATCCAAGCATTTGTCATCATATCTTACTAACAAGCATGCTTCATATATTTGTCTGCTGTGCTCATTTTTGAAAATCTGGTTACACTCCAATTATAATCAAACAATAAAGTTAAAATTAAAATCTTTTTTATAAAATCAAAAACAAAGGAGCTAGAGGCATTTCACTAAATCGACAGAATTTCGTTTTTTCAAAATATCTAGTAAGCCATGACGTTTTACAAAAATCCGAAAATGTCATTAAATTGGGCCCGTAAAACTGCAAATCTTTCCCAATTTAACCATTGCTCTATCTCCGGTAGTTTCCGAGATCCCCATATTGATCATCAGGAAAAACTCACCATGTATATAATATATATTATGTATATATTAGCAACAATTAAGTTTGATGAAGTAGTAGATAAGTACGCAATGCAGGATTTTAGATTTGTTTGACACCCACTTCAAAAATGTACTAGATTGGTAGGTAATTAATTTGTATAATAAGCACCTTTTAATGTTTACATTTTGTATTTATGGGTAGGTACCTAACAACATTGAATGTGTTATTTATTTGCTAGAGTTGTATTTTGTTATAATTATTTTCAGCTTTTTAGTTATAGGTGGAAGTCGGTTATATTTTTTTCCAAAATGTTTTAGTCTCAATACAGACAAACAAACAGTTTCAAAGACCAAATACGAAATCCTGATCAGATGTTCAACTACACAAACACTGAGCTCGGTCCGATATTTTAAACAATCAGGGGACTAAAATTATGCAAATTCTCAATTACGTTGGATTTTTTGTGTCGAATTCGTCCAATTTCGCCGCATAAGAATTAAAGTGTAAGCCACAGCACGTGCATTAACGGCCGATTTACCTCAATTTATGGCTAATTCTCGTAAATATAAAAATGCCCGATGTCGTTCCTCCTGGGATCCTAGTTAGCGGCGACGGCCGCGAACGGCGGGCGTCGTTTTGGGACGGCGCCTCGTCGTATTGGATACACACAGTCAAAGCGGGAACATGAAAGCCAGAGGGACAATAATAGTACACGTGTCACTTTGTCAGGCCACGTGGTCGGCATTGGGATAGCCAACGAGATGAGAAATAACGTTTTTTAACACCCCTTTATTACTGTTAATGTCTTGATCAGAGAGATACTATCTAAAATTCACTCGCTCAAAAATTATATTTACAACCAAACACTTAAAAAATATATTTTATCTGATTACGTAAAAAACAACAAACACTTGTTTCAATTTTCACTTTTTATTTCTTTAAATTTGACATATGTTTCGCCAAGTCTGGCTTCATCAGAAATTTGAAATACAATGAATGCTAAATATATATTTCATACAAATAGACTACAGGTAAGGTAATAAAATGAAGGTTTTAATTCTGGGGAATTTCCGAAGAAGTGGGCTTGGATATAGGTCAGTTAAATTATACATTTATGAACAGAAGCAGTTCAGCCAACAAAGGAATAATTCATGGACAAAGGAAATGGTTAAAAGAAGAGAGGAATATTCAATACCACCTTCGAGACACACACAACATCTACCTAAAGGTAACTCACACTGAATTAGCTTATAGACTACACTCGTTAGAATTTGATTTAATAGATTATAACATTAGAACCAAACTTAACCATATCATTCACAAAAAATTTATAAGTCAAAAGAAAAAACTCGAAGCACTAATAACTAAAAAATCCGTTATTAAATCCAAAAACCCAACCACAAATCCAGAACATCAATTATTTAACAGATTTATCAACTTAAGAACTACACAATTCCAAGAAAATGAAACAACCTTACTAAACAAAGGTTTCAATTACAACCTTAAAACTAACATTTCACAAAGCACACTAGAACTTTTAGGTATTGAAACTGAACTCGCATTATCCAATACACCTAATATCACAGACTATCATATTGCCTCAAATATAATCAACCACTCAGTCAACAAAACTATTCATAACCCTGAACTCACAACCCTAAATTCTATCAAAAATAAAATTAGAGTTAACAGCCTAATTTTCACCAGTTCTGATAAAGGAAACAGTGTGGTTGCTTTGGATAAAACTGACTACATCAACAAAACTAACTCCTTTCTAAATACATCCAAATTCCCTAACCTTTAAAAAAGATCCTACCAATAGATACCAACTTCAAGTTAAAAATACCCTTAAAGATATCACTTTCCTATCCAATGACTTCCAAAAAAGGTCCCTTACAATAATGAACCCAAAAGCCCCCCACTTATATTCCTTAATTAAACTACACAAAAATAACCACCCCATCAGGCATATAGTTTCTTATTTTTCAGCTCCAGCCTCTAAAATTTCCAAGTCTCTTCTTGGTGTTTTAAAACAATACACCAAATTTACCCCCACATACAGTATCAAGAATTCCATTGATCTAGTTTCAAAGATCCAAAAAATCCCTCTTCCTAATAATGCCAAACTCCTTTCATTTGACGTGGTCAATCTATTTCCCAGCATACCACCTGATGAATGCATCAATCTAATCATAAACCTAATAGACAAGAATAATATCAATCCCATAATCAAAAATGAAATTCTTTCTCTTCTGCGTCTTTGTATCAACCAAAACTACTTCAAATTCAACAACAACATTCAAAACAGTACTCAAGGTCTAACTATGGTCAATCCTTTAAGCCCCCTTCTATCTGAAATATTCATGGACTATTTAGAAACGCTAATTTTCAAACACGATCTCAGTAACAAAATCCTGTATTGGTACCGATACGTCGATGACATTATTGCGTGTTTTACGGGTACACATCAACAATTACAGTTACTACACAACTACTTAAACCAAATACACCCCAACATAAAATTCACACTTGAAACAGAAACAGATAACACACTAAATTTCCTAGACCTTACAATTAAAAGGCAAGACACCAAACACACATTCTCCATATATCATAAACCATCACACTCTGACCTTACCATCCACAATAGTTCACACCACCCCATACAACATAAACTTGCTGCATATCACTGTATGTTACACAGACTCGTGACAATACCACTTAACAAAACCGACTTTGATACGGAAGTTGAAAGAATCAAACTCATGGCAGTCAACAATGGTTAAACCACTCAACTTATTGACAACTTATTAAACAGAAAATTAAAGAAAATTGCTATTAAAGAAGTCTATCTACTCTCACATTCAATGGAACCCCCTCACAAAAAATCTCCCAATTTTTACAGAACAGAAACATATATACAGCCTTCACAACAAACAACAATTTATCTAGACATATAAGAAACAACAAAGATAAGACTGACAAAAATTCTAACTCGGGTGTCTATAGGTTGAACTGTGGTAGTTTCCCCAATTTCTATATTGGTCACACTGGAAGATCTTTCAATTCAAGATGGCGTGAACACTCTAGAGCTTTCGAAGATCAACAACAAAACAAATCCACATTTGCGGACCACTTATTGAAAGAAAACCATGTACCTCAGAATGCACTTGAAATTTTACATTTACAAAACAAAAGTAAAAAATTATATCTGCTTGAATCACTAGAAATTAATAAAAACAAATATTCTCCTAATCTACTTAACGACCAAACTGATACCAATTCATCTCCATTACTTAATCTTAAAATCCATCTCCAAATAATATTATATTATATTATTAACATCTATTGTGAACAATTTCATAAACGTATAATTTAACTGACCTATATCCAAACCCACTTCTTCCGAAATTCCCCAGAATTAAAACCTTTTAATCATTTTATTACCTTACCTGTAGTTCCTTTGTATGTAATATAAATTTAGCATTTCTTGAATTTCAAATTTCTGATGAAGCCAGACTTGGCGAAACATATGTCAAATTTAAAGAAATAATAAGTATTCTTAAAAATGAATTTTCATCAAGTGAAGACTGACACAATCATTATATTTTATCTGAATGTAATTTAGGTCATATAAAAGAACAAAATAAATTTATTATCCTTTTAGACAACATACATTGTATAGGACATGTCACAGAGTAGAACATTATTACATACTGACAAAATTACAAAAATATTACATACTCACAAATTCACTAAGGTTATATAGACACATGTCAATAAAATGGGATTTTAAATTACATTTAAACTCATTTAAATTTTTGGCTTCTTTAATTTTGCAAATTCTGCATGCAATTGCTCGGTCTGTCTTGTATTTAAGCCATGATAAATTCCGTTTGTAATAAAATTGTGTTGATTTTTAAACACATACAACATCAATTCATACAGATACAAAGATGGCAATGTCAGCAAATTAAATTGTTTAAAAAGAGGTTTACAACTATAATCCTGGGCAACGCCTGCAATAAATCTCAAAATTTTCTTTTGTCCTAAAAATACGTTACTTGAGCCAGCGGGCAGTCCCCAAAAACACAGACCATATCTCAGCCTAGATTCGACCTGAGCATGATAAATTAGTAGCAGTTGTTCTGCTGGGAGAACAGATTTTAAATTCTTAAACATATATGAAAGAGAATTTAGTTTGTTCACCAAATGATTACAATGAATTTTGAAATTCAGATAATTATCGAGGTGAAGTCCCAGAAACTTTACACAATTAGTAGTTGTAAAGTCCTATTCATTCAATATAATAATAGTAACAGCTCACAAACCTGTGCTACTAAGGTTTCCGTACCACCTTTGAGATTTAACATAATTGTAGGTAAATCAAAATATATACTGTTCTAATATTCCAGTTTCAGGTAAGCAGGGAATGAGTGGATTTTCTTATATTTTCTTCAAAATCTGCTACAAGATGGGCTTGATTTTATAAAAATATTTATTTAATTTTCTAATTTGACCCTAAAATTACAATTAAGATTAGCGCTTTACTTTATCAATAAACTTTCAGTGAAGCCCTATAAGCAGTTTTATCTGAATTTGAGGCCCAAAAGTTTGGAAGATAAACAGGAGAATGGGTTAAATTATAAATAATAAATTATTAAATATTTTAATTTAAATTTTTCATTTTTCATTTCATTGTGTAATTTGGACCCCAAACTTGACATCAGGGATTTCTCCTTATTTCTTGCTCTAAAGTTCAACTGAGGCCCTATATTTCTAATTTATTTGAAATTTCGTATAGTTTCTGAGGAATAAATCGATTTTTTATATTTTTGTTAATATCTTTTAAACAAATGATTTTAAAAATATGAAACGAAGATATATGTATTCCTCATAATGAGCAATTTCGTTTCGGAATGAAAATCATTACAAACACCCCGTACGACTTACTTCCATGGCATAAATTGACATTTACACTAGATATTTATTATGAAAATTTGACATTTACCATGATATTTAAAATTTTTGTGCATATATTTTTCCGATTTTCAGAAAAATGGTATGTGTGTTGTTTTTTAGAAAAAACCCTCAAAAACAGCACTAAACGATTGACACCGACTCCAGACTCGGAGTTGAAACGTCTCCAAACACAGATAAGTATTACACAATATACAATACATTACTTATATACAGGAATACTGGTTGATCATTTTGTAGACATCTCTTTCTCTCAGAATAACTGAGAGGAAGAATCTCTGTACAGATAGCCAGTAATCTGGGCAATTTTACGAAATTGCCTTACTACACTTTGTTCTACATATACAATTTTTAATACTTATCTGTTGCAGGAAGAAAAAATTTAGAGGAGAGAAAACCCAATGAAGAGACAAAATAATTCAAGACCTCCTCAATAATGTTTTCGATTTTACTTAGGAATTGCTATGTCAATTAAAGTTGTTTTCCGAGCGAAATTTATCTACCAGAACTATATCTGGTCTATTGTGAGCAACAGTCCGATCAGTCAGTATCGTGCGGTGCCAGTATAGCTTGTAGTTGTTATTTTCTAAAACAGATTCTGGTTTGTATTTATAGTATGGTAATCATACCGCCTGTGTTAGTTCAAGTTTCAGTGCTAGTTCCTGGTGCAGTATTTTTGCCACAGCATCGTGTCGTTCTTTGTATTCAGATGCAGCGAACGCTTGACAACCTCCTGTTGTCGTTGTTGATAGAAGGGTCTTTAACGATGTACTTTAGATAGTTCTTAGTTGGAATTACTTGATCTTGGATTGCCAATATAAAGCCTTCCGTTTCAGGAAACATATGACCAGTTATCATCGACGCTGCACTGTCGACATAATGATGGTTGACGTCATTTATATGTCTTCCATGAAGGGGCTTCTCTTTCCATTTCAGCAGTTTCTGATCAGTGGTCTGGTGGAGTAATTGGACGTGTTATTGTGTCAGTCGCAGTGGTGTTGAGTCATCCACCTGGAACATGACTGTGTAGATCAGAAAATTCTGCGAGTTTCTGGAAATGATTACGCAAAATAGAAATTTGTTGATCTAATAGTTTGCTTAGATCTGCCAATCATCTTCCTCCTTCATACCGTGGCAAAGTTGTACGTTCAACAGAGCTCTTTGGATGGTGATCTTGAGCTTAGTAAAACTCGAACTTTTCATTGTAATTTTTTAATGTCAGTCTTGCACGATTTTTTTTTATTAATATTAAATATAATATTTTTAAACATTAGTTAATATATATTTTGGGATATGAGACTGACAAAATTTAACGAACACCTTAAATTGAGTACTTGCAACGAATTATAATCGATCTGAACTCGTAAGAAGAAATTGCCAGTAAGCAACTCAAAAGTTAGTATTAGAATTACAAAATAACGACAAAACATAAGAGCATATTAATAAACCACATATCTTAAGATTCAATATATTTTTCATTAATTTTAATGAATCCCACATAGTAAGCAATGACTATTACTGTTTTGAATGCAAAATATAGAGAAATACAATGCACTTGTTGTTAATTAATGTTAAATAATATCTATTTTTGTTACAAAGTTTTCTCACTGAATGAAACTCTAATCTTGAACTTTATTCATTGAATTAAAAACTTACCTTTGCGCTATAATAACCTATCGGTTAACAATATTATGAAATGTCAAAATTTAATTCCAAGTCCCTACAACAAAGATGGCCATGACAATCATTTGGCATTGACAGTATGGATGTAAATAATGAATTTTTTTATTATATCTATATATAAATACGCAAAGACAAGACGATTAGGTACCATTTTCTTCTGTGTCTCTTAACCGGTTTTCTTCATTTTTGTTTTGTTTAGTAGCTACTGACGACCTTCAGTACAGAAAGCTAATATTAATTTATATAATTGGTTCATTCATTAAATAGAATATAATAAAAATTCATTATTTACGTCCATACTGTCAACGCCAAACAACTGACTGTGCCACCTATTTGATCTGTGGTGCCAGACGGTCAAAACTCAAATCATTGCGTAATTATATATGAAGGGAGCGATCGTTAGATACATTCTTAGAGGATGTACTTCTGGAAGTGGCATGCAAGCGTTTATATTGTTTAGTGGTGAAATAGTCAATATAGCAGATCAGTATTGATTTTTTGGACGCGTTGCAGCAACTATCATATTAAATATTCTGTTTTTAATGTGAATTTAATTATTTGATTAATATATTATTATCACAACCTTCCCAGAGATGTTGTGTAAAAAATTGTCAGACAGCGGACAATAGAGAATGTATTAAATATTTAAGTTCCTCTAGGGTTGTTGGTCGTCTCTTTTCTTTAATATTCCTGAACTTGATTGAAACCGCAAATGACGGAAACTTTTAGGTTGCAAAGAACAATCTTCTAATTATATATCGAATATTTTGCCAGGAGCGGTTCCAGCCAAAAATTTGAGGGGTCATTCATTTGTTAAAAATATTTCGAATACCGGTATTTGATTACATTTTTGTATTCTTTTTATTTCAATAGATTTGTCAATATGAGTGAACAATTTTGGTCATTACATCTACTTATCCGATTTCTCCACAACTCTGTTTCTTATAAAAATATACTTTTTACAATTTCATGAAATAGGATCGAATTTCGACCACTGGGCGACCACTAGTTTTATTTAATGAATGAACCAATATTATAAGTAAATTTTGGTATTCTGCACTGAAGGTCGTCAGTAGCTACTAAATAAAACAAAAATGAAGAAAATCGGTTGAGAATGGTTTTGTCTTTGCCTATTTATATATAGATTTATTTAGTGACATTTCGTATTATTTTAAGCCTGTTCTTTTTTAACCTATTAATTTTTAATATAACAAATAGATCCTAATAACTGTTTAAAGAAGGGCCAAACGTGATAACAAGAGGTAACATTTTTACACATAATAATATTTAAAATTCTGTCAAATATGTATTAAATTCCAATTATACAGGAAACAAGTTCCACATACAAAGGCAGCAAAGACGAAATTTATTTATTTTGAAAGTTTTTAATGTACCCACTCCGGAGCGTTTGCGTCTTTGAATTTCGAAACTCACAACTCATTGGACTATGAAATGATGAAGATTTAAAACGGAAAATACTTTTTGCCGAACTTCCGCCTAGTCGCTGTACTTCCTGCAGCTTGCCAGGAATACTCTTGCTTTGCATATCGGAATACGTTCGCGAAATTTACAATTCAAACGGCTTCTATGAGGAAAATTTATGTATGTCAAATTATTGCGGTACGGCTTTGCATTAAGCTATATGTATTCTCCCCAAAAGTTCATAGAGTTTATGCTTTAAGTTCTTTAACTTTGATCGATCACCACATTGTACAATTTTGTTATAGAATAACGACTTTTTTCAGCCGACTTCAATCGAAACTGAAAACCAAAACAGAACAAAGCAGAAAACTTATTATAGGAGTTCTACAATTTATTTCTAAAAAATATATAAAATACTCATTCTTGCGTTAATACTGATGTGTATGTGTTTGAGTTAGAGTGAAATAACTACAAAGGATGCGACAAGTAGGTTCTTAGCAAACACTTAAATTTAAGTCTAAATCAATGCCCGTTATTCAGGAAAATTTAAACGAAAATAATTTGGTCAAGGGCCAGTTGGACTCTCATATTAAGAGGTCCGTACCATCTTCAAGATTCGCTTGATTTTTATAAGAATACATGTGTATTTAGTTTTCTAATTTGGTCCCCAAAAATTAACATTAGAGTTTTATTTTACTAATAAACTTTCAGTGAAGAATTTTGTAATCTACTATCTGAATTTAGAGGCTCTATAGATTGGATAGATAAAAGGCAAAATAGGTCAAGTTTTAAATTATAAATTATTAAATCTTTTATTCAAATTATTTAAAATAACAAATAAAATGTATTTTTCAAAATTTAAATAGTGTAGCTTCTCAGGTGGGAATATAGCCGATTTTTAATATTTTTGCTAATATATTTTAAAAAAATGATTTAAAAATATGATATATTTTTAATTCACATAATGAGTATTTTATTTGATATATTACATGACGCGTTTGAAAATTGAATTTTTATTTTCCATTTAATTGTATAATTTGTCCCTAAAATTACTATGGAGGTTTTCTAATAATTTTTCTTATAAATTTCAAGTGAGCCCCAGTACCTCTAATTATTTTCAAAATTTTAAGTAGTATGGATTCTGAAATGAAGCGAGAAATGAAATTTTTTTATATCTATAAATTAATATCTTGTAACCAATTAATTTTAAAAATATGAAAAATATATATTTATTCCTCATAATGAACCCCTTCTCATTTGATATATTGCATGATGTGTTAAAAAATATTTTTTATTTTTCGTTTAATTCTATAATTAAGTTTGATGAATTGGTAGATAAGTACGCAATGAAGGAGTTTAGATTTGATTGGCACCGGCTTCAAAATATACTAAATTGGTAGGTAATTAATTTTTACAGAATGAGCACCTTTTAATGTTTACATTTTTTGCTTCCTGGGTAGGTACTTAACAACATTGAATGTGGTATTTATTTGCTAGAGTTGTATTTTGTTATAAATATTTTTAGCTTTTTAGTTATATGTAGAAGTCGGTTATATTTTTTTTAAATATTTTATTATAACTAATATTTTTTAATAACACTTGGTATTAAGTTATACCAATTCTACGAACAAGTAATTACGTTTACCGTTCTGTTGAATTAGTATGGATAGTCATATAACAATACTGTAAAAATTTATTGGTGAATAAGTAAATAAATATGAATAAATATTAACTATAACATAAATAACGAAACGTATTTATTTTTACTAGATTGAATACAGATAAGTTTCATTCCTTGTCAACTCAATAAATCTGCATTTAATTGTAACAAAATATGCCACGTGCGCATTGTTTTGCGCTCTTTATATGATTGAGGAACGTTTTAATTCGTATAAAATCATGTTAGAACGCAATTTGACGGGTCTCAGTGAGCGTCGATTTCACAATGAGAGTTACATTCGCTACCCTAATCGATAGTACAGGCTGTATATATGCGAAATTGTCGAGACTAAAATGTTAATACTTACGACACGTGACCCACGCACGGCAAGAATGCCTGATTTCTTTGACGGCTTTATTGAGGGACGTCATATTTGCATTGTTTGACACCATCCAGTATTAGTTTGGTGCTATGACTAAAAAAGCTGCCACTTTGGGCGCTAACATGACAGCTCTTTATTACATTCTAAATGCTTATCTTTTACATCCTTGTGTTTTCTAGTATTTGAATGATTCTGTAGATTTAGAATAATAATTGGTTCTTCCTTAAAAAGCTCTTGCTAAGTAATACTATAAAGAAAGGACATCTTCTTGATGTTGTAGTTTTAATTTAATAATAAGTGACAAATTTAATAGTAGAACAAAACATATATTTAATGACTCATGGCAGGTTTTTTAGGTCCAGATGGGCAACTGCCCCCCCCCCACGGTACTCCCTTGATTATTACTTTTTTTCTAAGTAAGAAATCTATTACTCTCTTCGAGATGTCATTCCTTTGTACGCAAGACAATATACATTATATATTATATATAACACATATTGTTTCTGGTCAGGGAACCTTCATCAGTTGCGCTTCCCACAATTGAATGTCCTCTCGAACACTTCTTTATGTATTTGAAACATTTCGTTAAATTTGAAGACGCGAGATGTAAGACCGACATCTAGGATTTTCGAGAGAATCAGCACACAGAGATTCTGAATCTGGAGCCGTTCCGTGTAATTACTGTTCTCTCTTAACTCCTAGGACAGAATGTCACGAGATATTCAATACTCTCTTCGAGGTGTCATTCCTTTGTAAGCAAGACAATATACGTTATATATTATATATAGATTGTTCTTCTTTGGAGTAAAATATTCAAATTTGGAAATAACCCGTCCAAAACTCTTCTTTATTCTACAGATAAAACAGTCCAACAGATGAAGATGTGGATAAATAACAACAACAGACTAGCCTCCTTTCACAATAGAAGAATTTTTCTTTTGAAATGCAGGAGTTACAACTTGATCCCAAGACACATCAGTAATAGCACTATACAACTTAATAAGCTCATGAATGGAGAAGTTGGTTTATACAAGATTCACAAATTAACAGCAGGCTAAAGAAGCTATAAAGCCAACAGCGAAACGTTCCTATGTACAAATAAATTTAGAAAAAAATTAAATTCCGTTTTATTGGAGCATACCCAAAATAAGAAATTTCCAAATTTATATATTATATATATCATATATTGTTTCTGGTCAGGAAACCTTCATCAGTTGTGCATTTCGTTAAATTTGAAGACGCGAGATATAAGACCGGCATCTAGGATTTTCGAGAGAATTAGCACACAAAAGTTCCGAATCTGGAGCCGTTCCATGTAAATCGGTCCTAAGAGTTAAAGGAGAACAGCAATTACACGGAACGTCTCCAGATTCGGAACCTCTGTTTGCTAATTCTATCGAAAATCCTAGATGTCGGTCTTAAATCTCTCGTCTTCATATTTAACGAAATGTATCAAATACATAAAGAAGTGTTCGAGAGGACATTCAATTGTGGGAAGCGCAACTGATGAAGGTTCCCTGACCAGAAACAATATATGTTATATGTAATATATAATGCATATTGTCTTGCGTAGAAAGGAATGACACCTCGAAGAGAGTATTCAATATCTCTGACAGGTGAAGTAACCTGAAAATTTTATTGTGACATTCTGTCCTAGGAGTTAAGGGAGAACAGCAATTACACGGAACGACTCCAGATTCGGAACCTCTGTGTGCTAATTCTCTCGAAACTCCTAGATGTCGGTCTTACATCTCGCGTCTTCAAATAAGCAATCTATTATTATTTATTTATATCTTAGTTTGAAATTTATCAATCAAGTCTCATTTTTAACACGTAAATTATTTTAAACACCGATTTACAGGCTATCTGGGAGTAAGTATAAAATTAATTACGTTTCAGCAATTTCAATTCGATTGTGATGGTGTGATATTTGTTTGGTTGAAGAAATTGATAAATGAGCTCAATTTCAACAGAGATCTACCAGATAAACGAAATATAATTCAAGAATTTTTATACTGCGAAAGTACTGAGTAAAAAAAAACAAATATTTTTTAATTACTAATCAAATTTTCTATTACAGTTTAGTACATTTTATACAGTATTTTGTAATTCTCTCAAACTGAATTTAAGGGAATTGTGTAGTTACTACACCTCATAGTGAATTTATAAAGCATTGCATAAAAAATTATTCTATAAATTTACGAAACTGTATACTAAAATTATTAATCAAAATTTCCTTTATCGTTTAGTAAATTTCAAAAAATATTTTGTAATTTTTTCAAACTGACTTAAACTCAGTGTCTTGAGTAATACAGTCACAACATTACATAGTAAATTTACTAAATATCCTTGTGGTAAATCATTGAATAAAATTACAAAAGTGTTAAATATAAAACATTTTTTTAAAAATGTATAACCCACTTCCTCCTATAACTAAAAACCTGAATATAATTATAACAAAAGACAACTCTAGCAAATAAATAACACATTCAATGTTGTTAAGTACCTACCCAGAATTGAAAAATGTAAACATTAAAAAGTGCTCATTCTGTACAAATTAATTGCCTACCAATCTAGTATATTTTCGGTGCCAAGCAACAATCAAGTTTGATGAATTAGTAGATAAGTACCCAATGAAGGATTTTAGATTTGCTTGGCACCGGCTTCAAAATATACTAGATTGGTAGGTAATTAATTTGTACAGAATGACCACCTTTTAATGTTTACATTTTTTACTTCCTGTGTAGGTACCTAACAACATTGAATGTGTTATTTATTTGCCAGAGTTGTATTTTGTTATAATTATTTTTAGCTTTTTAGTTATAGGTAGAAGTCGGTTATAATATAAAAAATGTGTTATTTATATTAGAGTCTGTTTAATATATTTTCCGCATCATTTGTGTTATTTATATTAAATTTTCTTTAATATATTTTCCGCATCATTCGCCTGACAAATCAAATTATTATACAATATTAGATTAATTTCATTTGATACTTCTTGTGGACTTATTTGATAACAAAATATATAATACTTGATTGCATTCAAGCACCGAAACTAATATTTCATGCCAAATTCAACTTATTAACAAAATACGTTATTTTGCAAGATAGCAAACTTCACAAGTGAATCTACCGAATGGTCCTTTACTATTCAAACTGTCTCCATCTCACTTTCAAGCTTCCCCTAGTCTCATAACCAAGTTCCAGTAATAATTTACCGCAACAAGACAAGCTATTACGACAATAGCAAGAACATTAGGAACACGAAAAGTCATAGAAAGCAGAAGTTGGTGCCCTATCATTCCGCAAACCGGAAACTATTCTGTGGAGACCACAGTGCAAAGCTAATGACCCACGACTAAGCGCCCATTAATGGATTCACATTTCAAATCATATTTCAGAATGTTAATGCATTGAAGGAGAATACTAAAAAAGGGAAATTTATCACATTTGGACCGCAGGAAATGAAAGACAGAAAATGATGATGATATTTTGAGGATTTTTTTTGAAAAAGTTGCTGGCGGTTTTACTAAGAGTATGAAATGATTCACTTGTCAAATACTTCATATTGGAAAATCGGTATTATTTACTTTAAAATGATTAAATGTTATATTATTTGGAAAATTGGGGAGTTAATTTTTCTGATATATTCTGGTTCACATAAGAAAGATTTTTTTCTATTATCTAATCTAATACAATACGAGCAATGTTTCTATATATATATATATATGTAATTGAGTTCTGGAAAACGGCTTTAACGATTTTGAGGAAATTTTTCCATATGGAAGTTTCGATGGATAGAAATCGATTAGTAAGGGTCTCATCTTTGGGAAAAATCGTTTTACTCAAAAATTAAATTATTAAAAAAATTATTGACAGTTTGACAATCAAGGCGGCTGCTTTGTAATTTCAAAGCCTTCAATATAGGGTGATTTGGTAACATACGTAAGAGTGAGACTACTGTTGTAAAAATTCTTTTAATACAGGGTGATTTGGTGACCTATTTGAGAGTGAACAACTGTATTATACCTCCGTCATATTTTCCTAGCATTACATTTTTATACCTAGACATTTCAAGTTATCAAGGTGGAAAAATTAGGACGGTAGGCAATTTTTGGATGAGTAAGATCTCATAATTTTGCATGTTAATTTGTTGCATACAATACCAATTGGTGGTGTAAAATTATAATACAGGGTCTTTCAAAATATGTTAGATGGTCCATAAGAGTTGCTATGGTTAAAATATAGCGTCAAATGGAATTATAGTATAGTTAAAAAAAGCGAGAAAAATAAAATTATATGGTACCCCATAAGCAGTTGGAAATTAATGATAGCTGACATACAGGGCGGAGTAAAAGTATTGTTATGCAGGGTCGCTAAAAACATGTTCTTAGAATGTTACACCTATAGGGTAGCATATTAGCATTTGCATTTACAGGGTGGTTGCAATATAGGATATACTGGAATTATAATATTGTATTTGTATGTACCGAACAAATAACTATTTTATGCCTCCGTCATATTTTCCTAGCATTACATTTTTATAGCTAGACAATTCAAGTTTTTCAGGTGAAAAAATTGGCACGGTAGGCAATTTTTGGATGAGTAAGATCTTATGATTTCGCATGTTAATTTAATGCATAAAATATGAATTGGTGGTGTAAAATTATAATTATACAGGGTCTAACAAAATATGTTAGATGGTCTATATGAGTTGCTATGCAGGATGGTTAAAATATAGCGTCAAATGAAATTATAGTATGGCTAGAAAAAAGCGCGAAAAAATAATTGTGAAGGGTACCCCATAAGCAGTTGAAAATTAATGATAGCTGACATACAGGGCGGAGTAAAAGTATTGTTATGCAGGTCGCTAAAAAAATGTTAATAGAATGTTTTACCTATAGGGTAGCTTATTAGGATTTGCATTTACAGGGTGGTTGCAATATAGAATATACTGGAATTATTATTATACATGGCGGTTCAAAAAAAAATTACAATAGGTGGCCATAAACAAATCCATATACAGGGTAGTTAAAACATATGGTGGTGTGAAATTATAGTTATTCAGTGTGATTTAAAATATGTTATATTAGGTAGCCTGTAAAGTTGCATATATAGGGTGGAGCGGAATTATAGTTATACAAAGTGTTTACAAAAATATAAATGAAAGAATTGGGAAACAAAAGTGTTTGTAGAATGGCCTAAAGCGGGCGCATATACAGGGTTGTTAGAATATGGAATCGAGTTGAATTGTAGCGTGATTAAAAAGTGTTAGAAAAAAATGTTTGGAAGCGTTTTTCATAAGAAGTTGCATATATAGGGTGGTTGAAATGTAGAAACACCGTGTAAATAAGAAATGTAAGAAAAGGGTATTACGTTAGGGAGTTTAAATTAGTTTACAAAAAATGTCAGATTATTTGGATATATGTACGTTTATGATAAAACCTTGAATTTATGAGTGAAGCTCGGTCCCCCAGGTACTAACGTATAATACGAGGAAGACCTCTAAACCGAAATATTCTCTATAGCGTAGATATTGTTACTGACACTTTATTGCATATGCATTAAGACGTACTCTGTAATGGCGTCATTTTAGATTTGGTTGCACATTAATGATTTTTTGCTTGCCTTCAATTTATTATACAAGGTGAACCTAAAGTATGGAAATCTCTGAATAACTCTACAGGTATAAATTATTTCCAAAAATTATAAATAGAAAAGTTTTAGCATTTTCCCTTGTCTAGCTAACGGTGACCTTGACCATGACCTTGAGTTCAAATGCAATTTTTCAAATGAGAACCTTAACCATGACCTCGTTCATGACCTTGACCGCTACCAAGGTGTCTTTTTAACAAACGAGAACTCCTATTTTCACCAAAATTGGTATGGAGGGGGGGTGAGCTAGCTGATTACGAATCCGAGGTGAGATTTACAAAATTAAAAATGGCGGTTCCAAGATAGTGGACGCTAATTTGAAAAATCAATAGATTTTCACCAAAATCCGAATTCCAAATACAACCTTGTCTACAACCTTGACCTTCTATGTCATTTCAAAGTCAGCATGTTTAGAAACCCCTTACATTCCAAATCGGAAAATAGGGGATAATTATAAGAAAATTACCTTGACGACGACCGATAAGGTCTTCCGATTTTGGTGAAAATCTATTGATTTTCCAAATTTGCGTCCGCCATGTTGGATCCGCCATTTTGGATTTTGTAAATCTGACCTCAGTTTCGTTATCAGCGACCTCAAAACCCCCTACTTGTTGATATCCTTCACCGCAGATTCGACAATTTCGCTTGTTAACAAATCCACCCAATTCAAAATATGCTTCATCCCTAAAGAGATTTTGTTATAAAAATCAGTTTCAAGTTTTTGTTGTATGGCCCAATTAACGAATTGACGACGTAAACAAAAGTCTGTTGGCTTTATTTCTTGCGTTATCTGAATCTTGTAAGCCTTTCAATGAAGATCTTTGTGCAAAATTCTGAATAAAGTAGTTTTTGAAATGTTACATTGCTGTGCACAATGACGAATTGATGTTTTTGGTTGTTCAACAACACTTCTGAACGTCCATTACGATGATATGTTTTGCTTTTTTCATCTCAAATTGGAACACCTTTTATTTAAACTGTTTTCTCAAAATTATCGAATGCCAAATTATATATTTTTTCCTGGATTACATAAAATTAAAACGTGTCATCACAGTGACACATTACGACAATGATTCGAGAATATGAATAGAAAAACTGGCGAGTGTTCACTTAACCCCGCACTATTAACACCCCTACAAATGACATCTATGATGAATTGGACAGATAGATAATGGTCCGGTCGACGCAGCTTGAGAAAATATCTCGTCGCTTCCTGAGAAGGGTGCGATACTCTCAGAATTAACTGTCATGGATACTGTGCTTTAAAAACTCGGGGCGTAATTCTATCGCCGATCTTTTGTTATTTTCAACTACTTACAACGCTCGCTGCGATTTTGCAACATAGGAAGGGTGCGGAGCCGCTTTTAAAGCTCTATTTAAATTCATATTTAATATACAGTTGTTTAAAAGTTACCCTCAGATATAAAAGCCAATGAATATTAATTGTACTTTTGTTAGTCTTTAAAGTTTTTATGTGGACTCATTAATGCATACTGAGAACGCGAATTAATTACAGTTTCATTGCTATTCCGAATTTTCGTTAGCCCTTTCTGTTAGCTTCTTGTTTGAATTTTGTTCAAGATGGCTAACTTATTCCTAACAAAAATGCTGAGCTATATAGGAACCACTAATGGGTTGAAAATAAAACATTTATTAAAAAAATATAACCGACTTCTACCTATAACTAAAAAGCTAAAAACAATTATAACAAAATACAACCCTAGCAAATAAATATTAAATTCAATGTTGTTAGGTACCTACCCAGGAAGTAAAAAATGTAAATATTAAAAGGTGCTCATTCTGTATAAATTAATTACCTACCAATCTAGTATATTTTTGAAGCCAGTGCCAAGCAAATCTAAAATCCTTCATTGCATACTTATCTACTAATTCATCAAACTTGATTGTTGCTTGGCACCGGCTTCAAAAATATACTAGATTGGTAGGTAATTAATTTGTAAAGAATGAGCACCTTTTAATATTTACATTTTGTACTTCCTGGGTAGGTACCTAACAACATTGAATTTAATATTTATTTGCTAGGGTTGTATTTTGTTATAATTATTTTTAGCTTTTTAGTTATAGGTAGAAGTCGGTTATATTTTTTTAATAAATGTTTTATTTTCAACTTTTAAGTTTTTTTTGAACTCAGGTAGTTTTCAGTCTTTATTTTTTATTTTGTATGTATAACCTTAATAGAGAGAACCAGGTAACATCGAAAGCCTCAACATTACACAATGATACTTTCTCATTTAAATAAATCTTTACGAACAAAATGTACTAGTACGCGTTGACTTAATAAGCCCAAAATATAATTATGCCTTATGGACTACGCCATGTAACCTTTTTTTAACTTTTTTTGACAATCCTGTATAACTATAGATAATTCCACTCCAACCTATGTACATACGACTGCCCACGGACAAGAATAAATTCGTTAGCTGGCTTCTGTAAACTATAGGACGGAGTAGAATTCATCCCATATTTACGGAGTCAAATCCGGCCTATATTTCAACCATAGTATATAACTCATTATGGGCTACCCCATAAATTATTTCATTTTTAACATTTTATTTTATCGCCCGGTGTAATATTAATTTCTCCACACTTTATGCAACTTATGGGCTCTAAAAGAAATAATTTAACACTGTATAAATATAATGCAACTCCAGCATATATTTCAACCATCCTGTATATGATTTGCTTATGTTCACATCATATAACAGTTTTTTAATCGCCCTATATAATTTTAATTTAACATTTTTTTCAACATTTTTATACCAGCAAACGTCCAGTCCACCCTATATTCCAACCATCCTGTATATACGGTTGCCTACGGACCACTATCATTCTAATCCGTCCTATATTTCAATCTTCATATAAATGCAACTCCTTCAATCACTTTACTTTGTAATTTTGTTTGCTATAATTAAACAGCCTGTCTATAAACGTACCAAATAGCAGTTTAAAGTTTGACATGTGTTGTCACTGAATTTTCTATTAGGCCGGGAGACTGTGACAACCAAAAGCACCGTCTTCGCAAAATGGAAAAATTTGCATTTAAATAGGTATTTGCCTGGTATACAAACAAAACGAGCTTGGTACTCATTGATTTAAGGAGCCGAAAATACTATGCTTTACTACCCATATGCTTGAGATGTATATAGAAAATTTTCAATTTCGCAATTAAAACTTCCAGTGCCTAAAATTACCGCACTATTACGTTGGAATTAAAATAGTTATGAGGAAATGTCCGTTATGTCATTTCGATGAAATTGTTGATAAGAATTTTAGAATTTTCGGCGATTTTCTGCAAAACTGCAAGTTGCACGTCGCAGAAAAGTATATGAGATCCCCTAAGGATTTTTTTAATAGATTAAACGTTAAAAAACTATACACATCCATTATCGAAAAATCGACTAAAATATTAACGATATTGGTCGATTTCCATGCACGCATGTATTCATTCACAAATTTTACCACTTTACCAATAGAATTCTTTTCCCAAATTTGAAGTTTTGCCAATCCGGATATATACTCTGTAAAACAAGACCATATTCATACAAAACGTTTCACCACAGGAGAAGAATCAAACTTCATGAATATCAATACAATATCTTCCATTGTTCGTTGTTCACAAAAAATCACCATAATTCGTTAAGGATATAATCTGAACACCAAAGCACGAACTGGTTTAATAGGCATAGTGCAATTAGACATTCTAAACAAAACTGAGGAAAACATCTGTAACGAATTTATAGCAAGGTATTTTTTTATAAACTAATTCCAAATGTCGATCTTGAATAATAATTAGGATTGAGTAAGAATTGAAACATAATATTCTTCCTCTCTGCTGATCTATTTAAAAATATACAAAACTATTGTCTTGAAAATTTCCCATTATTATTAACAAGCTCCTTTTCGATCACTAAAGGCCTTTTCTTTAGAGGCACGCTTGGTTGGAACCAAACTTTACAATTTTTAAGCCTCCTAATGTAAAACTGTAACAGTACCTACCATACCTATTGATCGGCACTTATGTGCATAAAATAAAAAATAAATAAAAGATTCGGTCCCAAATATGGGATGAAACTTTAATGCTAAGAGTGAGGATGTGGTTTGGTAATTAGGATACGCTTGAGCGACGCCAATAGAAACTTTATACGTGAGAAGAATTTAACCCCACATATAGATGTTGGCAAGAAAGCTTAACCTTGATGGGTAAATTGCAGGTAAAAAGTTAGATATACATTCATGATTGTTTTAAATAGGTAATTAAATAAAGTAAGATTTTAGTTAATCTTGTAATAATGTGCTCAAGAAATAATCAGAATTTTTTTCATCGGATATTAATAAACACTTGTTTTAGTCTTATCTAACGGACAAAAGCGTGCATTTTAAAGAACTCTATATTTCAGTAGATTACAGTGACGTAATTACGGGGTGAGCAGACCTGGACCTCATTCAATTAAATCACATTTCTCTTTAACTTTTTTCTGCTTCAGCTGTCTAAGTACTTATTGGGTTTAAAGAAAATTGCTGTATATTCCAAACGTTTCGGGGTCTAGGTCAGACCCCGTTGCCAATGGTTAAGAAACTTAAATAAAGGCTTAAATAAGATGTAAATTAAAATATTTGACAATGTGTATTATTTGATTTCTGACGTAACTAAGAGAATTTTATATGCAATATACAGGGTAGCACAGAAATTTCTAAAGATCATATAATCATAAAGTTCCTTTCAAATTGGAAGAATTTGAAAGGGAGATCTTCAGAATTTTATCCAAGTTTCTTAACCATTGACAACGGGGTCTGACCTAGACCCCGAAACGTTTGGAATATACAGCAACTTTTTTAAACTGTGGTGTTATTTCCCAAGAAGTACTTAGACATTGAAAAATATGCCACAAAATATCATTCAGAAAACAAGTCATTCACTGTTTATGAGCATTCTTTCTTCTACTTTCTTTCTCCATAACTGGCAGTCCTGTGCCTCCTAAAGTGTTTCTTGCGGTGAGGTGTCTATTATCACTTTTACTTGGCCCGGCGTTCTTCCCCTAGGTCTTCGATCTTCTACTTTTCCTCGAACTATTAATAGTTCTAGATTATCCCCATCCCTTCTGATTATATGCCCAAAATATTGTAAGATTCGTCACTGACATATGATGGAATGTCTGAAAATATCTCAATAGCCTCAATCCTTTTTCTTTTGGTGTCTTTGATTCTCCAGGATTCTGCACTTTATAACGATTTAGAGTCAGACTTTTCAGGCAAATTGTCTTATATCCAACCCTCCATCTGCACTTTTGTCTGTCTGTTGCAGTCATTTATTTGTCCATCTGTGAAGTACGTTCAATAACGATCACTACGTAATGTTTTGATCTTATTATTTCATTTCAAACATAATTCCAAATCGTTGTTTCGCAGCTTATTTAGGCGTTGCTTAGATAGTGCCATTATTTCCTAGCTATAAGTAGCAACAGGCCAGACACACATATGAAGAACTTACCGTGGATCAAACCACCTTTTATTGGATCACATTGAATGGTCTCATTTCTCAAGACATATTTTGCAATTCTGCACTTTGGTTTTATTTTGTAATTTCGTGGCGTGGTTCTAACATGTATATTCTGTGAACTTTCTCTGTGACTTCAATCGGTCATAATCTGCTTCTGGACTCATTAATTTAACTTTACCCAAATTAGTCTAAAGTTCCACCTTTTTTACTCTTCATTTAGATCGTGAAGCATTTGTTTAAATTAAGGTGACATCCATCAACTTTCGTACCCTTCTCCTCCCAGCACAACTTTATAGAAACATCCCCTTTTCACATACAGTTAATTTTATCGGTTTTCGTGTTTTCGTCGATTTTTTTTTCTTATATACGGGTAACCCCATTTACATAAAATACTAAATAAAAAGTTTAAAGAAAATAACATTAAAACTAAAACTAAATCTAAAAACACAAAACACACAAAAAACATAAATCTAAGTTTATACAAAATACAAAATAAAATATAGTTACTTAAAATTAAAATTATAATCAAGATACATGTAGTCGCGAACCAAACAAAAACAAAAACAAAACAAACGGCAGCATTAAATATTATAGTACAACGAGCGCTTGATTATCCTGATGGAGTTGTAAAACAGATCGATATGTGAGGTGTTCTGATTGGCTGTACGCAATAACCTAGTCATTGCTGAACAAAATCCATAGTTAGTTCTATGAAATGACACATTGAAGAGTTCTGAAGAACGAGTTCTCATTGTCGTTTCAAGGATTTTCTGTCTAGTAAGCAAGGGCACTCAAGTTCACCTGACAACAACTTGTATAGGAAACAAATGTCAGCTATGTTCCGCCGATTTTGCAAAGATTGTAAATGCATTTGTACTAAATAATGCTACTATACGAAGGAATTTATTTTGAACTTTCTCAATATTATCTATATGTGTGTTATAGTGGGGGTTCCATAAGACAGAACAGTACTCCAGAATAGATCGTACTAGTGAACAATATAATAAACGAATCGTATTATGAGAAAATGTTTTAGATGAACGATTGATAAAACCCAAAACCTTGTAACTCTTGGAAACAACTAGATCAATGTGTCTACGAAAAGTCAGAGTATTATCGAAAACGACACCAAGGTCACGAATTTCACTTACTCGCTGTATCGTTTGTGAATAAATAGCGTATGAAATGATTATAGGTTGTGAAATTTTTGCAAAAGTAATAATAAAACATTTATTGATGTTCAGGTCAAGATCATGACTAATACACCAGGCAAATAAAGAGTTTAAATCGGATTCGAGTAACGTAGCATCATTGCAAGTTGCAATTTCTTTAAACAGTTTGAAATCGTCATCATGCATTAAGATATTATAATGATTAATAATTTTGCCAATGTCATTAATAAATAAATTAAAAACAAATGGTCCGGCGTGAGAGCCCTGTGGAAGTCCTGAAGACACACTTATAATCCTGGAAATAATACCCCCACTTTAACATAATGGTATCGGTCTGAGAGATAACTCTTTGTCCACTCTAAAAGTGGCCCATAAAATCCTAGAGCTTGAACTTTGGCCAAAAGTATTCTATGGTTAACTCTATTAAACGCTTTAGCGAAATCCGTATAAACAGAGTCTATTCTCCAAAGTTTTTACTAAAAATGACTCGTAGACGGCCAAATTGGTTAAAGTAGATCTACCCGGAAGAAATCCATGCTGTTCGTTAACAAAAATGTGTTTAAATTGCCATGATAAGAATTGAGAGAAAAAGTAGTCCAATAATTTCGGGATCTCCGATTGCAAGCATACAGCTCGGTAATTCTCAATATTTTCTTTAGATCCACCTTTGTGGATTGGCCTCAGGTAGCTATGTTTCCAAAAACTAGGAAACTTTCCGGATGACAGTAACAAGTTAAAAATTATTTTCAGAGGAAGCGCTAGGGTGTAGACACAGTATATTAAAAAATGCGATGGAATACCATCAGGGCCACACGAGAACTTTACATAAAAGGAAGACAAGTTAACAGATTTTTCATAATGAAAATGAGGCACATTAATGTTCTGATCCAATTTATAAACCGTTGAGAAGTAGGTAGCAAAAAGACCTGCCGTTTCCTCAGCCCCGTTGCTTATTTCATCCTTATAAAACATGGATTTCGGAAGATTAAAAGACTTTTTCAAGCCATTAATATACCCCCAAAAACTTCTTGGATTGTGATTTAAAGTATTTTCAATATTATTAATGTACCATTTGTAACAATTATTAGTGACATCTTTACAAATGCCTCTGATATGCGAAAAAACCAAATAATCATTATAACTATTAGTTGACTTAAACTTTTTATGCGCAGCCTTCTTTTCAGCTACCAGATGACGCAACTGACTCGAAAACCAAGCAGGATAAGGGGAAGACTTAAATCGTTTAACAGGCGCGTGTAAATTAATAGCCGAATACAATTTATCATAAAAATAAGCTACAGCTGATTCAATATCCCAGTCGGACAACGGTTGCCAATTACAGCTAGCAAGAAAGTTGTCGATAGCGAAATAATCCGCTTGTTTAAAGTCATAATAAAAATCTTCATAAATTAAACTATTGTTAACTCAATTAGAAGACAGTAAAATTTCAATAGGTGTATGGTTAATGGAGGATGGAAGTATATAATCGTCCGACTTGTATGTGCATAAACTAAAATCATTAGTAAACACTAAATCTAGAGTCCTACCTCTTGCATTTAACACATAACTCTTTTGAAAAAGTCTATGAAATCCAAATCAGTTTGCCAATAAAGTGGCCGGATAGTTATTTCCATTATCTATAGTTACTCCATTATTATCGTTATTCCAAGTAACATCGGGAAGGTTATAATCTCCACATAAAACTAACTTAGCATCAGGGTAACAAGACAAAATAAACTCCACAGATCTACAATGGTCCTCATAAAGGCTGTAGTCTGAGCGCGGAGGGATGTAACATACACCCAATATAATCAACATTCTACGCTCTTTCAGCAAAACAAAAATTTGATAACAAGAAGTTAGTTCGCACTGCACTAATGATGAGTTGATATTTTTCCGCACGGCTATAAGAACTCCACCTCCACGACTCAAAGAATTCCCAGGTAACTCTTGTCTATCTTGGCGATAAACATTGAAATTTTCAAATCAATGTTCTGAATCAAAGTGCTGTGGTGTAAGCCAAGATTCGGTGAAACAAAAAGAATCATAAATGCTGGTTGAGACGTTTCGACGTAGATCATCAAATTTTGTTCTTAAGCCTCCGGCATTGTGATAATATTAATAATATCGGCACTAACTGCGAGGTTACCCGTGCCATCTAGTTTTTTAAGGGAACAATTTAAGGAACATTATTGTTATATCTAATAGTGATTCTCTCACCATTTTCGGTTCTCTTGCGAAGTTCTGTTCGAAGGTCGTTGAGATATTTGTTGTTGATTTTGTGCTATCATTGTATATACATAAAATCAACTCTGCAAATCTAAGCGATTTCAGAATAGCCCATATTTCTATAGTCAAAAGATATATGAGAAATGAGAAATAATAATTGCTCCACTTTTTGGTAAGAATCACGCTTTTCGGTCAAGTGATTTTTCAGAATACTCGAAAACAATTTCCGATCATTTAACATGGTTTAGGCAAAGGATAAACACTCACCTCTGATCCCGATAGTTGACATCTCTAGATTATGGATGCATGCCTACGCGACCTTCCTTCTTATAATTTTTCTAATTTTTTTTATGCAGTTCTGCCAGTCCTTTTATTGGGTTGACCCTTTATATTATATTATCACTCTATCTTTCCCGGGACTTGGCCAAACTACTTCTACCTGCTTTATGTCTCGCAATTCTTACTATCTCAGCATATCTCATTCTTCTTAATTAATTGTTCCACTCTTTTGTCCTATTAAATATCCAGTCTTTTATTCTTTACACAATGCATTTCTTAGTGATCTTACCATGTTTCTTCTTAATGTTCTCATTTCCGTAGTCTCTAACATTCTTTTTGTGTAGAAGTGTCATTTATTGTTTTTGTAGTGTATGCTATTATTGGTCTTACAGTAGTTTCCTAAATAATTGATTTAGCTTCCAATATAATGTATAGTTTTCATACTTTATCTTTCTCTATTTCGTCTGGTACTTCTGTTTTTATATCTTCGTAGCTAGTTAAGGTGATTCTCAGATAGGTGCTTTGGTAACCCCTTTAATGATAATGTGGTCAATCTCTCTTACATATAATTGGTGGTCGCTAATGATAAGCATATTCTCGTGTTTGTGAGTTGTCCATCTCTACCGAAATATATTTTCTTGTTCTTATAAGTATCTTCAATTTTTGAATCGTGTCTTGCGATACTTCTCTATTGTATTAACACGTCCTTTAGCCGGACTCTGTCGAAGGCATTTGTAAGTCAATTAGACAGATGAGGACTGTATTATTTTGTAGTGATTTCTCTGCTATTTGTTAGTTATGAATACTGAATCGGTATAAAGGTCTGTCGCGTCGTTATACCTCCAGGGATAATTTTTTAATTTTTAGTTTGGTTGGATTTTTGGCGTCATTTTTAGCGTGGTGTTCAAGAAATTTTTTTCTCTGTCAGGTTTTTTAAATAGTCAAATGAGTGCTTGTTCTCAGTTAATTTGGTACTTTGTTGTTTTTTAGTATTGTGTTCACGCAGTGTGTTAACGGTTCGGGTATGGCTATCCCATAGTATTTGTCTAAACTCTATCCTTGACGTAGCGTTTTTTGTTTCCTAATTTTCTTAGTGCTTCCTCGGTTTCTGGTTTGTTCATTTTGATCTCTGGCTTCGTGATGATTTCCAGTGGTTCTGGTTCTGTTGGAGGGTGGTCGTCTGAATATAATCTTTTCCACTAATCTATCCAGGTGTTTGTTTCTACATGTTTTTCTACTGTTGTTATTATTAGACTACGGCTAAATCCCGTCGAATATGGACATTTTAAAACTTGTGGAGTCAGATTATTTAACGGACAAGTACACCACTGACGTAACAGGTGAAATGACTATTTATAAGTTATATTTTTTATAAAAATAAGTAGTTTCTAAATGATTGAGGAGGTAAATGATTGTTTTGAATGTTCATCTGGAATTTTCTCTCCTGGCAATGGTTTGTGAAAAATACAGATAAGTTAAGTACTTGAATATCAAGGTGTAGTGTCCAAGGGCAGTTTGTGGAAACTGCCCGGAACACTAGTTGCCTTCTTATAGAAAAAACTCTCCCGCAGGATTAACTGTGAGAAAGTAGGTCTACAGATTTGTCAACCAGTATTCCAGAATAATATGTTGTGTATTTTGTGTTGTACTTATCTGTTTTTTTTTTGTGACGTTTTTGTGAATCGAAATATTAGGCTGTTGAAAACATTAATAGCTTTAACAGAACTATTTTTACTGCTTATAGTTTTATTTCTTTTTGGAATCATAATACTTCTATTTCTTGTAGAACTGTTGGACTTAATAAATTTATTTTTAAAAGTGTCATAATTGTATTAAAGAGACTCAAAAGCAAAGATTTGTTTCAGATTTATTGTTTTTTTTTTTTTCGATAAAAGTTTGTTTTTTATATATAATTTTCAGGAGTTTATTTTGTAAACGTTGCAATAAAACTTGTTTAGTTAAATATATCTCTCCCCAAGCTATGTTACCATAGCAGATTATACTATGGAAGAGTGCATAGTATAACATTATCAGCGAGTCTCTCAACATAATTTTAGCCATTTTCCGAAATACAAAGACTAAGTATTTTGTTTTATTTATTAAATATTCAACATGCGAATGAGATGGGGCCATCTCATTCTATAGTCAAAACAAATTCCTAAGTATTTACAACTTTCTACCCTTCTTATTTTTGGTACTTATTTTAATATTTATAATGGAAGGAACACTATTGCAGTAGTTTCCGAATGTCATGAAAACCGTTTTATCAACATTTAGAGACAATTTGTTTAAGGCAAGCCATTTATTTATCAAATTAAGGTAATAAATCATTTGCGTTTCGACTGCATTCCATGTTTTCCCTGTCGATCTCACAGCCATATCATCAGTAAAAGATAATATAATTCCCTCTGGTATATCAACTAGTAGGTCATTTAAAGATAAAATAAATAGTAGGGGACCCAAGATGGTACCTTGTGGAACACCTGTTTGAATTTCACTGAAACCACTTACAGTGTCATTTATTTATACTCGCTGATATCTACTGGTCAAGTAGCTTCAAATTAGTTTGAACGCACTTCCTGTAATTTCATATCTGCATAATTTATCTAATAATATTGAATGATTAATAGTATCAAAAGCTTTGGCTAGGTCAAGGAATGTAATAGCAATAGGTTCACTTTTATCAAGTTTTTTATAAATTGTATTAGTAATAAAATATAGAGCATCTTTTGTACCAGTATTTTTCATGAAGCCATATTGCATTTTTGATAAGATTTTATACTTTTTAATGAAATCGAGTAATCTGTGGTTTTCGTTTCTAGTTACTCGAATACTAGAAGCGAAAGCAGAAGGCTACGAGAATTATGCGAACCGACCTGAAGAGGGCAGATGTGACTCTGCCGAAACGTCGTCATTTTACCATCGATCCCGGCAGGAATCAGTTGTCAACTACGCGGATGAATTCCCGGAAACCACCTAAAACATTTAGTGCCCGCGAAAACTTAAAAACATATATTTATATATATATATATATATATATATATATATATATATATATATATATATGGCTTTTTACATCTAAGGTCCTTTACATATATTTGCAGATGGTAAAATGTAATCTGAGCCACGATTTAATATTGTTAAAATCACGCCTGATTTCTTTCCGTAGAGACGTTTTGTCACTTTACAGGTAAATAATGGTGTTCTTTGTACGCGTGCTCTTTTAGAAATAAATACGAGCTATATTGTCACCAACGGTGTCGGTATATAAACCCAAAGGCATGTTCTCTTAATCTCCATTGTCTCCTTAGGCTATCATTAACCTGAAGAAGACCGCTTTATATAACGTTCACTGCCAGACAATGTGTTGGAATAAGGATTTAAAATTACGGTCTAATAAACAACATATCTCAGTATTGTGTAGACGGTAAACTAAGACGAAGAAGCGATATTGGCTAAAGCGTCAGATACTGTTTTGTAGTTTTAGGGGTTCTTTAAAAAATACCGCATTATTTATGGGGCATTGGTTATTTGGTATTGATAAAATATAACAATGTACATAATTTAACTAAGAAAAGGTCTTGCTGTTTTCTGAACGATAATTGTGGCATTTCTGGTTTTTATGTTTTCAGTGTTCTTTGGGAATAAAACCACGTAAACTTGTATATTTCAAAAGGCCCAAACGTTTCAAGGTCTAAACCATACCCCGTTTTCAATGGTATTAACACAACTGAACAAGAAATTAAAAAAATTAAAAGGATTCGTAATGACCAATTTCGTAAATCACAATTTAACATTAATGTTTGACAATGAAACTGACGTAACTAAGGGAATTTACTGCAAATTTGATATATACAGGGTAGCACTAAAAATTCTAAAGATCATATGAAATAACAAAGCTTCTTTCAAATTGGAACTATTTGACGGTGTTTTCTTTAGAATTTCATGTTGCCTTCCTGGGTCTGACTTTGTTATTCACCAAAAATGAGACCAAAGAAATTCTGATGTTCCAGAGATCTCATTAAAGTCACAAGGGAAAACCTAGGAAACTCTTTATGAACTCTAAAAGGACATTATAACTATTAATTTCATCCTTGATTATTGGTAAACAGGAACGGCTGAATTCTATAAAAGAACTAGGTATAAAATCAAATGCATTTAACAAAATTAAAGCAGACTTCATTTGTTTTGTGTCCTTTTTAGTGTAATATGATTGAATTTTGAAATTGTATGCTATATAAAGTATATTGGAGAAAACTCTAGGCCTATAAATGTTGGAATAAATGAACACATAACTTATATAAAGAAACGACAATTCGTAAAGTAAAAAATTTGCTTGGAACTTTGGTCGTAACATACAATTTCAAAATTCAATCATATTACACAAAGAAGAACACAACACAAATTGAGAGCTGAAAGAGTTTGCTTTAATTTTATTCTACAGAATTCAGCCGTTCCTGATTACTAATAATCAAGGAAGAAATTAATAATGGTAATTTTTGAACAACCCTATCTAGGGATAGTTTATAAGGTTTTTCCAAGGTTTTCCATTATGACTTTAATGAGATCTTATAAGAAAGTCGTACATAGGAACGCCACATGAAATTCTAAACATAACTTTCTAATTCTTTCAATTTGAAAGAAGCTTTGTCGTTTCATATGATCTTTAGAATTTTAATTGCTACCCTCTATATATCAAGTTTGCAGTAAATTCGCTTAGTTACATCAATTTGATTGTCAAACATTAATGTCCATTCAATTTTTTAATTTATTGTTAATTTGTGTTAATACCATTGAAACCGGGGTCTGATTTAGCGCCATATATTTTGTTATATAAATTTCTCTAGGGAATTCTTGTGAATTAAAAATAATATACAAATATAAATATCATTTGTAGACCAAAATAGTTTCAAAATATTTTCGAAATATCTATCTATCTAATAGGTACACTTATTTTCCTTTAGATAAATTGTGAAAGTATTGATTCATTTGACAACTAATGAAATGCACATATTAAATATTTATTTCCATTAAGTAAAATTATTGATTAAAAAATATAAATGCATTTAAACATAATTTCATTTAATGAACAATTTTCAGAATTATTTATTCTACCTTTAAGCAGTGGCGGCTGGTGGTTTATGAAACTGGTGGTGCACTTTACTGGTCAAATATTGGGATTCAAAGATGCAACAAAACTAACCATAGCTTTGCTAATACTGCATTTTGTTTTTATTAATTAAAATATTCATCGACTTTTTTCGAAATCGAAATGTTCAATGACGTTTTTATTAAAGTCTGGCATTGATTGAATATATTTTGTTCAATACTAAGCACAGAAAGAGCATTTAGTCAGTCCTGAGACATCGTATTTCTAAGAAACGTTTTAATCCTAGACTCCAGTTTCCCTCCAAATTGATTCCCTGGCATAAATAAAGCAAGGAAAACAAAATAATGTATTGATGCGATCACATTCACACAACCATTTCTTTTTATTATAAATTTCAATTTTAAAACTTCCTGTGAATACTTTATTTTTCATTTTGCACTCTTGTTTTCAATTAAGATATGGCCTACTAGTACAGTCATTTGGTGCGAAAAATAGTGGTTACCTGGAAAGTTTTCCGGGAGTTTTCCGGTAGCTTTATAGATTTTGAGGCGCTCTTTCCGAATTTCGACTTTGTCACCTCGTATTTTTGCCGCTCGCGACGCCATATTGGAAAAATGGCGCCTAAAAGCAGTTTTTTGACAATATCTACTTTCCGACTCATTTTATGATAACTAACAGTTAATATAAAAATGAAACTAGAGACAATTACCTCCAATTTATGGATGTATCTTTTTTTTTCATAAAGTTAATAGTTAAGGCATACGAGCGCCGCAAAGTGTACTCCAACACGCATTTTGGCCAAAAAACTCATTTCCACACTATCTTGAGATAGAGTAAGAGGCACGTGTGGTATCTCCAATAGGCCTAATCCAAATGCAATTACATATAACTCAATACCGAGTAACTTAATAAGATATATTTGAACCGATAATTATTCCGAAACACATTAGCTACAAAAAACTGAAAAAATTGAAATTATTTATGAAGAGATCCAAAAACAAAAATGGCATGTGTTAAGAAAATTTCCAACACGACCGATAAATCACTGTTTATTTTATTGTAGATAAAAAACGAGACATGATTTCACTCTTAGTAGTAGCTACAATACTACTAACAAGACGGATAAGGCGAAACAGAGCAAAAACTGAAAATGTTCAAACTCTAGTTATAATATTAAATGCCTTTATTAACATGGTCATTTAAATTTCTAGAAGACCAAGCAACTAATAACAATATACATTTTACTCTATATACCCGTATTTCCACACCACCTTGAGGTAGAGTAAGCGGCGCGTTTTTTTAGTGTGGTGTCCCCAATAGGCCTAATCCACATGCAATTCAATTTCTTGAAATTTAGCCTATTCTCCTTCGCTTCGTTGTTCTTGATGGACCAGGTGTTGCGAATTCATCGTCTGTAGGAGCAATCGAAACGTCACAGACCGGAATTTCATTTACATCATCCGCGATGGGAGTATCAGTTTCATCGCAATCCTCTTCGTTCTCGATTTCATCGTACGTTTGCTCAATAATAGTCTCCTTTTTGTCTTCATCATCGCTATCTGGTGATGGAACTTGCGAGATACTACAGGTACCGCTGCAATTCGTGCATATAACAGAGAACTTTAACCCAGCCTTTCTGCATCCACAATCATCTGCATCATTTTTTGCCTTTGAAAGAAATGAGTTTTAGCAAGCTTTCTGGTGCTGAGGTCTCGAGTGTAGCGACAGGAATTAACCCCTTCTTGTTTTTTTTCCACCCCCATTGCTCAGCATTTTGTTCATTCCCATACCACTGCTGAACCTGGTGGTAGGTTCCGAAAGAATGTTGTCGTGCTGCCGCTTCTGTTGGTGATAGTGACGCAATATTAAATTTTCTTTTACATGCTGATGTTGTGAAGCATTCATATCTATAATTGTTTATAGTCAGTATAGTTTAGATTTAAATTAATTTGATAATTCCCACATATAATCAGTTAAAATTAAATGCGTTGGAGTACATTTTGCGGCACTCGTACGCCAAAACTATTGACTTTATGAGAAAAAAGATGGATACAATGCAATCGTCTCTAGTTTCATTTTGTATATAACTGTTTTTATCGTAAAATGAGTCGGAAAGGAGATATTGTAAAAAAACTGCTTTTAGGCGCCATTTTTCCAATATGGCGGCGCGAGCGGTAAAAATACGAGGTGGCCAAGTCGAAATTCCGAAAGAGCACCTCAAAATCTATAAAATTACCAATTTTCAAAACACCCGGAAAACTTTCCAAAAACTACCAAATGACTGTATTATAGGTGGACCAGCCAATTTTATATCTATTAGTTTTGAAACGATTTATTATTGTCAATGTTAAAGTTGATACTCATTTTCACACTTATGTAAACACACACACACACACACACACTGTGTATATTAAATATTCTTCCATAGACTACGAGGACAAAAACAAAGCAACCACTAATTAAATCACGTAAACAAAAATTTAAATTATTGAAACATGCGGATACGTCCGGTCAATATCAGCAGAGCTCGGTGTCTCCGTGCGGCGTACGAGAATCAGCCCATTACTACATATAGTTTGCCTTAACTATTTTCTATCTTACGTTCTAAGCGTGTTATATCGTATTTCATAGAAGCTATATAAGTTTCACCATGCGCTAGCCGAAGTGCACGGTAAAATATTCTTTCAAGCGAATATAAGTCTTAATACAGAAAAGTCCAAAATTTTTGATCCCGAAAATTTACGTATTTCATTAATATTTTTATTATTTATCAGATGTTTCATAAAGAACCAATGCGCCTTTAGTTCAAATTACCGCTAAATAAAGATATTAAAAATGAAATTGTATATTTTGTATATAACTGAATTTAATATTTCATAGCTGAATTAATTTCTCGGCTAGAAACCATATATTCTCCAGCGTTCAATGAATCTCGATATGATAGCATCTGATTATTATCATTAAATTGTTATTGAGTTATTACAGAATTATTAACTACCTCTACCTCCATATCTATTCATCATATCATATTCTATATCCACCACAGAAATTTGTAATCAATGTTCTAACTGTAGTTAATTTTTAACAAACATCAAATAATTTGAAAATCCAAACTAGCAACTTACTTCGATACATTCATACCAAGTGACAAATTCCTGAATCTGATACAGAATATCTTATACGCAAGGCATATACTATATTGAGGAAGATAATTCAAATATTTGAGAATTGCAGAGAGCACGTGAAAATCTGGAAGAGATTTAATTAAACTGGCCAAACAGAAAAAAAGGGAGCACGGAAAGCTTGCTTCAAACTCACCCTCGAAAGTAACAAACTGAACTAATTTTTCCTGTATATTTTGTACGTAGCGACCGCTTTTGATGTTTATATTTAATTATTCAACAAGATTGTAATTAAATATTTTATGAAGCAACTTTTGTCTGACTTTTACAAATAATAACTCAGCATAAAGCACGTATATGACAGCTACGGAAGCGCAAAGTTCGTACAAAGTAAATTACAAGTTCACTACATAAATGAACATTTTAAGCTCTTGATTTTATTCACTTTGCAAGGCTCTTTTATGATTTCATTAGAATAAAATATTACATTCTTCAGTCCTTCGCGTTTATGCCCGATAATATAATTGTGATAACATAACAATATTGCTACTAATGAACTTATATGCATGATAAAGAATTGTATTGAATTAACTACATATAATAGAGATAAATTAAAAATTAATTACAAATCTACACCAAGAAACAACTGAATTACTATTGGAATTATAAATTCTTGCAAAACAAAAGAGTCACTTTCCCTGATACATAAGAAAGAACCAAAAAATTAAATGATAAAAGTCACCTACAAAAATTATGTTAAATTATTACATAAAATATTAAATGATATATTAGATATATTAGATAAACTAATAAGTTAATATATTGATCGTGAACAAATTATAAAAAATAGCAATGATACCAAAAAAGTAAAAGTAGTTAAAAACATAACAACGTTACCTACATATATGATGAAAACAAACGTAAAATTAAAGATCCAGATGAAATAGCAAATACCATGAATTCATATTTTTGTAATGTTGGATCTAGGCTTAGCAAAGAAATCAAAATTCCACAAAATGAGGACATTAAATTACCCACAACGATCACCAATACTGTTTTTTTAGCACCCACAAACTATTATAAAGTAACAAATATTATAGGAAATTTGAAATTAAAAATTGGTGGAGTTGATAATGTAGATGCAAAAACTCTAATAATGTTATCTAGACATATTGCACTACCACTTGCTCACATCATAAATTTAAGTATAGAGAAAGCAATTTGCCCTGGGGCACTGAAACTAGCTGATGTTACACCAATCTATAAGGCTAATAATAGGGACAATATCGCAAATTATAGACCAATATCCTTGATATCAAACCTAGCAAAAAATTAAAAAAAAAAATTATCTACCACAGACTACTCGATTTCATTAAAAAGAATAAAATCTTATCAAAAATGCAATATAGCTTCATCAAAAATACTGGTACAAAAGATGCTCAAAATTTTATTACTAATATAATTTATGAAAAACTTGATAAAAGTGAACCTATTGCTATTACATTCCTTGACCTAGCCAAAGTTTTTGATACATTCAATATTATTAGATAAATTATACAGATATGGAATTAGAGGAAGTGCGTTCAAACTCATTTCAAGCTACTTGACAAATAGATATCAGCGAGTAAAAATAAATGACACTGTAAGTGGTTTCAGTGAAATTAAAACAGGTGTTCCACAAGGTACCATTTTGGGCCACCTACTATTTATTTTATATATAAATGACCTACTAGTTGATATACCAGAGCGAATTATATTATCTTTTGTTGATTATACGGCTGTGATATCAACAGGAAAAACATGGAATGCAGTCGAAGAGCAAATGAATTACTACCTTAATTAGATAAATATATGGCTTACCTTAAACAAATTGTCTCTAAATGTTGATAAAACGGTTTTCATGACTTTTGGAAACTACTGCAATAGTGTTCTCCGCCATATTAATATTAAGATAAATACCAGAAAAATAAGAAGGGTAGAAAGTTGTAAATACTTAGGAATTTGATTTGACTATAGAATGAGATGGGACACGCATGTTGAATATTTAATAAATAAAACAAAATACTTAGTCTTTATATTTAGGAAAATGTCCAAAATTATGTTGAGAGACTCACTGATAATGTTATACTATGCACTTTTCCATAGTATTATCTGATATGGTAACATAGCTTGGGGAGGGATTTATTCAACTAAACAAGCTTTATTACAACGTTTACAAAATAAACTCCTGAAAATTATATATAAAAAACAAACTTTTATCGAAAAAAAAAAACAATAAATCTGAAACAAATCTTTGCTTTTGAGTCTCTTAAATACTATTATGACACGTTTAAAAATAAATTTATAAAATCCAACAGTTCTACAAGAAATAGAAGTATTATGATTTTAAAAAGAAATAAAACTATAAGCAGTAAAAATAGTTATGTTAAAGCTATTAATGTTTTCAACAGCCTACCAAATGATTTGGAAATTCCAAAAACCTTAACACTGCCAAAAAGAAAATAAATAGCAGGATAGTAAATTATATAGGGAGAAATCGATATAGGTTCTAATTCTTTAAAGTATATATTAGTATCACATAATTATTTCAACAATACTAAATTTGTAGGAAATTAGTAATAAGATTTTATAGGAAATTATCATTGGTTAGAGTTAAGATTATCAGACCTGCGAACAGGTAACTGAGATTACCTCTGCAGGGTTTATTATATTATACCTAATGTATAAGTATTGTAAACATTCTGATAAAATAAATAAATAAGTAATGTTATGTGAATTAATGTTACTGACATCGTAAATTTGAACATTTGAAAGAGAAAGTAAATTTTATATTATTAAGAATTTATTAAAATTCATTATTTTCCTCAGTAACAACTTTGTTATAAATGAAAATTAAATTTTAAGATACTATTACAACTAGTTTCTTGCACAGCAATCAAAACAATCTTTTACAATGTAAGGTTATGAGTTAACTCCTTTCTAACGTTAGATACTAATTTTTCCCAACTCATAGCCTAGAAAAATCTATACAAGCTACACTAAATTTTCAATTTCGAAAAATATTTAAAATGTCGAAAATGTCACGAAATTCAAATGCCAACAATGCAATGCCAATTATTGACAAAAACTGCGAGAAATAAATATCAGAATTGTCAAAAATATTAACCTTTAACCATGTAAAAAAGGTTTAATATTTCAAAAGATACCAAAAAATGTCAAAAATATTCTATATATCAAACAAATATTAAATAAAATTAAGAACGCTAAAAGATACTAGAAATGTCAAAAACGACTAAAAATGTTAAGATAGTCAAAAAATGTCAAGAAAATTAAAAATGTAAAAACATGTAATAGAATATCAAAAATACCCAAAAATGGCTATATGGTTGAGATGTACATAGAAAGTTTTCAAATTCGCAACCAAAACTTCCCGTGCCTACAATTCCCGCACTATTATGTTGGAATTAAAATATTTACGAGGAAATGTTCGTTTCGTCACTTCGATGAAATTCTTGAAAAGAATATTGGAATTTCCGGCGATTTTCTGCAAAAATGCAAGTTGCACATCGCAGAAAAGTATATGAGACCACCTAGGGATCTTCCATAATAGATTACACGTTAAAAAACTATAGACATCCATAAGAGGTTTTTGAAAAATCTACTAATATGTTAGGGATATTGGTCGATTTCCATGTTCATTCACAATTTTCATCACTTTACCAATAGAAATCTTTTCCCAAATATGAAGTTTCAAAAATCCGGATATATACTCTATTAAACAAGACCATATGATCATTGAAAACGGTTCACATCAGTAGAAGAAATCAGGTAACATACATACAAATATAAGATTATTTAAAAAAATATAACCGAGTTCCACCTATAAACCAAAAAGCTGAAAATAATTATAACACAATTATAAAATACAACTCTAACAAATAAATAACACATTCAGTGTTGTTAGGTACCTACCCAGGAAGTAAAAAATGTAAACATTAAAAGGTGCTCATTCTATACAAATTAATTACCTATCAATTTAGTATATTTTTTAAATCGGTGCCAAGCAATAATTGAGTTTGATGAAGTAGTAGATAAGTACGCAATGAAGGATTTTAGATTTGCTTGGCACCGACTTCAAAAATATACTAGATTCCTAGGTAATTAATTTGTTCAGAATGAGCACCTTTTAATGCTTACATTTTATACTTACTGGGTAGGTACCTAACAACATTAAATTTGTTATTTATTTGCTAGAGTTGTATTTTGTTATTATTTTCAGCTTTTTAGTTATAGCTGAAAGTCGGTTATATATATATTTTTAATGTTTTATTTTCAACTTTTTAGTTTTTTTCCTGTATATAGGACTGCCTACTGCAAAACTACAAGTTCCACGTCGCAGAAAAGTATATGACATCACCTAGGGATCTTCCTTAATAGATTAAACATTAAACAACTATACAAATTCATAAGAGGTTTTTGAAAAATTGACCAATATGTTAGAGATATTGGTCGATTTCCATGCACGCATGTGTTCATTCACAATGTTCATCACTTTACCATTAGAATTCATTTCCCAAATTTGAAGTTTCACCAATCCGGATATATACTTTATTAAATAGGACCATATTTATTCAAAACGGTTTACAACAGGAGAAGAAATCAGGTAACATACTTACAAAAAAAATACGCCACGAATTGATAACCTCCTCCTTTTTGGATGCCGGTGAATTATGAAAACTGAGTCTGTGTTTGGGTTTTTAAAATAAATAGACTTTTCAGCAATTGAGGTGTTATTCCCAAGAACTCATAAAAATACAAACTAGATATGGCACAAATTTGTTATTAGTTACATTTAATCAGGTAACATACATACAAAAAAAAATCTCCGACGAATTGATAACCTCCTCCTTTTTGGAAGTCGGTTAATTATGAAAACTGGGTCTGTTTTCGGGTTTTTGAAATAAATAGACTTTTCAGCAATTGAGGTGTTATTACCAAGAACTCATAAGAATACAAACTAGATATGTCACAAATTTCTTATTAGTTACATTAGAAGAGACATAACCACCTTTTGTTTAGTGACCAACTAAATTTATACATATCATATATTATAAGATTAGGCTAGATATTATAATAGGACGGATAGATAAACAATATCCTGTACCTCATACATATACATATATAACGTTCGCGGATGTACCGGAATTTACATAAATGCAACTATAACACAGTGGCAAATATATTATCTGCCAAGACAATGGCCACTGATTCTGTTCAGGGCGATTCCGGGTTGGCTGCAAATTCCGGCAAGCCGTTCACTGTGAATACGCTAATGCGGATTGATTTACATTGTGGAAATGCCCTTGATTAATGGCTTTGTATAATTGCAAATTCTTTATGTTCGCTACAAATTGTGCGCTATTCATCTTGTGATTAAAAATTACAAAAAAATACAAATTTCCATTTCGACGGAGGGAGTGCTGTTGTAGGCATTTCAGGTCGAGACACTGGAACAATAATGAAAAGCATCCCTTTGTTTGTGATGAGCAGAAAGAATAGGAAAATTCCACTCCAAGGTTTTTGTTACCCGAACAGACATTTCGTGCATTTTGCAGTGATTTGGAATAAAGCCATAAAGTGAATAGGAATAGAGCTGAGAAAATTAATAATATTTTCTAGAGGGTAAGCATAATCTGAAAATACCAAATATCCATCTAATCTAGTACTATAATATGAGGAATTATTATTCCTTCATTATTCTTTATTCCAGTTCAAAATTTACAACAATGAAAGCTGTGTGTAGGACCTGCACAGAATTACCTAAAACTAAACATACATACTAACAGAAAAATTTAGACATATAAACTAGTATACTAAAACACTATAAGACTAAATTATATTCTAGTATTGCTATTTTTTTATTTTTATACAATAATAATTAATGCAAAACTAAATAGTACCCCCTTATTCTGGACAACAATCATGTATTGTAAAAATATTTAAGAAACATAAAATATAATAATAAATATTTAAGAAACATCCAACAATACAATAATAACAAAATTTAAAAAGTCAAATTTAATGTACTCACACAATTTCTTTCACAAATGTATCCTTACTTGTTATTATAAATCCATTCTTTTATTTTCCTTTTTTTTTGTGATTGCTATTCAAGATTTTTAACTCATTTGACATGCTATTAAAAAGTCTAATAGCAATAATTATTGTTTTCTTGATAATAGGCATTTGTAAGTTTTTGTTCTGGTTAAACTTGTCGTTTTTTAAATTTATGCTTTAGATTATTATAATGGTACATAAGTGATTAAAAAAAAAGAGCTGTTTTATATTTAGTGGATTAGCGATAAGTACAAGTTTGTTATTATTTATTACTTTTAAAATTCTGTTTTGGATGTTTTGTTACTAAAGTTCGTTTAGGCCCCTCCCCAGGCTATTATTCCATAATTAATTATGCTATTAAATAGGGGGTAATATATCATTCTAAGAGTTTCACAGTTCATTACTATAGATGATTTGGCAAAAATGAAAACAAGATATGTGATTTTGTTAAGAACGTATTGAATATATTGATCCCATTTTAAATTCTGATCGAAAATAATCCTTAAATATTTACAATTTTATACTCTAGTAATATTACTACCTTTTATTTGTATATTAAATATATCAGGGACACTATCAGAATAATTCCCAAAGGTCATATATACGGTTTTCTTCGTATTAAAGGACAGTTTGCTTAACATAAGCCAGTCATCAATGTGATCGAGATACTCGTTCATTTTTATTCGAACTCCTTCCCAAGATTTCTCCGTTGAGATAACAGCAGTATCATCTGCATACGATATAATATTGAAAGGCATATCCACCAAGATGCCATTAATGTACAAAATAAAAAATAGTGTCCTCAAAATTGTTCCCTGAGGAACTCCTGTTTTGACGGTCAAAAAATTACTATAATCTTCATCTAACTTAACTCTGTGTTGTCTATTGTCTAAGTTGCTCGTTAAGAGTTTATTAGCTCCCCCTCTAACTCCATATCTCTCCAATTTATCAACTAAAATTTTATGGTTAACTGTATCGAAGGCCCTTGGTAAATCATGAAACGTAATTGCTATTGGCTGCCTCTTATCTAGGTTTCCTATTACCAAATTGGTTATCAAATTTAAAGCATCTTTTATTCCATTATTTTTTATGAAGCCAAATTGGTTATTTGCAATGATTTTACATTTGTTTACAAATGCAATCAGTCGGTTGTAAATGACTTTTTCAAATTTTTTTCCCAAATTTGGTATCTTGGAGATGGGTCTATAGTTAGATGGAAGGTATCTCTCACTACTTTTTTAAATAGGTACAATATCTGCTTTTTTGAGAGCATCTGGCCAGATAGATAAATTAATACTCAAAGTAATAATATGTACAATTGGTTCAATTAAATACTCTGCTAATATTTTAATAGTTTTCGCATTTATATTGTCGACACCCCCATTTTTAAATTTTAATTTGTGTATAATGTTATTTATTTCATCATTTGTGGTAGGATAAAGAACCATAGATTTAGGATTTCTTGTTGGTAGTCTTAATTTACTGTTAGATGGTTGCTGTATTTTTTCACATAACTGTTTTATTAGTTATTTTGTTCATTTCATTATCCATTATGTACTTAATATCGTTTTTATTCCTACTCTTGTTTCATAACTTATTGTGTATTATTCTCCACATTTTTTTATTGTTATTATAACACATTTCAACTTACTCCTTATCATGCATTAACTTAGCCTCATATGTTTGTATATATATATATATATATTTGCTTTTAAGTTTTCGCGGGCACTGAATGTTTTAGGTGGTTTCCGGGAATTTATCCGCGTAGTTGATAACTGATCCCTGTCGGGATCGATGGTAAAATGACGACGTTTCGGCAGAGTCCCATCTGCCCTCTTCAGGTCGGTTCGCATAATTCTCGTAGCCTTCTGCTTTGGGTTCTAGTTACTCCAATACTAAATAAAATTTTGATTTTAGGGGTACTTCTGGGGGGAAAAACTAAAAAAAATCGACCGTTCCCCCCCCCCCGATCTTCGAAACTACTGAACCTAAAATTTTGGAAAAATAATAAAAGTAGAACGTTGCCCGAACTTTACAGGAAAAATAAGGAGAAACCGTTAATATAAATTCTGGGGGGCAAATTATAGAATTATATAAAATTTTAAAAATTAAATTTTTTTAAAACGCATCATGTAATACATCAAATGAAAGGTCTCATTCTGAGGAACACAAATATATTTTTTTCATAAACAAAAATTAATCAAAAAGATATTAACGAAAATATACCAAAATTTACCCATTCCCCCTTCCTTATCTCCGAAACTATAAAACGTAAAGTTTTGAAAAAAAAATAGATGTATAGAGTCTGACCTGAAGTTTACTGGAAACATAAGGAGAAATCTCTACTTTTAATTTTGGGAAGCAAACTACAGCATTAAATGGAAAATATAAAATTAAAATTGTTTTTAATGCACCATGTTATATATCAAATGAAAGGGCTCATTATGACGAAAACAAATATATTTTTTCATATTTTTAAATTAAATTAATTAAAAGATATTAAGAAAAATATAAAAAAATTTACCCATTCCCCCCCTTATCTTTGAAACCATAAGCTGTAAAATTTTGAAAAATATAGGTATAGCGCCTCACCTGAACTTTACTGGAAAAATAAGGAGAAACCCCTAATATTCATTATGGGGGGCAAATTATAGAATTAAATGGAAAATAAAAAATTAAACTTCTTTCTAACGTATCATGTAATATATCAAATCTCAGGGCTCATTATGACTAATACAAATATTTTTTTAAATTTTTTAAAAATAAATATTTTAAAATATATTAAAAAAATATTTAAAAAAGTACCCATTCCCCCCTTTATTCCCCAAACTATAAGACCTATTTTTTTTTATTTACAGGAAAAATACGAAGAAATCTTTAATATTAATAATGGAGGCCAAATTATAGAAAAAAACGGAAAAAAAAATTATTTTTTTAACGTGTAATGCAATATATCAAATGAAGGGGCTCGTTATGAGAAATACAAATATATATTTTTCATATTTTTAAAATTAATAGTTTACGAGATATTAACATAAAGATATAAAAAATTCTCATTTCTCGCTTTATTTCCGAAACCATACTACCTAAAATTTTGAAAATAATTAGGGGTACTGGGGATCAAATTCAATTTTCAAACGAATCATGTAATATATAAGATCAAAGGCTCATTATGTGAATTACAAATATATCATATTTTTATATCATTTGTTTAAAAGATGGTAGCAAAGATATTGGACATCGACTTACTTCCCACTTTAGAAACTGTACTATTAAATTTTGAAAAATATATTTTATTTGTACTTTTTTTTTGAATAACAAATTTAATAATTTATAATTTAAAACTTGACATATTTTGCCCTTTATCTTCCAATCTATAGAGCCTCAAAATTTAGACAGTAGATTATAAAAGGCTTCCTTGAATGTTTATTAGTAAAATTACACTGTAATGTTAATTTTTGGGGGCCAAATTAGAAAACTAAAGACTGCGAATCTTGAAGGTAGTAGGGAACCCTTAGTATGCGAGTCCAACTCGCACTTGACCAAATTATTTCTTATTTTATCTGGATAGCAAATGTAAATATTGTGAAATGGTTTAATTTCTGATGGTACTTTTTCATATAATTGCCATTGCGAACATTGTAAGTTTCTTAACTTTTATTGTGTTATATCTGAGTTGATTTAGACCCTGAAACCTTTAGAAGATTAAAAATCTACTGACTTTATTTTCGGGTGAGGTATTATTCCCAAAAATTTGGGTGCCACCAAGTATCGTTCAAGAACAACAGATTTTTAACGATTATAACAAATTTAGCGAACATTTAAAACCAAATTGATTGTATAAACAGCACTGAGGATCATTTTTCGTTCTTACAAAAGGCAGCATTTACAGTTCGAACGTTCGAACATTACTCGTATGAGACGACGAATTTTCATAGAAAACGAATTCAAGAAATTTCCACCATCCTTCACAGAGAAAATTGCGAAAGGTCCACCCTCGACAAGGGTGCAAGGGGGCCCATCAGAAGGGTCTGTCACAATATCCTGCAGTTCCGGATTATACTTTAATTGATTCGGGCACGCAGACTGAAACCGCTCGCGCGTTAAGATCCTATCATTGTGTCCCGATATCCCTAATCATTATCTCTCTCTCTATACATTCTTTAATTGTACATCTTTTATTTGCCCATACGGAGTGGATTCGGAGTTCTTTTTATTGTAAAATAATTGACAGTGACGCCATAAATTGTGACTATTTTGCGGTAAACGATGAACACGTGTCTTTTGCCAGCTGTCAAAACGTACAGTATGAGGAATATTAGTAGTTGAATGACCTTCATTTCACTGCAAAACAAGAACATAATTGTTATTAATTATTAGTTAAATTAACTAAACTTAATATATTAGATGTTCAAACTGAGCACCGTTTACTTCTTGACAATAAGCAAGTCGGTTTTTAAATTCTCTAATAACATTAGCTATTACTTCTGGTGTAATTCTCTGGATGTCTTGAGTTATTCTTGCAGCTAATTCTTGCAAATTATTTGGTCTATCAACATAAACCTTAGAATTTAAGTAACCCCACAGAAAATAGTCTAGTGGATTAAGGTCGGGACTTCGTGCAGGCCATTCATAAGTACCCCTTCTGAAAATCCATCTGTGATGAAATGTCCTATCTAAATGATCTCGAACAATGCGAGCGTAATGGGGTGGTGCTCCATCCTGCTGAAACCAGATATTATTTGGTAATTGTCCATTTAACTTGTGTCTCCAAGAGCTGTAAATACCTATCTCCGTTTAAAGTTTCTTGTAGGAAGAAGGGTCCCACGATTCTGTTGTTATAAATGTAGGCCAAAACGTTCAATTTTTGGGGATGTTGTGTATGAGCCTCTTGTATCCAATTAAGATTACTTTGCGACCAGTAGCGGCAGTTATGTTGATTAACCGTACCATTTAAACAAAATAAAGCCTCGTCTGAAAACACCACATTTCTTATAAAATTATTATCATGTTACAAATATCCATCATCGTTTCACAAAATTGCAAACGTCTGTCGAAATCGTCTTCGGAGAGTTCTTGAACGAGGCGAATTTTGTATGGATAATATTTTTCTCGCTTTAATATACTCCCTACTGAACGACGACTAATTCCATGCATATTGGCGAGGTCGGTAGTGGAAAAGTGAGGATTTTCTTCCAAAGATATAGCAAAATTTTGAACTACACCTTCATTACTTGCACTTTCTAACCGTCCACTTTATGGTAAATTGCTAACTATTCTACTTGTGTCGTACCTTCGCAAAATTTTTGTCACTACTGAACGGGATATTTGTGTATTCGGATGATGTCAAAAAGGTCACAAACTTCTTAATGCGTGCTTTTCCTCTCCCCATACAAAATCATCATTAATATTTCTATTCTTTCTCTTTCACTTAATTCGGCCATTTTACGATCAAATTAAAACAATACAGTCTTTTTACGTTCAAATAAAAAAACTAAAAACTTATTTTGACAACTACTGTCACTTCTGCAATGAATTTCATGGACTACTAAACTTGATTCAGATTTACTTTGCCCCTGATTTAAACAAACGCAGGTGTATTCGACTATGGAACAAGCAGTACTGTTGGCTGTGACGGTATAATGCCACCGATTGGCCAATAGAAATACAAATCCTTACCCAGCGGTTATATCGGGCATAAATGAAATCTGAAACGAGTTTAGCTACCATCGAATTTTTCCTCTCCTTAGTTACTTTGCTGTTAATATCTCGGTAGGTATTGAAGTAAACAATATCAAACCCGATATTTTTGTATTCGCAATAAAATGTTTCATCAGAAACTAAAATACTATACAGGGTGTTTCATTGCAAAGTTTAAAATCGACATTACTTCCGGTAAAACAGGAAGTTCAAAATTGTAAAAAAATAGGAAACAAATAGGCAATCCACCTTCCAAATTTCATTTTGTTATCTCTAATAATTCCAGAGATATTTACTTGATTCCACACATTTGCCCATCACTGTATACCATACACGCACGCATACAACTTCAACCGTATTCCACACAGAAGAGATGGCTGAAATAACAAATTCTCGGTTTAATAAGCTAATGGAATATTTTCTGCAATTTCACGCGACTGTAACTTAACCTCGCTTTTAAAATAAACTGACTTCAAAAGCATCAAAATGAAAATCATTACAAACACCCTGTACAACATATTTTCATGGCATATCTTGACATTTAAACTAGTTATTATGAAAATTTGACATTTACCATTATGTTTACAGTTTTTGTGTATATATTTTTGCGATTTTCTGTCAAATGGTATGTTTTACGTTCTAGAAAAATGTACCGAATCAAGCTGGAACATATCTTTGTATAATAAATTTATAATATTCAAATTGCCTGAGCAGTTTTAGAGAAAACAGTGAATATTCATTGAAAATCGCTGAAATATTGTACCTTATTTACTTTTTTTTCTCATTTTCTATAAAAACTTAAATCTCATGTTATATTATGTTCCTTAATATAATTTAGTTTAAATCATCAAAATTGCCCAAGCCGTTTTTGAATAATCGCTGGATAGACTTAAAAAAAAGTTGTAGACGAATTGTTAAACTCCTTGTTTTTGGAAGAAAAAGTTAGTTTAACGTTCCCATAGCAACAAGCAGACATTTTGGTCACATATTTATGAAGCAAAAATAACTTGAATATTAAGTATACACAGAGGTAGTAATATAATGATCTCCGTCTCTGACTTTCTACGTAACAGCAGTGGCACGGCCAGGGCAGCCGGCTCTTAGTGTGACATCGGACGATTTGTCCAACGGTGTGTGAATGAGAAACGGTTCGAACGGGTCAATTTCTGGCTTAATCTGGACGAGAGGGAGAGCTGGACAATCTGAGGCACTGGAAGGATAAACTGTCTATTCTGGATCTCGTATGGATCTCGCACGTTACGATATATTGGATGCTTAGCTAGAAACGAAAACGGATTTATAGTACGATAAATCTTATTCGGTCTCGACTGGTCGGAGCTCCACATGGTTTATATGTTTCTTTTGTTGTCTGACAAAAGATATATTGTGTGTCTCGAAATTGCTGAAAACACTTAAAATAATATGGAAAACCCCTTGGATAAATTATTATATAACCAACATTACAAATAGATTACATTTTTTATAATTAAAATTAATATAATAAATATTAATCGCCAATCAATACCTACATATTTTCATTCAACATGTTTGGAAAATTTAATAGGGACAGGACATCGAAAGTGAAGACAGTATGAAAATCACAATATTTTGGGATTAGTTTTCGACAACCTTTCTTTAAATTCGTCAACAAGTTCAAAATGTGCAACTTTAAAAATGTTTAAACGTACAAAACTAAAAATCGTTATATTTCAACTAAACCAGGTCATCAGTTGTTTTAGTCTATATCTGTAGACACACCTACTGAGCAAAATAGTTTCCTGACAAGTTACTTCCGAAATTCACACCGTTTCTCATTGGAAGCTGGCGACCCAAATTACTAATAATTTTTTGATGATGCTGCTCTGAAAATGTCAATTGACATACGACCAATCCTTCTCCACAAAACACTTATCCAAGGGTTTTGGCGTTTTCCGACTGATCGTTTGCTTTGGATCTTTCCTTCGAGGGAGGAGGCCTTTCTTTTTTGGTTTAAATAACACCTCTTATTGAATACTCTCTTCGACGTGTCATTTTTTTGAAAGCAAGACAATAGATATTGTTTCTGGTTAGGGAACCTTCATCAGTTGCGCTTCCCACAATTGAATGTCCTCTCGAACACTTCTTTATGTATTTGATACATATCGTTAAATTTGAAGACGCGAGATGTAAAGACCGACATCTAGGATTTTCGGGGAAACTAGCACATAGAGGTTCCGAATCTGACACCTCGAAGAGAGTATTCAATATCTCTGACGGGTGAAGGTAACCTGAAAATTTCATCGTAACATTCTAACCAAGGAATTACGGGTAACAGCAATTACACGGAACGGCTCCAGATTCGGAACCTCTATGTGCTAGTTTCCCCGAAAATCCTAGATGTCAATCTTTACATCTTGCGTCTTCAAATTTAACGAAATGTATCAAATACATAAAGAATTATTCGAGAGGACATTCAATTTTGGGAAGCGCAACTGATGAAGCTTCCCTAACCAGAACAATATATATTATATATATTGTCTTGCGTACAAAAGAATGACACCTCGAAGTATTTGATAAAAAGTACCTACTCATGACCACAACGCCCATGAGGGGCTACCAGGACTGTAAGTTCAGGGAATAAAAGTCGACCAGATTTTGAAGGAATGGAGGGTATGTCATTTCTCACAAGGAAGCTACACTTACAGCTTCAAGGTCATCTCAAGGTCAAACGTGAGAAAAATGTGAAACACAAGAAACACAGGTTTTTGAGGTCGCTGAATACGAATATCGGATTCGCTTAAGCCTACAAGATTACTTAGGGGTCATTCTAAGTCACTACAAAGCCAAATTCACAATAATTAAGCACACCTGCGAAATGAATTTAGCGACATCAATAATCTCTTTCACTACTGTTACAGATATTTTAAAACGGCTTTACTCAGTTCAATCTTCATATCGACGCCCTTACGAGGCATAGGTCAACTTAAATTTTGCGAAGATCGTCACGATTCAAGACACTTTACCAAAAATAGCAAGACTGATTAAGCTCTTATGAAGAGCAGCACAGCTCGTTTTGGTCTTTCGAAGAGTAGCACACCTCAGAACACCGTTACGAAGACCCTCACGACTCATTAAGCGCTTACTCTCCATTAGAATCTATAAGCTGTGTTGTTCTTCGAAAGAGCGCTTTGAATCTTGCTGCTTTTCATACAGCCTATGTGAGGCATGCTACTTTTCAGTATCGTCCTTTAGTTGTTCTGGTTTTTGAATAATCTCACGAGCTGTGCTTCTATTCTTAGGGTTCCATGAGATGTGCTGCTCTTCGTACACTGATAGTTGTTAGAATTCGGACTTGAAATCAGCGTCACTCTGAGATCTTTAAATGATTTCAATTGATTGTACGATTATTTTCAATTCGACATTGAAATTATCGGATCACAGATTTCATTAGCGACCCAAAAAGTTCATATAAAATTTGATTTGAAACGATAGCAAGATTTTTGTTGCTACGGCGAGTTCCACATTACCCTGTCTAAACAATGACCCTAGAAGAGAGTGCGTAAATGCATTTCCTCATCTTATGAGAAAAATTGTCATTAACCGGTTATGTTCTCTCTAACTCTAACCTCGCTGGACTTGTCATAAAGTTCAATGTCACTGCAAAAGTCAGATTCAATATAAACAAGTATCACAATTTTTTTATTTACATTTTGAAATATTGTGTTGTTGATAATAAAATGTTTTTTCTCACTTTATCCTTCAGATGACTTATAAATCTGTAGGTAACCTTGTAGGCTTAAGCGAAGTCGATAACTCGATTGTATTCAACGACACATATGTAGGTACCCGCTGTTTCACATTTTTCTAACGGTTTTTCTCCAGTTTGACCTCGAAATGACCTTGAACCTGCCATAATCAAGTCTGATAATACACCGTCTGCGAAATGACATACCTTTCATACCTTCAAATTCTTGTCGACTGTATTCCCCTGGACTTACACCCCTGCCAGAACATCTAGGAGGCTTTCATGGGTATTGTGGTCATGAGAACTTTTTATCAAAAGGTCAAATACTATCGCAAAAAATCGGTTGCAACCAATTCGATGGGGATCCAAAATCTGGGAGAGTTACCCCCTACCAGACTCCCTAGGAGGCTTAAATAGGGGTTGTGCCCCTAAGAACTTTTTATCATAAGGTCAAATACTATGGAAAAATTCGATTGCTACCAGTTCGAAGAGGAAGGAAAATCCTATAAACTGGGTGTGTGATCCTTTGTTACATTTTTTGACGTTTACAAGTTATTGCATTAATTTTCCGATATTCTGAAAAACGCGAGTGAAATTTCAAATAAAACATTTAAAAATATATATATTTATAACCGACTTCCACCTATAACTAAAAAGCTAAAAATAATTATAACAAAATACAACTCTAGCAAATAAATAACATATTCAATGTTGCTAGGTACCTACACAGCAAGTAAAAAATGTAAACATTAGAAGGTGGTCATTCTGTACAAATTAATTACCTACCAATCTAGTATATTTTTGTAGTCGGTGCCAAGCAAATCTAAAATCCTTCATTGTGTACTTATCTACTACTTCATCATACTTGATTGTTGCTTGGCACCGACTTCAAAAATATACTAGATTGGTAGGTAATTAATTTGTACAGAATGAGCACTTTTTAATGTTTACATTTTTTACTTCCTGGGTAGGTACCTAACAACATTGAATCTGTTAGTTATTTGCTAGAGTTGTACTTTGTTATAATTATTTTCAGCTTTTTAGTTATAGGTGGAAGTCGGTTATATATATATATATATATATATATATATATATATATATATATATATATATATATATATATATTTAATGTTTTAATTTCAACTTTTTAGTTTTTTTGAACTCAGGTAGTTTTCATTCTTTATTTTTTATTTTTTATGTATAACCTTAATAGACAGGACCATGTAACATCGAAAGCCTCAACATTACACAATGACACATTTTCATTTAAATTGACAGGAAAATGTTTACGAATAAAATCTACTAGTATGCGTTGACTTAATCAGCCCAAAAGATATTTATGCCTTATGGACCACGCTATGTAAACTTTTTTCAACTTTTTTTGACAACTGTGTATAACTGTATATAATTCCACTCCATCCTATGTACCAACCATCCTGTACATACGACTGCCCATGGACAAGCATAAATTTCTTAGCTGCCTCCTGTAAACTATAGGACGGAGTAAAATCCATCCCATATTTAGGGAGTCAAATCCGTCCTATATTTCAACCATAGTATATAACTCCTTGTTGTCTACCCCATAAATTATTTCATTTTTCACATTTTATATTATCGCCCTGTGTAACATTAATTCCTCTCCATACTTTATGCAACTTCTCATGAGCTATAAAATAAATAATTTTTTAATCACACTGTATAAATATAATTTAACTAATATATTTCAACCATCCTACATATGATTTGTTTACGTCCATATCATATAACACTTTTTTAATGACCCTATATAACTTTAATTTCACATTTTTTCCAACATTTTTAAACCACCAATCGTCCACTCTACCCTATATGCCATACATCCTGTATATACAGGTAAACGGCCTAACTTATATTTCAATCATCACATAAATGCAACTCCTTCTATCACTTTACTTTGTGATTTTGTTTGCTATAACTAAACATCTTCTGTATAAACCCACCAAATAGCAGTTTAGATTGAGATGTGTTGTCATTGAATTTTCTATTAGGCCGGGAGAATGTGACTACCAAAAGCACAGACTTCGCAAAATGGAAACAAAATCATTTAAATAGGTATTTGCCGGGTATACAAACAAAACGAGCTTGGTACTCATTGATTTAAGGAGTCGAAAATACTATGCTTTATTACCTATATGCTTGAGATGTACATACATAGAAAAATTTTCAATTTCGCAATTAAAACTTCAAGTGCATAAAATCCCCGCACTATTACGTTGGAATTAAAATATTTATGAGAGAAAGTTCCTTATGTAATTTCGATGAAATTTTTGATAAGAATTTTGGAATTTTCGGAGATTTTCTGCAAAACTACTAGTTGCACATCGCAGAAAAGTATATGAGATCATCTAGGGATCTTCCTTAATATATTAAACGTTAAAAAACTATACACATCCATAAGAAGTTTTCGAAAAATCGACCAATATTTTAGGGATATTGGTCGATTTCCATACATGCATGTGTTGATTCACAAATTTCTTCACTTTACCAATAGAATTCTTTTCCCAAATTTGAAGTTTTACCAATACGGATATATACTCTGTAAAACAAGACCATATTCATACAAAACGTTTCACCACAGGAGAAGAATTCAGGTAACATAGATACAAAAAAAATAGGCGGCGAATTGATAACCTCATCCTTTTTGGAAGTCGGTTAAAAACTAAACGTGGCTTTTTTAGTTGTTCTAATATGCCGCCAGGATTTTTTGGGGGGTGGGTTTTCGAGGGGGTTGGATAATTTTTTTGATTGTTGATGGGCTGATTAGGACTGCAGAATGTATATATTTGGTCATGTATTTCCAGAATATATAAAATTGTATAAATTTAAAATTTATTCTTTATTGTTATGAAATACATGTTCAATTGGTTAAGATTGAATGTTGAAACCAAAAATTTCAAAATTTGGGGAGGGGTTGAACTCCATTCCTCTCTCCTCCCTGCGGGCTATGGGCTTGTATGCCGCAGAAACCTGAAATCATGCCCGCCATAATTTTGTGATGTATATTTAATGTTTTTATCTCAAAACTGTCATAGAAACTTCAAAATGATATTTCTTCTTTTTATCTATGCATAAAAAAATGTGTAGCGTAAAACACCCCATAAAGATTTTCAGTATGAATGGAAACAGTAGAATTAATTCGAGAAATATCTTATTATTTTCGATTTTAGTAGGCCAATATACCTCACATTTAACTGTTAAATACAAAGCCAATCAATGTTCTCCTGCGAAATCATATAGACTAGGTACTAGTGAGAGTATATCTTTCGACTACATACATATAATTTATTATCAAGTATTTAATAAATGTAAATAATAATTGTTAACCATTTCTGAGAGTTAATTAATTCGTAAATCTGAATTATTAAAAAAGCACAGCATCCCTGATGTGACAGATATCATCAAACTCACAAAGAACACGTGCTGAAAATTTGATACTGACTGATCTGGCTAGCAAAAGTTGACTTCCGCTCTCGCTCATCGCGAACACGTGCCGCCCTTTTCGCACTTCCGCTTTTACATCATATGTTTCATCCCATTGTTGAAGCATTACAACGCTACGAAACCCTTCATAATACAGTCATGCTTAAATTGTATGGGAGAAATCTAATGTATTTAGAATTAGATTCGTCATAATTTCGGCCCTTTTTATTAATATGTTTTTTTTTTCTATTTAACAAAAAATGTAATTTATAGTATTGGCCAAGAGTCATATATATGAAGACGCGAGATGTAAAGACCGACATCTGGGATTTTCGGGGAAACTTAGCACATACTCGTAGAGGTTCCGAATCTGGAGCCGTTCCATGTAATTGCTGTTACCCGTAATTCCTAGGTTAGAATGTCACGATGAAATTTTCAGGTTAACTCCACCTGTCAGGGATATTGAATACTCTCTTCGAGGTGTCATTCTTTTGTACGCAAGACAGATTCGAAACCTCTATGTGCTAGTTTCCCCGAAAATCCTAGATGTCGGTCTTTACATCTCGCGTCTTCAAATTTAACGATATGTATCAAATACTTCGTAACGGTGTTCTGAGCTGCGCTACCCTTCGAAAGACCAAAACGAGCTGTGCTGCTCTTCATAAGAGCTTAATCAGTTTTGCTATTTTTGGTAATGTGTCTTGAATAGTTGACCTATGCTTCGTAAGGGCGTCGATATGAAGATTGAACTGAGTAAAGCCGTTTTAAAAATCTGGAACAGTAGTGAAAGAGATTATTGATGTCGCTACATTCAGTTCGCAGCTGTGCTTAATTATTGTGAGTTTGGCTTTGTAGGTACTTAGAATGACCCCTAAGCAATCTTGTAGGCTTAAGCGAATCCAATATTCGTGTTAAGCGACCTCAAAAACCTGTGTTCCTTGTGTTTCACATTTTTCTCACGTTTGACCTTGAGATGACACCTCGAAGAGAGTATTCAATATCTCTGACAGGTGAAGGTAACCTAAAAATTTCATCGTGACATTCTAACCTAGGAATTAGGGTAACAGCAATTACATGGAACGGCTCCAGATTCGGGACCTCTATGTGCTAGTTTCTGAAAATCCTAGATGTCGGTCTTTACATCTCGAGTCTTAAAATTTAACGATATGTATCAAATACAAGTGTTCGAGAGGACATTAAATTGTGAGAAGCGCAACTGATGAAGGTTCCCTAACCAGAAACAATATATATTATGTATATTGTCTTGCGTACAAAAGAATGACACCTCGAAGAGAGTATATAATATATATTTCACAGAGTTGAGTACTTTATACTTGTAAAATCTGTGACTACAAATAATTAATTCCCACTGTACAATTAGGGTAGCGTTAATGATCATTTACACATGGGTTCCATTTTACTATTTTATCGCAAAATGAATTCCGTCTTCTAGAAATTTCAGGAGAAAACTCACAGCTCACAGGGACTCCAAATCGGAAGTCGTACCGTGCGTAACCCTTTTCCCTCTCTAGGATAGAAGTCACTTGAATATAATTTGTAAGTAAATTAAAACCCATCAAAGAAATTATGATACTATCTCTTGAGATTTTTTAATCCACTGAACGCAATACACTGTATAAACAACTGCTTCTAACATTTTGTCAACCCATGTCGTAACCATAATAACTGAAGAACATGATTCAAATATCCTATCTACTTACATAACACATTTTTCCTAAGATCTTTTATCCACTCTGTATAACTATAATTCGATACTACCCTTATTTCAATCACATTGTATATGCAACTGCTTATATGCCAAACAGTACAAAATTTTCTTATCCACCCTGTATAAATATAATTCCAATACACCCGTTTTTCAACCACCCGGTATATGCAACCATTTATGGCCGAAACAATACAAATTTTTTTAACCACTCAATATAACTATTTCCACTCCCCCTTATTTCAGACACATTGTATATATGCAGCTGCTTATGGGCCACCTAATATACCGTTTTTACGATTTTGTTATCACATGTAGTTTTACGCTCAGCTCTATCTTTTATCAGTCTTAAATATGGAACACCCTCTAAACTTACGCTTAATAAATCAGTTGAATTTTTTTTAATTGAATCAATTTATTACATTGGCATGTTCCAAATTTTGAATAAAGGCTAAATACCTAATAGAGTAATTATATCTTACTCAACATAGTAGAAGTTTTTTCACTAATTTACCGTTTTTGTCGATGTAGAAAAATAAGATGTAAGTATACCAGATTTTGTGTCAAAGCGTTGCAACAAAAAAAGATTCAGCAAAATCAGTTCAATAGTTCTTACGTTATGCCCGCACAAATAAACAAACAAACAAACAAACAAACAAACAAACAGACAGACAGACAACTACAATTTTATTAACAGTATAGAATACTGGATTAGTTTTGTGAAGTATTCCTTTTTTGTAGAGCAAATTAAATATGCTTTGGTTGACACTTTTCACCATATATAAAACAGAAATTATCGAGATTACTAATACAACCTATGCGTGAACAACTCATAGTTTTTGTATCAAATAAGGTCAAACGAATTAAATAAATAAATACAATTTTAAAAATACAAGAACCGACGACAAAAGAAAACTAACTAAAAAGCATGAAATAATTTTTGCTCTAATAATTAAATACTTTTTGTGAAGTCGGTGCCAAGCTAAAGTGAAATTATTTCGTTGTTCAAATTGGCACCGACTTCAGAAAAAGTATTTAACTAATCCAATTTCTTTTCAATTTGTCCCATGTTCCGAATAAACTTTTGTCTATATTTTTAATCCGGCGACTCCACCAAGGCATAGAGTTTAAGAAAATTGTTAAAAAGTTTTTCCCCATTTTCTAAGAAAAGATACAAGGTATGTTATTGATATCCCGGAACTAATTTAATTTTTTCTTAATTTGTCCCATGTTCCGAATATTTGTTTCCATATTTGTAATACTGGCGACTCCACCAAGGTATAGAGTATTTGAGAATAGATATCAAAAAGTTTTTCCCCATTTTCTAAGAAACGGTACAAGCTATGTTAATGAAAAAAATATATGGGACTACTTCGCGATCCCCTGGAACAGGATCCAGTATAAACGCTCGAAATTCTTTGACCCGTTTGCGAATAATCGGTGAACAAACATAAAAACATAGATACAGACGAACTGAGAACTTCCTTCTTTTTGAAGTCGGTTAATTAAAAAAACTAGTATTATGAGCGATAAAAAATCATACAATACAACAAATGCTGTAGGTAAAACTTCAAACCAAATAAATATTTTTTAATGTGTTTAATATTGAATAAAAACTTAGTTTAACATGAGAATAAGAATCCATTTAAACAAAATAATTTTAGGTTGTGTAATAGGTAATCCTAATGAAGGTATATATCTGAAATGACTTCATACACTTTGACACCAAAAAAATAGTAATAGACAATCAAACTTCTTAGTAATTTTAAATGTTCTGCAAATATTAAAAAAGTTCTATTCTGTTATTCTCATACTATTAAAATTTTAATTTTGAAATTAAATAATAATAAATTCTTTATTAATATTACAGGTGACCTCAGTACGTCAGACTGGACTAAAAATATTCACTTAACGAACAAATGACCCAAATAGCTAAAATACCATGAAGTGTTTAACAAAATCAAACCTAATTACTCCGAGTGATCACGTAATAAGATTAAATCGTTAGAAATGCATCTAACTGCACCACTTAAAAATGCATGGGCATCAGCATTTTTCCTAGCTCCGCCTTCTATATACTCGTCGCCAATGTGCATTGGGGCGTGAGTAACAAACCGCCCTTTGCGCCCGTTGATACGCCTCCTCTCACCTACCTATCAAGCACAACTTTAACTTACCACCCATAAAACTTGTTTTGTGAGTTGTGATAGAGCCGGCCTTTGTAGGAAGTCGTCGGAGCATGTCTTGTAAGCTTTTAGCAACAATGTGTATGCATATGCATTCTCAAGGACAACCTTTAGGTAAAATAATCTAGGGAATATTGGTCCATTTCCCCTAGTATCTCATCAAAAGAAACAAATTGATTCAATTTTATATAACGCTAATGAAATGCAGAGAATTTTGTAGTTGTAAAAGCGTTGTCATTTTTTGTTTTTTGGGCAAATAGTTGTATGAATATTTCAGTTCTAGAAATTTGTATTATAAATACTGCAGAGAATTATATCAACCGTCTCCTATGCTAGCATACAGAATTACGTCGCCACACGAAGACCATTGACCAGGCGGATCGCAGATACAGTTATAGGTCATATTTCATCGCAGTTTATGATTTTGCATTATCATAGTTAGTTAGTTGTAACGCTTTGAGATTGTCGGGTCAGAAATTCAAATATTTGTATATCAAATAAAAGTATTTTCTTTAAAAACGGAGTTTAGAATTCACGACCCATTTTTGGCGCAGTCAGTAGGATAGTTCCGAAATTCACGAATTGATCGGCAATTTTTCGTTTTTACGATTAACGGAACTAACGAACTATCGAACTGGTGATAGCGATTGTTGACAGAGCGGCTCCTCAAACTTCAGGAAACCCAGTTCATCGAGAACCTGCTTCAGCCTTTACCAGTCCATCATAGAAATTTGGAACAAAAATCGTCCGAATTTGCAAGGAAGACTCCAGTGGCTTAGACGAAAATAGCTTCCCTGGACGTCGCCCTTATAGTATGTGAAGAATGCTCAAACTCGTTTTTATTTTTATGTAAGTACAACATTAAATGTCAAGTGAAAATTTGTCCGATATTTTTAATTGTTTATCTATTAAAGACGGCCCTACAACTGACTCAAATATATAAGTATTTGTGAATTCATTTTAACAACTTTTTATGATCGTGCAAATCCAGAAAGCTTTCATATTGTATATTTGTTGAATTCATTAATTTCAAAATTGAGAGGTAATGCTAGACTAGCGAGTAATATTCAAGATGTGAACAGTTGGAATGATTTAAAATTAGTATTGACACGAAATTTTGCGGATCAAAGGGATGAAAGTTGCTTAAATAGAGATCTTGTTTTAATGAAACAACTTCCTAACGAAAAACCTCAGCAACTTTATGATAGATGTCTTAATATTTTAAATTTGTTGTGTAGCTATGTAAATTGCCATGAAGTCACCAATCAAACCAATGGATTGGCCTAATACCAGTGATAGAAAAAATTAAGCTCCATTGTCAGCAACAAGAAGAAGTCAAAAATATTATTGGAACTTATTTAATCGACATCCCAACCGGCCGTCAAGTGTTCGCCGATAAAGAAGTTTTCAGCAATAACAAACCGATAAGCTTTAATCAGCCAATATTGTTTCCTGAATTAGAAGCTACAAGTGAAACAGCCTCCTTCACAAACCCAACCATTCACTTAGAAGAAATCGATTTGGATGAACTCCAAGAAATACCAACACAAGTGTTAAAAACGGAGTTTAGAGTTCACGACCCATTTTTAGAGTAAATTCTAAATACCCACAACAACAATGTCACGTTACCTAAAACCATTACATAATCGTATAAATTCAAAATTTTGTAACCTAACAGTAAATCTTTATTTTTACACTCAACTCAATTTCAACAGCAAAGCTGTTATCATCATGGATTAAACCAAAAGGTTTGGTGTTAGGGTTAACCTTCAATCTGAAGTATACCTACGGAGTTGGCAATACCGAAATTTTGGTGGCAACATTAGAATGTTGGTACTGAAAATAATGAGCAACAAAATAAATTGCCACAAATCATATTTTCATCATGAGATTTGATACAGTTTTCTTTTTAATTACTAATGGACTGATTAGGACAGTAAAATGTATATTTTTGTTCATGAATTTCCAGAATATATATATATATATATATATATATATATATATATATATATATATATTACGTAGCAATTAACGGCTAAGAATCTGGATAGAATTTTGGAATTTCCAAAAAATAATGGGAAAGTAGCCAATTTATTATTGTATAAAGGGCACTAAATAAAGTGTACTCTTTTATTATATCATGAAAGCTTTCGAAATTTATTGATTTCTTCTTCAGTCAAGTTTCTGAAAGATTACACAAATTAATAATGGTAAAACTTAATCTAGATGGATAAACTAAACTTACAATGTCGAGGTTAGAAAATTATTAAAAAAGGTTCTCATTGCACGTACTGTAGATTGCGTAATACGTTTTGAACAAGCATTACAGACATTACAACAATTAAATAAAACATTATTGTAACTGGATCACACATACATTTAGTACAATTTTTAAGATTAAAACAATCACATTTTAAAAGTTATGCACAAACCATTTGTCATATTTAACCAGTGACATGGAACGCAAACAAAAGCCGAGCCTCGGTGTTACAGGACACTAAGATTCTTAGGTCATGGGGTGTGAATATAAAGACATTGAAAGAATTTGTAGAGAGTCTACTGGAATATTGACTTGATGATATATAAACACATATACATATACAACACACATGTACATATATACAAACATATAAAACCCAAAAAACAGGGGGAGATATTACTTGTAAAATTACCGTTAATGTTTATGATTTTTGTCCAACTCAAGTAAATTGCAGTATATTGTTTTTAGGTTTTTTATGTCTGTTTTTTTATTGATACAATTGTTGTGTCGATGTATGCAAACCATCTCCAGAAACTGTCTTTTGAAGGTATTGGATTCACAAGCTAAAACCCCTGGGTTGTCAAAGTCAGGTGAGCGGTTATTCTTCAAACAATGTTCAGCCAGAGCACAGCTACACTTGTTGAGGCGTATATCACTTTTATGTGTTGTTAATCTGCTTTTAAGGTTTCTTGATGTTTGGCCTATGTAACTGGACTGACAGTCTTTACAATCCACCTTGTATACTACATTGGTCTTTAAAAGTTTTGGTGTCCTATCTTTGACCTTGCTGAAAATGTGACCAACTGTTTTCAGAGGTTTGTGGGCAAACATGATGTTGCGTTCAGATTTAAAAACCTGTTGTATTCTGTGGGAGAACTATTAGATGTGGATGTAGGAGTTCTGGGTCGCCATCCGTCAATAATGGCCCTTTGTGAATTTTGAATATATATATATATATATATATATATATATATAAATAGGCAAAGACAAAACTGTTCGGTACAACTTTCTCCTCTATCCCTCAACTGATTTAATTTATTTTTGTTTTGTTTAGTAGCTACTGACGACCTTCAGTGCAGAATGCTAAACTTTATTTATAATATTGGTTCATTCAATAAATGAAATAAAATAAAAGATTCTTAATTTACGGCCACACTGCCAATGCCAAACAGTGCCGCCAGATTGTCAGAGAAAATCGTTAGATGGATTGTCTCGAATGAGAAAAACAAACTAAATTAAACGAAACAATAATAAATTTTGTTTGGTTCTGAAAGTTATTCTATATTATCATGTTATTAAGATCTCACCCTCAAAAATTTATATTATATGATAATGGCAATTTATTGGGTACTCGCAATTATAGTTTGTCAACGAAAATCAGAAATTTTTATTGCGTGGCAACTAATCAATGTTTTCCGATAACACTTTAATATTTTAACATTATACTTTTAATTTATATTGTTTCTATTTTAAAATCGTATTACCGAGAAAGAACGAGATTGTGACAATAAATATGACAGCTGAGTTTTGAAATTACAAGAGATTTGGTGACCTACTTGATATTGAAACTGCTCTTGAAATAACCCTTCAAGAATTGAAAGTAAACATTGCTGCTTAGGCGATTTTTGGATGGGTAATAAGTTATGTGTTCTCATGTTCTAAATTGACTGAGATATGACGCGTTGTAGATTATAATTATACAGGGTGATTCCAGGTATGGTAGAATACAAACGTTTATTGGGTGGCCCATAAGCGGTTGCATAAATAGAGTGTTTAACATATAGAGTTGAGTGCAATTATAACTACATAGGGTAACCCATTAGCGGTTGAATTTACAGGGTTCTTGGAATAGAGGGCGCAGTGTGTACAAATATTTGCATATTACATTGACAATTAAGAATTTGAACAAAAATAAAGTCCTATTAATTATATCTGAAAAAGAACTTGAATTTCGTTACTTATTGACACAATTGGTCGAATTTCGACCACTGTGCGACAGCTAGTATATATAATATTGTATGAAATTAAATTTATTTTTATGAAAAGGATGGTTAATTGGTTAAAAATAAGCCTTGAAACCCAAAATTCTACAATTTTGGGGGGGGGGCGACCGACCACCCCGCTGTCAATGACCTTGACATAACCTCATACACTACAACTACCTACAGAAGATGCAAACAAAGAACTGACTTTCAATTTTAATTAAGTGAAAAAAGTAAAGTTTTATTAACTAAAAATAAAGAGTATGAGCGGGGGTCAAATAAACAGATTGACTTTGATTCCAGAGATCCTCTAGGGATCCTAATATTGAATTGCCAACATTCATAAATTGAAGTTGAAGCTCATATGCGATTAATTGTAAATGTTGCAAAAATTTAACAAATGGTGTATGAAATTAATAGCGTTCTCTTTGACTTCTGAAAATTGGAGTTTTTCTTAGAAAAGCACATTTTGTGTAGGTTTTCTATATTAATTGGATATTATATTAGTTTATTTCCTATATGTTATTGATATTCTATAAAACAAGAAACTCTTAATGTATTTTACCTGGTCTCTACTTTTTACACAGTCAACTGAATTGTGTGGGTATTTCAAGATCAAGGTAGTTTGTTGTGTCGGTGTCGAAACAAATGAAATCTCAAGTTATACAGTTTATTCTCTTGCTAATCTATTTTCAGTGTGTAAATGTGGGCCCCAGTTACGAAGCTTTCGCTTCAATAAGAGTTGCCTGCATTGAGTATGATCAATATCTATACAACTTTTTTGATGATCAGTATGGAAATCTCGGAAACTAGCGGAGATAGAGCAATGGTTAAATCGGGAAAGATTTGCAGTTTTACTGTCCCAATTTAAAGACACTTTCGGATTTTTGTAAAAAGTCATGGCTTACTAGATATTTTGAAAAAACGAAATTCAGTCAACTTAGTCAAATCCCTCTAGCTCATTTGTTTTTGATTTTATAAAAAAGTGTAAATATCAAAATTGAAGGGAATTGTATCCAGAATATGAATGTCATGTCCTCGTTTCGAGATATGACATAAACTTATCTTTTTTGAATGGAAACCATAGTTGGCTATGACCTCAAACAATTGGACATTTTTGGAGATTTTCAAAGATATAATTCTCGATATAGTTATTCATAAAAATAACGGTGTTATGGATGCTTTTCTCTCTTATTTTCACTTTTAACCTAGGTAGCCATAAAAAAGATTGTTTTCACTTTGACGTTTCCTCATTTGAGAGTAATTCCATTAGTAGTGCTGAACTGACAGTCGATATTGGCAAGTTTTCGTGATAAAATGGAATATTCTAACGAAGAAAAACTAAATATGATGGAATGTTATATCATATGCCATAAAAATTCAGTTCGTGCAGCTAAGGAATACTTTCATAGATATTTTAATCGTCGTCAACCAGCTCTATGTACATTTAAGAGGCTTTACGATAGTTAACGCAGATATGGATCTTTACTAAACCACCAAAGGAACGAAATCAAATTAACGAAGCAGTACAAATAAATGTTTTGGCAATGGTAAATCAAAATCCATGTACATCAACTCGTGAGATTGCGGCAGAAGCTGGCACACCTCAACGAACTGTAGTAAAGGTACTAAAAACGCACAAGTTCTACCCGTACACACTTTCAGTTTCTCAAACTTTGCATGCTGGTGACGTACGTCGACGTATTTTGTTTTGTACATGGTTTAGGGACATGTGCCTTGACAATCCACAGTTTCCATTAAAGGTGTTATGGATAGTTGAAACTAGATTTACTAACTGCGGTATGTTCAATAGATACAATGAGCATATCTGGGCTAAAGAAAACCCTTTCCATGTAGAAGAAAGACGACCTTACATAAAATTTGGTTGGGTTTTGACTAAATCGACAGAATTTCGTTTTTTCAAAATATCTAGTAAGCCATGACATTTTAAAAAAATCCGAAAGTGTCATTAAATTGGGCCAATAAAACTGCAAATCTTTCCCAATTTAACCATTGCTCTATCTCCGCTAGTTTCCGAGTATAAATATTTGACGCACACTAATAAATGACATAAAGGATAGAAATTTTCTTAATAGATATGAAATATCTTTTGTTGATACATATATCTCATTCTCATTGGATGCAATCGATGCAAAAAAGCAATAATTTCAATACAAAGTAATGCACAATCATTGTGGTTGTGGTTATAAGTGTAGAATGAGTGCTTGTCTGCCGTTATAGTGTTGATAGTATAATAATAAACATCATATAAAGAGGGATAGACGATAGAACGGAAAGAGTGATTTCTATAAATTTATACATAATTAAGAACAAAATCTAATACATATTACAATTTGTAATTTGTAACTGTATATTTATTTTCTTTACAGTATTTATTGTAAATATTTTGCTATGAAAAATAGTATTTTTAGCTTAAAATGTAACCAGACTTATATACATGTATCCCTCTTTAAGTTTAAATACCATATACAGTTGAAATTAATCAGTATTGTACTGGCCAATAATTAAATTAAAAATAATAAATATGTATATAAAAAACATTTGCTTAAATGACATGTGTTATTAATATGGGCATCTAGAAGCAATAAATACTAGAATAAAAAATATTTGTTAAGAAACAACGATTTATTTAGTAGGAATATATTAATTTAAATTATATTTAAATAGAATATATCTATCTCTAGGATGTAGATCCTCTAAACCGCAAACACGAGCAATACAGACAAGTTTTTAGGAGTAAATTTTTAAGATTTATTCGATACGATACCTACCTAAATGTACCCAATGTGTAAAAATATCGAATACAAAGTATCGAGTACAAAAGTATCGATATAGAAAAAAAGTACACGATACTACAAAGTATCGAAACTTTTTTCTTGTCCCTACAGGTACCTAGGATCGCCACATGAAATTCTGAAAATAACACTTTCCAATTCTTTCAACCTGAAAGAAACTTTGTTATTTCACATGATCTTTAGAATTTTTTAGTGCTAACCTGTATATATCAAATTAGCAGTAAATTCTCTTAGTTACATCGGTTTTATTGTCAAACTTTTAATGTCAAATTGTGAATTACTAAATTCGTCATTGCGAACCTCTCAATTTTAGATTCTTATTCGGTTGTGTTAGTTTTTATTACCATTTGAAACGGGGGCTGATTTAGACACTGAAACTTTTGGACCATTTGAAATTTTCAGACATTCCAGCAATTGTCGTGTTCACAAAAAATCAGAAAAATATGTATCAACATTTAAAAATAATTCAGAAATAGATGTTAAATACGGTGCATTTGTGCCTAACAGTGGTACAATTAAATGAAATCTTCATAATAATTTCTATCGAATTTTGTCTACCACTGGTATTTTTTGGAAGAAAAATCCCTTAAAGCAACAATTATCTCGCAACTCAGTAAATACTTCAGTAATAATAATAATTGTTTGCTTTATTGATTAAATGTATCATGCAATAATAACAAATGTACTTATGTACCACTAAAATGCAACTTTGGTTTTACCAATTAGACAAATCAATAGAGATTTTTTCGGGCAAAAAATACTATCAGGATACTGCCTATGCCATCACATTAAGAACAATTTGTAGTGATATTTTGCTACCTTTTCCACTTGCAAATATGTTTTTTTACTTTATTATAAACAACAGAAACAAGAAAATTGCGTTTTTTTTGGTTGCATGTTTATAAAATGAAAAATAATACACTAATCTCAATGGTGTCAACAGGTGAATTGTAAACCATGAAAATACCAATGAAATTAGCCCAGGATCGATCGACAGGATCTTTAGTAACAGGGAAAAACAAAAAATACTGGAAAATTTAGCGGTTTTCTTTATCATAACTCCGTCACTATCGAAGTTGTAGAACTGGGCTTGTGGGAACTGATAGTAATTGATATCTACCTTATGCGTGACTAAACCAGGCGCTATCGGTTTATTAGTTTTTGAATAATTGCGATCTGAAGTTTTTAGTCCACTATTCTTGCAGTGTATCTCCATACGACATGGATCGTCAAATATCAATTCAGAATAGAGATGTTGAAAGTAGAGGTATCATTCTACAACGCCTCTATTTTCATTGCTCTAAGAGCAAACATGACCAAAATTTGTTGAGCATATGAATGTGTTCGAGTTGTAGGAGGAACACGGTTGTTTAGGGATACTGCTGACAATAATTATTATCGATAGTAACTGTCACTCTGACAGATGGTGAAAGAATCTAATCACTAAAAAAGCTTCTATACAGAGCGATTTGTTCGATTTTATTATATCAACTCAAAACTGTTTATTTATTAATATATTTATATGTTTTAGCTTAAATTTGTGGATTTTGGGTTTGCGGAACATCGAAATAGAGCGGTCATTAGAATAATTCTTATTTGTGAGGATTGAAAATATTAAAACGATCTATGCAGACATGTATATATAAGATATATATATATATATATATATATATATATATATATATATATATATATACGCAGGAATAACGGCTGGTTGTTCGAAATAGGTTGAATAATTAACGGGATTCAGCCTGAAGGTGGGCAAATTAAAACTACGTCTTAACTCTTTGTTCTTTAATGAAGAGCTTTCGAAGAGTTTCTCTTCTTCATCAGTTCAATACTAGAATGTTTTGGTTAAATTATTATGTTTCACAAAATATGATAAAAATACTTACAAAACTTGAGGTTAAACATAAAGCAATATAAAACAGTATAAAAGAATCGTCTACTCAAATGTACGAAAAAGGTTGATATGGATGACAGAAAATTTAAATTGAAGTCAGAGAGACATGTAGATACTTCAAAATATCATGGCGAAGGTATAAGTTGAATGAAATTGCCAAATAATATAAATTTTATATAGGATATTTCAAAAATATTTCTTTAGAAAATAGATATTTAATTTAATGCTTAATTCCTCGAGATATTCTATCATCCATCGCTAACAAATTAGAATAAATAACATTAAGATTCGAAATATCAGTTTTTTTCTTTATACAATTAGACTGATTGTTAATACAAACCATTTCTAGAAAATTACGTTTAAAACGATTTCTCTCGTTAATCAATACCTGAGCGTTGCCAAAGTCTGCTATATGATCATTGGATATGCAATGAGTGGGCAAGGCACAACTTTCTTTGCCAAGTCTAATGTCGCTTTTATGTGAGACAATTCTATCCTTTAATAGTCTAGAAGTTTGTCCCACATAAGAAGTTGGACAGTTCTTACAATTAATGCGATAAACAACATTCGATTTTAATTTGTTTGGAGTTCTGACTTTAATCTTGCTAAACAAACTATTGACAGTTTTAATAGATTTATGTGATATATTAATACTAGGATGTTTCTTAAATATGTTAATTATTTTAGATGAAATGTCTTTAATATAAGGCAAAGAAATAAATTTCGGTGTGGGGTTATTATTAATATTTTTGATATTTTTAAGTTCATTAGGATCACAATCGAATGGAGATAATTATTCAATATATATATATATATATATATATATATATATATATATATATATATATAAGAATTTTCACAACAACTATTGTTCATTTAATATAATACAATAGACAACCAAAGTATAAATCTTACCTCGTTTAAGAATAAATTAATATTTTGTAGAAAACTCAAGAATTAAGTCAATAGGTTTATATTAAACTGAAACAAACACTGAACTAAATAAGTCAAAAAAGGTCTTGAAAACCACTAAATTAGTTTCTGACGAAAGCAATAAAAATATTTATAAATTACAGGCAGCCTGCCTCTATTATGTATTACTATAAGCTTCCCCTCAATAACCGTTTTTCCCCCACTCCTTGGATACATTCATACGCTAGCCCATTTTTTGTCATGTTTGCTAACATTTTTCAGATATTTCACAGACATTTAGTTAGTGAAAAATGAGAATAGGGGCTTTGTAGAATGACAACTCTACTTTCAACAACTTTTTTCAAAATTGAAAATTGACTTTCTATAACGCATGGCGGCACAATGCAGAAATAGTGAACAAAAAACTTTAAATCACAATTGTTCAAAAACTAACAACCGGGAGTGTCTGGTTTCGGCATTCATAAAATAGATGCCAATTACTATCAGTTCCTACAAGCCCAGTTCTACAACTTCTAAAGTGACGAAGATTCGATTTTTTTTAATGCTACATTTTCCAGCATTTTTGTTTTTCCCTGTTACTAATGTTCCAATCGGATTGAGCCTCATTTGATTGGTATTTTCATTCTTTAGAATTCTCCTGTTGACGCCATTAAGATTAGTTTATTATTATTGATTTTCTAAACATGCAACGAAAAAAAAGCACAATTTTCTTGTTTCAATTGTTTATAATAATGTAAAAAACCATATTTGCGAGTGGAAAACATAGCAAAATATCGCTACGAATCGTTGTTAATGTGATGGCATAGTCGGTATCCTGACAGTATTTTTTACACATTATCAATTAATTTTTGCTCTTAGATTACTTAAAAAACAACAAACACTTGTTCAAATTTTCACTTTTTATTACTTTAAGTTTGACCTATGTTTTGCCAACTCTGGCTTCATCAGAAATTGGTATTTCCAAGTGTTTGTTGTTTTTTAAGTAATCTTAAAAATGAATTCTCATCAAGTGAAGAATGAAACAATCATCAATTTTTGCTCTATTGATTGGTCTAAATTTAATTTAATTTCATATTATATGACTTTAAATTCTAATAACGACATATAATTTCCCATAAAAAGTTATTTACTATAATATTCAGATTAATGGTCCAACTGAATACGAAAATATAAAAATATCATAGTGCATACTCCGATTAAGTGCTTTGCAATGTTAAAGCAAGCTTTTTGCATTGCTGCATTGGGTTTTTCAACATTTTGGGTCGGTAGACTTATACAAGCGTTTCGCATGGAATTAATCCGTCTGTTTTAAACAGGATTGTTTTAATACCATTTATACTAATCGAATTTACTCTGATAGAGGGTTTTCCAGCCCTTCGGTCCCTTTTTTGCTCTGCACTTTGGACATGTGTATGACGTGATAGCATTTGGAGTAGGCAATGCTCTGCGCTAATACACATACAAATTTTAATTCGGTTCATTCAGAATGATTGCTGGACTGATAAATATTGACTACATACACGGGGAGTGAAGCCGATGTGTAATGCTAATTTTTTCATTCGATTTTCGACGCCCTTGTAACTCGTTTATATGTAAATATATGTAGGTGAAAGCTCTCAACGCTGTTATGTTCAACGGTGATTTATTGAAAACATTTGGGTTGCAGACTCCATCAAAGGATTCGGTGTGAGAAACAGACCATTGAGCACTCAATTGATTACACTTACAATGTTTTCTTCTTATTAAATAACTGAACGGTAAAAAATATAACCTGTAAATTTAATAAATGTTTATAAAACTTGGCTTCCGCTATTATACATTACAATATGCCGTTTAATTTTTTAATATTGACTTTTCAAGTAATAGTCCCTTACAACCAAATTACTTCCTCAAAATATTTTATTGAAGAGAAAGCTTAAGGTAGACTCATAACAAAAGAAAATATACTAGTACGCGTTGACTTAATAAGCCCAAAATAAATTTATGCCTTATGGACCACGCCATGTAACCTTTTTTCCACTTTTTTTGACAACTCTGTACAACTATAAATAATTCCACTCCACCCTACGAACCAACCATCCTGTACATACGACTGTCCACGGACAAGCATAAATTTGTTAGTTGGCTTCTGTAAACTATAGGACGAAGTAGATTCCATCCCATATTTACGGAGTCAATTTAGTCCTATATTTCAACCATAGTATATAACTCTTTGTGCGCTAGCCCATAAATTAGTTTATTTTTTACATTTTACATTATCGTCCTGTGTAACATTAATTCCTCTCCACAATTTATCAACTTCTTATGGTCTATAAAAGAAATAATTTCTTAATCACACTGTATAAATATAATTCAAATACAGCTAATATTTCAATCATCCTGTATATGATTTGCTTATGTCCACATCATATAACCCTATATAATTTTAATTTCACATTTTTTTCCAACATTTTTATACCACCAAACGTCCAGTTGTATATACGGCTGCCCACGGACCATTATCATTCTAGTCCGTCCTATATTTCAATCTTCATATAAATGTAACTCCTTCTATCACTTTACTTTGTGATTTTGTTTGCTATAATTAAACACCCTGTCTATAAACGTACCTAATAGCAGTTTAAAGTTTGACCTTTGTTGTCACTGAATTTTCTATTAGGCCGGGAGAATGTGACAACAGAAAGCACCGTCTTCGCAAAATGGAAAAATTTGCATTTAAATTTGCCTGGTATACAAACAAAACGAGCTTGGTACTCATTGATTTAAGGAGCCGAAAATACTATGCTGTACTACCATATGCCTGAGATGTACATAGAAAATTTTCAAATTCGCAATTAAAACTTCCGCACTATTACGTTGGAATTAAAATATTTAAGAGGAAATGTCCGATATGTCATTTCGATGAAGTTTTTGATAAGAATTTTGGAATTTTCGGCGATTTTCTGCAAAACTGCAGTTGCACATCGCAGAAAAGTATATAAGATCACCTAAGGATATTTCTTAATAGATTCAACGTTAAAAAACTATACACATCCATAAGGAGCTATCGAAAAATCGACTAAAATATTAGGGATATTTTCGATTTCCATGCAGGCATGTGTTCATTCACAAATTTTATCACTTTACCAATAGAATTCTTTTCCAAAATTTGAAGTTTCCCCAATCTGGATATATACTCTATTAAACAAGATGATATTCATTCAAAACGGTTCACCACAGGAGAAGAAATCAGGTAACATATATATATATATATATATATATATATATATACTCTCTTCGAGGTGTCATTCCTTTGTACGCAAGACAATATATATTATATATAAATATAATATATATTGTTTCTGGTCGGGATCCTTCATCAGTTGCGCTTCTCACAATTGAATGTCCTCTCGAACACTTCTTTATGCATTTGATGCATTTCGTTAAATTTGAAGACGCGAGATGTAAGACCGACATCTCTTGTAAATCCTAGATGTCGGTCTTGCATCTCGCGTCTTCAAACATATATATATATATATATATATATATATATATATATATATATATATACTTTTTGGAAGTCGGTTAAAAATAGATTAGTATGAGAATAGTTCTGTGGAAGATCAACCGCATGGTGAAGCCAATGCATGCAAGGCTACAATGGCGACTAACCTTTTAAGTTATATAGTACTTTTTATTAAATATAAAATTGTAAAAGTTTTCAAATAATTTGTAACGTGTTATGTAGGTATTGGGATCTAAGGCACCGGTTTTGACTTTTTATTTTGCTCATAATTATCTATGAGATATTATAAAAACTCTTGGCATGCTGTTTAAAATCCGAGTGTTATATCACTCGGCTTTGAAATACTTCAGAACGCAGGAAATGATGGTTATTGCTATTCACGATGTAGTGGCTTAAAGATTTCAAAAAAATATAATTTATTATCTTATTTAAAACCTATCTGTAGGGATTTGCGACCTATAATTAACTGATTAAGCTGTGGAAGAACTCACCAACCTTTGGTGTCTGATTGTTAGCGTAGATATGAGTTGCTAAAGTAGCCAAAATCTCTAATATTTCATCCATATTTTCGTCAAAATGAGCATAACGTTGAAAAGCGTCACAAAGCATTTCACACAACAATGGAGAGACAAGTGGCCCTAACATATAATGACTTGTTTCCCTGGCACAAATGAGGGTGTTTCTTAGCGACCATGCAAGGGAAAATATTAATAGGGGAAAATCTTCAAGCTTAATTTTCAGGATTTTCCCACTTACTATAATTCAAACTAGCTGTTGATGGCACTTGAGAGATATATAACTCACGGGGGTTAGGATTGTTAAGGCATCATTGTCGTTATTCAGTTATAGACAATGGGTAAGTCTTTTAAAAAGTTTCTAGAATGAACATCTTATCAAGATGTATTATTAATTAAATGTATCAATTATTTAATTTTAACTCCAATACTTCCCATAATATCAGAATGGTAAATATTTTGAAATTTACATATAGACCAATCAATAGCAATTATTTGGTGCAAAAATTCTCAACGGTGTAAAGCATGGAAATACCAATGAAATGAGCCGATGATCCGATCCGATCAGGAGCTTTAGTAACAGAGAAAAACAAAAAACAATGGAACATTTAGCGGTTTTATTTATATTATCATAACTCCGTCACTGTAGAAGTTGTAGAACTGGCCTTGTGGGAACTGATAGTAATTGATATATACCTTATGCGTGACTAAACCAGGTGCAATTGATTTATTAGTTTTTGAATAATTGCGATATGAAGTTTTTGGTCCGCTATTCTTGCGGTCTGTTAGTGCAGCTCTCCAAGTGGGTGGTGGGAGGCGTTGCGCATCTTCCCGTTATTAAAGTTTGTTTTACGTTTTTCTATTTCAATAGATTCCCTAACGACCGTTGTTCCTTAATGTTATAATGTTAGGGAGTCTACGGAAATAGAAAAACGTAAAACAAGTCTTAATAAACGGGACGATGTGCAACGCCTCCCACCCACTTGGAGAACTACACTAACAGACCGCTATATTAGCATTAAAATAAAATTTCCTGAAAAAAGAACAAATAACGGGAATACTCTTCCTAGACCCAACAATATCGCAATGACAAGCAGACCCATAACCCGTCAAAGGGCAAGAACTCTGATTGGCCAGAGCGAACAAGACCACGCCCCTCGGTCAATAGCATAAAAGCAGAGACGCAAAGCAGCAGCAGATCAAGATTGTACTACGCTTAGAGAGCGACAACATTACTAATCCCGAAGAAGATGAGTGATATCTCATTGAAACGTCGAAAAAGTGTCTTTTCTAAGACAAACAAGAGAAACACAAGATTTCCGAGAACAGTCAATTACATTTCATACTCGTGAGAACATCCGAAGTAACAACATATATTATATATATATATATATATACTATTGTTTCTTTAATATAATAGACAACCAAAGTGTAAACCTTACCTCGTTTTAAAACAAATAAATATTTTGTTGAGAACTCCAGAATTAAGTCAGTAGGTTTATATTGAACTGAAACAAACACTGAACTAATCAAGTCAAAAAATGTCTAAGAAATATCTAAATTAGTTTCTGACAAAAGCAATAAAAATATTTATAAATTACAGGCTGCCTGCCACTATTATATATTACTATACGCTTCCCCTCAACAACCGTGTTTCCCCCCCTCCATGGATACATTCATACGCTCCCCCATTTTTTGTCATGTTTGCTAACATTTTTCAGATATTTCACAGACATTTAGTGAAAAATGAGAATAGGGGCTTTGTAGAATGACAACTCTATTTTGAGCAACTTTTTTCAAAATTGAAAATTGATTATCTATGACGCATGGCGGTACAAAAATTGTGAACAAAAAACTTTATATCACAATTGTTCAAAAACTAATGAACCGGTAGCGCGTGGTTTTGGCATACATAAAATAGATGTAAATCACTATCAGTTCCTACAAGCCCAGTTCTACAACTTCTAAAGTGACGACGATTCGAATAAAAAAAATGCTACATTTTCCAGTATTTTTTTGTTTTTCCCTGTTACTAATGATCGGATCGAGCCTGGGCTCATTTCATTGGTATTTTCATGCTTTACAATTGACTTGTTGACACCATTGAGATTAGTTTATTATTTTTGATTTTATAAACATGTTAAAAAAAACATAATTTTCTTGCTTCAATTGTTTATAACAAAGTAAAAAAATATAGTTGCGAGTAGAAAACAGCAAAATATTGCTACGAATCGTTGTTAATGTGATGGCACAGTCCGTATCCTGATTGTATTTATTACACATTATCAGTTAGTTTTTGCTCTATAATTGGTCTTGGAAATCGTTTGAAATGAAGGTAATTGATTACCAATTACAACTGATGAACTCCCTACTGCTATCTGTAGTAGTCTTAGACTAGATGTTAAATGTATATTAGCAGATAAACTAAGTTATATAAATGTGGGTAGACACAATAAATATAAATATATGAATTTTTTACTTCTTGAGCCAACTAGATTAAATAAATCATTTATTTATAGTCGAGAGGACTGTACACCCCGGATTTGTGTCTCAGATTTTTATTAATTGATAAAACCTTGACCTGACTGGAATACGATCCCGCTTTAAGACCTCTTATCAAGCTACATGAAGAGCTGAAGAACTTTCCCACTAACCCACTGGGGGCTTATCTACTATCATTATGAACTATTGGCGTGGAGCGGAGAACACCAACTGTTCAAATCCTCCACAAATTTAGAGAGTCATTTACATCAACCCAAGAAAAATAATGGTTGGGCTGGTATATTGAGAGATGTTATTATCGGTCTTCTATTAAACTGTAAATCTAAATCATTGGTTAAATAAAGAAATAAATACTAATCACTGGGTAAAAGCATTACATTAGCACGTCATTGGACTTGGGTTAGTTTCCGTGAAATTTCTAGATGTTGTTGTTCAATTCGCAATCACATGTTTATGTACTTGCAGTATACAATGATGGGCAAATGTGTGGAACCAAGCAAATATCTCTGGAATTATTAGAGATATCAAAATGAAATTTGGAAGGTCGTTACTGCAGTAGATTGCCTATTTGTTTCCAAATTTTTTTACAATTTTGAACTTTCTGTTTTACCGGAAGTAATGTCGATTTTAAAATTTGCAATGAAACACCCTGTATAGTATTTTAGTTTCTGATGAAACATTTTATTGTAAATACAAAAATATCGGGTTTGATATTGTTTACTTCATTACCTACCGAGATATCAACAGAAAAGTAATTAAGGAAAGGAAAAATCTAATATCCATTAAAGAAATACATAACATAATTATTAACTAAATCTAAGTGATGTTCTAAACATTGAAACTTAACTTAACTAAACTTAATGTATTAGATTTTCAAACTGAGCACCGTTTACTTCTTGACAATAAGCAAGTCGGTTTTTAAATTCTCTAGTAACATTAGCTATTACTTCTGATGTAATTCTCTGGATGTCTTGAGTTATTCTTGCAGCTAATTCTTGCAAATTATTTGGTCTATCAACATAAACCTTAGACTTTAAGTAACCCCTCAGCAAATAGTCTAGTGGATTAAGGTCGAGACTTCATGCAGGCCATTCATAAGTACCCCTTCTTCAAATCCATCTGTGATGAAATGTCCTATTTAAATGATCTCGAACAATGCGAGCGTAATTTCACAAAATTGCAAACGTCTGTCGAAATCGTCTTCGGAGAGTTCTTGAACGAGGCGAATTTTGTATGTATGATATTTTTCTCGCCTTAATATCCTTCCTACTGAACGACTCCTAATTCCATGCATATTGGCGAGTTCGGTAGTGGATAAGTGAGGATTTTCTTCCAAAGATATAGCAACATTTTGAGCTACACCTTCATTACTTGCACTTTTTAACCGTCCACTTTTTGGTAAATTGCTAACTGTTCCACTTGTGTCGTACCTTCGCAAAGTTTTCGTCACTACTGAACGGGATATTTGTGTATTCGGATGATCAATGTTAAAAAGGTCACAAACTTCTTGATGCTTCCTTCTCCTCTCCCCATACCCAATCATCATTAATATTTCTATTCTCTCTCTTTCACTTAATTCGGCCATTTTACGATCAAATTAAAACAATACAATCTTTTTACGTTCAGATAAAAAAAAACTAATAACTTATTTTGACAACTACTGTCACTTCTGCAATGAAATTCATGGACTACTAAACTTGATTCAGATTTAATTTGCGCCTGATTTAAACAAACGCACGTGTATTCGACTATGGAACAAGTAGTGCTGTTGCCTGTGACGGTATAATGCCCCCGATTGGCCAATAGAAATACAAATCCTCACCGAGCAGTTTGTTTATATCGGGCGTAAATGAAATTTGAACCGAGTTTAGCTACCATTGAATTTTTCCTTTCCTTAGTTACTTTTCTGTTAATATCTAGGTAGGTATTGAAGTAAACAATATCAATTCCGATATTTTTGTATTCGCAATAAAATGTTTCATCAGAAACTAAAATGCTATACAGGGTGTTTCATTGCAAATTTTAAAATCGACATTACTTCCGGTAAAACAGGAAGTTCAAAATTGTAAAAACAAATAGGCAATCTGCTGCAGTATACTCCTTCCAAATTTCATTTTAATATCTCTAATAATTCCAGAGATATTTACTTGGTTCCAGACATTTGCCCATCACTATATAAACTTTTTCCAGATCTCGGTAGTTTGACATTCGCCCAACTACTGGCTGTTCCCATCTATAAACGATGTATTATCTTGAGTTCAAAGGCCTGTAAAGTTTAAACTTGATTTCTTCTATTTTATTTAAACTATCGATATTTTTTTTGTTGTAATTATCAGATAAGTAATAAAATAAATGAATTTGAGGTTATTCTGAATACTTTCTCATTTTATTCGACAACATGATTATTTAAAATCTTTATTTAAATTTAAACATCTAATGAGACAGTTTTATCCAAAAGGACTATTCGAGTTTTAAACTTCTAAAGGCTAACCATTAATATCATTACCGTACAAGTTAGTTGGTAATTTTCCTTGCACGGATTTATTTTTAATGATGTATTCCTGAGCTCGTACACAGAATAAGGTAGGAATCTAATTTGACAAATTCATCCGTACAATGTGCCTCAGTATTTGTTCATTTTTAATTGAGAATTGCCTCTTCTTCATTCAATCACATCACGGCTCTCATTTTTTCCATTGACGCTGATAATATAATTACCTCGTGGAAAATGACGATTTTCATGAAAATGTTCTCTAATTAGAAGTTTTTGTACGACTCACGTTTTCACGCTGAAAAGTCTCTCTCATTGTATGTGCCCTTCCATGAAAACAAGAAGAAAAATGAATATTGCGACTGGCGAAGGGAGTCGAGGAGCATTTCTTATTATATTCTGAAAGAGCCGTCTCGAGTGTTTTATGTTCGGCTAATGAGATCCTTAAAATTTACAAACTCTCAAGAATTTATGTTATTAAAGCCTAATAAAATTCCAGACTTCGAAGTAGATGATGTTATAAAAAATTATATTTTGTTTGCTGTAGAATAAAGTACAATATTCTCTCAGGCACCTGGTAACATTATTCAGACTTAACAAATTACTAACTCATGTTCTTCAAGTTTTAACATCAACGTTAATTAATTTAAACGCGTTTGTTTTGTGATATTTGTAACTTTCATGGGACAAATGTATTTCTAGCAAACGGTAGGCTCTTATGAAGTTTTATATTACACTTCACCACTTTAGTTGCAAACTAACGATATAAACACACATTAATTGTTTTGCCTGTTTATTGGGTTTTCTCTCGTCTGTGTTTGGAGACGTTTCAGCTCCGAGTCTGGAGTCGTTGTCAATCGTTTAGTGTTGTATTTCAAAAAATTTTCTACAAAATTCCGCTTTGATTTTGATTTTGTTGTCTCAAAATTTGACAATGATACTTTTGTAATTTGGCGATCACTTGATACTGAAGATACCGTTTTTCCGCTCTGTTTGAAATAGATTTTTCCAATCCAAATGAAGGTCGAATGAAGGTGCTTCGATTTCCGTGTTGTTTATCATCATACAGCTGGCTTCTTTAATGTTTCTCTTTGCAGAATAGTTTTCTATTGACTCTAGAAATAATTTGGTCAAGTCCGAGTTGGACTCGCATACTAAGGGTTCCGTACCACATTCAAGATTCTAATATTCCAGTTTCAGACAAGCAGAGAATGAGTGCATTTTCTTATATTTATCCTAATATATTTTAAAGGAAGCGTTTTTAAATTTATAAAAAATATACACTTTTCAGCTTCAGGATTCGCTTGATTTTTATAAGAATACATATGTATTTAATTTTCTAATTTGGCCCCTAAAAATTAACATTAGAGTTCTATTTTACTAATAAACATAAATACACTGATGTAATTTTCACATAAATTTATTTACTATTGACAATTATTTCACCAGGTTACTGGCTTCTTCAGAATACACCGTAAGAGTAACAGTTAAATGCCTTAAACTATTACAAAGAACTATGGTGATGCAATTACAGAGGTATTTAGAGAGATTTATCACTATTAAGAAAGTACAATATTATAATTGGGTTTTTTAAAAATGGATAAATTATGGCTGTAATGAGTTTATATAATTCTATTGAAAAGATTAAGTAATGGGGATGAATTGATTTCGGTTTGATCATTCAAGAGGTATGGTGAATTTTTGTTTTTGTTAATTTCTTAATAGTGATAATCTCCTCCTACCTTCTTCAATAATCCTCTAAATACCTCTGTAATTGCATCACCATAGTACTTTGTAATAGTTTAAGGCATTTAACTGTTAGTCTTACGTTGTATTCTGAAGAAACCAGTAACCTGGTGAAACAATTGTCAATACTAAATAAATTTATGTGAAAATTACATCAGTGTATTTATTTTAATATAATATTAAAATGAATTTTCATCAAGTAAAGACTGAAACTATCATCAGTTACTAATAAACGTTCAGGGAAGCTTTTTATTATCTATTGCCTGAATTTTGAGGCTCTGTAGATTGTAAGATAAAGTGCAAAATAGGTCAAGTTTTAAATTATAAATTATTAAATCTCTTATTCAAAAAATGTATTTAAAAATACAAATAAAATATATTTTTCGAAATATAAATAGTGTAGTTTCTAAAGTGGGAATTAAGTCGATGTTTAATATTTTTGTTAATATATTTTAAACATTTAAACAAATGATTTAAAAATATAATGGGTCTTTTATCTGATATATAACATGATGCGTTTGAAAATTTAATTTTTAGTTTCCATTTAATTGTATAATTTGTCCCTAAAATTACTATGGGGGTTTCTAATAAAATTTCTTATAAATTTCAAGTGAGCCCCAGTACCCCTAATTATTTTCAAAATTTTAGGTAGTATGGTTTCGGAAATAAAAGAAGAAATGAGACTTTTCTATATCTTTATGTAAATATCTTGTAAACAATTAATTTAAAATATATGAAAAATTTATATTTGTATTCCTCATGATAAGCCCTTTCATTTGATGTATTGCATGATGCGTTAAAAAAAACATTTTTTTATTTTCCCTTTAATTCCATAATTTGGCGCCCAATATTAATATTAGGGATTTCTTCGTATTTTTACTGTAAACAAAAAAATTTAGGTCTTGGGGTTTGGGGAACAAAGGGGGGAATGCGGTATTTTTTTAAATATATTTTTCAATATCTTGTAATTAATTTATTTTAAAAACACTAAAAAATATTAATTTGTATTCGTCATAATGAGCCCTTTGATTTGATATATTACTTGATCCGTTAGAAAAAAATTACATTTTTTGATTTTCTATTTAATTCTATAATTTGCCCCCTAAAATAAATATTGGGGAGTTCTCCTTATTTTTCCAGTAAAGTTCAGGTGAGGCGCTATACCTCTATTTTTTTTCACACTTCTACTACTTCTACAACTTATGTTTTCGGAGATAAGGGGGGGGGATGGGTAAAATTTTTTATATTTTTGTTAATATCTTTTAATTAATTTATTTTAAAAATATGACAAAAATATATTTGTTTTCGTCATAATGGGCCATTTCATTTTATATATAATATGATGCGTTAGAAACAATTTTATATTTTACATTTAATTCTGTAATTTTCCCCCCAAAATTAATAGTAGACGTTTTTCCTTATTTTTCCAGTAAACTTCAGGTCAGACCCAATACCTCCATTTTTTTTCAAAACTTTACGTTCTATAGTTTCGTTGATAAGGGGGGGGATGGGTAAATTTTGCTATATTTTCGCTAATATCTGTTTAAATATATATATATATATATATATATATATATATATATATATATTTTAAATATGAATAAAATATAATTGTGTTCCTCATTTGATGTATTACATGATGCGTTTGAAAAAAAAATTATTTTTACATTTTCATTTAATTCCATAATTTGTCCCCCAAAATTAATTTTAATCGTTTCTCCTTATATTTCCTGTAAAGTCCGGGCAACTTTCTATATTTCCTATTTTTTTCAAAATTTTAGGCTCAGTAGTTTCGGAAAACAAAGGGGGAACGGTCGATTTTTTTATTTTTTCCCCCAGAAGTACCCCTAAAATCAAAATTTCTTCTTTTACGATATGTACTCCCGATCGGGTCACCAAACTGTACATTTATACCAAATTTCAACCTCTTCCGTCCAGTAGTTTAGGAGAAAATTGCTGTGATGTGACACAGGCAGAAATCCTGAGTGATATTATAAGGGTATCCGTATATTGTATATACGGAACCCTAAAAACAAACGAAATAAGGGTATTCTGGCTCTCTAAGGGATCTTCCCAAATCTTTGCCGCAAAACATAAATTGATTAAAAGAGCTCATATGGTTCTTCAATTATTGTCAAGTAAGTTTGCTGTAGATGTGGAGGAGTTTGAAGTGTATTTCTTGCAGACGGTCAACATATTAATCGACACTTTTCGTTGGTACTTTAGGCCTACAGCTATTCACGAAATTATAATTCATGATCCTTTAATAGTCGACTGGGTTTGTTTGTTTTGTTTTCTGATGAAGCACGAAAGTCTCGTAAATGTAATACCCAGAAAAACATGGAGGAAGTTTTTCAACGGCTGCTGGTGACGTCAGATCCTGTTAGTACCAACTTGAGAACCCAGAAAGCAAAAGTTTGTCCTTTAAAACGGTCCAGGTTTTTGATACCTGAGGAAAGTTTTACAAATGTATTGAACTTTCAAAAGTAACTGCTTCTTATTAATTAGAAAATGAATAAAATCTAAGGTGAAATTTTTGATAATAAATCAGTTGTTTTTAGCGATCTCAAAAATCCATACGAACTGTTTTTCATTGAAGCTGACGATATTTTTTAAAATGTATTAGCCCTTTTTTCCATCAATATTACTACCTACATTGTAAGTAATAAAAATTCTGACCATAGGTTATAAACAAATAGAATTTAAAAAACGGAAGGAGGCAGATGTTGTAGTTAATTTGTTACGCTGAAAGCAATTTTGTCGATCTTATGTCTGCAACATAAATTTAAGTTACTGCGGAAAAATAGCAACTTCCGATTAAAATGGAGGCAACCCCACATAACTATAGAAGTTACTGATAAACTTGTGGAAAAATAGATCAGTTTGTGAAATAGTAGTGTTAAAGGGAAAGGATTAGTATTAATTGTAAATTACTGACTTATACAAATACTTTCAAGCATTACATAAACGATCCTGAGTCATCGAATTATTTTCTACCGGAAGTCAACACCATATAGGGCTCCCCGCTGATATAATTATGTAAAAATTGTAGTGTAGATGGCCAATATGAACTGCAGTGCAAGGCTATACCAATTATTTAAGATGACCCAACAAGAAGAATAACAAGAACAAAATACCCCTATAACTTCTATACCCCAGAAAAAAACATACTATTTAATGTCAAATTTTTATTCAGAGTATAACATGTAAATATTGTGATCAATACATCATTTATAAAATATAAATAATCAACTATAAAGATATGAGCATTTTCGAAATGATTGTTGAGAAGATCTTGACTATTCTCTGTCCATTGGATTTTTCTCGTCTCATTTCTTTTCTGTAACATATAAGTATTTTAAACTTCTTATAGAAAAATAATATAATAAAATAACACTAAAACGTCAAGTTATTCACAAACTAATAATTAAATGGAGTCTTTGTCGTCATCAATATCATATTTGATCAATTCCATTGAAAATTCTCAGTTCTCTATACTCTGGCTCTATTAGTTATAATTTTTTCCTAACCACCAGTCACACAACATTTTTTTTTTTGATAATTAACTGACTTCAAATAAATATGAAAACAGTGTGGCAAATAATTAGTTCTTCGATTTATAAAAAAATATATATACGTTTGTGTTTTAGTGTAATACAACAATCTTGTCCTGCGAGAGTTGGACTCAAATAGTAAGGGTTCACTTTAAAAAGTTCTCATTATCTCGGTAAATCATAATAAAGGTTATTTTTTTAGAGGTATAGAAATTTAAGTTGACAACACTCTTCTAACCGGCGGCCATCTTGTCAGCTGTCAAGTGATTTATTTTTAGTTTGGTTTGGCATTTCATCATCAATAGACTGACGCCTGAAAAACGCTTCTAAATTGTGCAAATTTATTTTGAAAATCATGGTTCTGTTCGAAATACGTATCGTGCACTATGTCCATTTTACGGTCAACATAATCGTCGATCAGAGCAATTCATTCGATTAACTATGCAAGGTTTTCGCACCACGTTTACTCTAAATGATAATACGCATCCACAGAGATGTACAGTGCGTACAGAAGAATCCATTGCAGCTGTAGAACGTAGCGTAGAGGAAAACCTGAATCAGTATATCTGCCATCGTGCACAGGAATTGGATATGTGTCCATCCACTTTATGGAAGATTTTGTGGGAAGATCTTTGTTTGCGTGCTTACAAAATTCAAGTCGTGCAAGAATTGAAGCCACACGATCACCTAGCAAGAAAACAAGATTGCCGTTGTTCCCGATTTTCACAAGCGAATTTTGTTTAGAGATGAAGCTCACTTTTGGTTGAATGGATACATCAATAAACAAAACTGCCGTATTTGGAGTGATGATAATCCTCAAGTTCTTCTTGAGACACCGTTACATCCAGAAAAACTGACTGTTTGGTGTGCTTCATCGGCTGGTGCCTGCTGGTCCGTACTTCTTTAAAAACGATGTTGGCCAGAACGTTACAGTCAATGGTGATCGCTATAGAGCCATGATTACTAACTTTTTCGTTCATCAGTTGAACAATCATGATGGACACGAACTGTGGTTTCAAAAAGACGGGACAACATGTCACACAGCACGTGTCACAATTGATTTATTGAAAGAAACGTTTGGTAACCGGATAGTTTTACGTTTCGGACCGGTGAATTGGCCTCCAAGATCTTGCGATTTAACGCCGCGTGAATATTTTCTGTGGGGATACGTGAAGTCGCTAGTCTACGCCGATAAGCCCGAAACGATTGACAACTTGGAGGACAACATTCGCCGCGTTATTGCCGATATACGGCCATAAATGTTGGAAAATTCATCGAAAATTGGATCTCCAGATTAGACTACGTCCGAGCCAGCCGTGGCGGTCATACGCCAGAAGTTATATTCAAATTATAATGCCAGAAGATTATCTTTCGAATAAAGTAAATTTCATGTCCATTTTAAAAAAATATCCTTGTTTTATGCAATTTCAAAGTTCTATACCTCTAAAAAATATATATAGTTTTTAATTTTCTTACATTCATTGACGAAGCTTTTTGCGAAATAGTTTCGAAGAAAACCAAGGAATTAGTCGATTGGTCTTAATGTGTTTTCATAATTATAAAAATTTTATATTTGCTTAATTTTCTACTCTGTTTTCCCATTATGATTAGGATGTTCCCTTTATATTGCAAATACGCTTAGAGTAAGGGTCTACATTACCTCTTTTTTGTAAATTTTAGGTTAAATAGTAATTAATTTCTTTTAAAAAAATTATTATAAAAATAAAAAACAATTATTTGTACTATTCATAATAAATCCTTTTATTTGATATATTACCTGAAACGTTCGAAACAAATTTAATTTTACATTTTCCCTATAATTTAATAATTTGCTCCTTAAAATTAATTTTCCCTTTATTTTTCCTATAAGGACTGAGTCAGGGCCTATATCTGTATTGTTATTCAAATTGCTAGGCTCAGTTGACTCGAAGAGAAAGGGAGGATATGTCTCGTGTTATATATTTTCATTCTTATATTTTAAACAAATTATATTAAACCTATGCATCAAATATTCTTCATCTATTCAACTGTTGCAATAATAGAGAAACAACACTCTCTTAACATTGTACCAATATCAAATTATTACACAATATACGGATACCCTTATAATATCACTCCGGACTTCTGCCTGTCACATCACAGCAATTTTCTCCTAAACTACTGGACGGAAGAGGTTGAAATTTGGCATCAATGTATAGTTTGGGAACCCGATCAGGAGTACATATACTAAAAGAAGAAATTTTCATTTTAGGGGTACTTCTGGGGGAAAAACTAAAAAAAACTTTCCTCTCCCCTGATCCCCGAAACTACTGAGCCTAAAATTTTGAAAAAATTAGGAAATATGTACGTTGCGCGAACAGGAAAAATAAGGAGAAACCATTAATATTAATTCTATAATTTGCCTAAATTATAGAATTAAATGAAAATTTAAAAATGTATTTTTTAAGCGCATCATGTAATATATCAAATGAAAGGTTCCATTCTGAGGAACACAAATATATTTTTTCAATATTTAAAAAAAATAGTTAAAAAGATATTAACGAAAATATACCAACATTTATCACCGAAACTATAAAATGTAATGTTTTGAAAAGAATTAGAGGTATAGGGTCTGACCTGAAGTTTACTGGAAAAATAAGTAGAAACCTCTGTTTTTAATTTTGGGGGGCAAATTACAGTATTCAACGGAAATTATAAAATTAAAATTGTTTGTAATGCATACTGTTATATATCAGATGAAAGGGCTCATTATGACGGAAACAAATATATTTTTAAAATAAATTAATTAAAAGATATTAACAAAAATATAAAAAAATTTACCCATTACGGAGATAAGGGGGTCTCCGAAACCATGATATTAAAAAAAAATAGAGGTATAGCGCCTCACCTGAACTTTACTAGAAAAATAAGGAGAAACCCCTAATATTCATTTTGGGGGGCAAACTATAGAATTAAATGGAAAATAAAAAATTATAATTGTTTCTAATGGATCAAGTAATATATCAAATCAAAGGGCTCATTATGACGAATACTAATATATTTTTTAATTATTTTTTAAATAAATATTTTAAAATATATTAAAAAATATATTTAAAAAATTGCCCGCTCCCCCTCTTTATTCCCCAAACTATATGACCTGAATATTTTTGTTTACAGGAAAATACTAAGAAATGCCTAATATTAATATTGGGGGCCAAATTATAGAATTAAACGAAAAATAAAAAAACATTTTTAACGCATCATGCAATACATCAAATGAAAGGGTTTATAATGAGGAATACAAACACATATTTTTAAAATTAATTGTTTACAAGATATTAACATAAAGATATAAAAAATTCTCATTTCTCGCTTTATTTCCGAAACCGTACTACCTAAAATTTTGAAAATAATTAGGGGTACTGGGGCTCACTTGAAATTTATAAGAAAAATTATTAGAAAACCTCCATAGTAATTTTAGGGACAAATTATACCATTAAATGGAAAATAAAAATTCAATTTTCAAACGCATCAAATAATATATCATTATGAGAATTACAAATATATCATATTTTTAAATCATTTGTTTAAAAGATATTAACAACAATATTAAACATGGACTTAATTCCCACTTTACAAACTGCACTATTTAAATTTTGAAAGATATATTTTATTTGTATTTTTAAATAATTTGAATAACAGATTTAATAATTTATAATTTAAAACTTGACCTATTTTGCCCTATATCTTCCAATCTACAGAACCTCAAAATTCAGACAGTAGATTATAAAAGGCTTCCCTGAAAGTTTATTAGTAAAATAAAAGGCTAATGTTAATTTTTGGGGGCCAAATTCGAAAATTAAATACATATGTATTCTTATAAAAATCAAGCGAATCCTAAAGCAGATAAAATAAAACGTCTATGTGTGGAAAATGAAAGTGTATATTTTTTGTAAATTTAAAACGCTTCCTTTAAAAGATATTAGGGGAAATATAAGAAAAAGCACTCATTCCCTGCTTGTCTGAAACTGGAATATTAGAATCTTGAAGGTGGTACGGAACCCTTAGTATGCGAGTCCAACTCGCACTTGACCAAATTATTTTCACTGGTGAAAAAAATAAATCATGCACAAAGATTTACATTTCTGAAATTAGTTGTTTACTGTGTATTGGTGTAAAAAATATTAGTATTGTTAATGTAGGTAATTTTTTCTGTATTTTGTGTAAATATTATTGACAGTGTTCCTGTATTTGCCCTCTCTGTAGCACAATGTATTACTCTTTGAGACATTTCATGTTTACTTATTACTTTAAATACTACAGGCCTTTCATTTTTTTTTGTTAATTTTACTTACTTACGACAAATAAACTTGTTATAATTATTTGAACCAAAAATTTTATTTCAATGAAACATTTGAGGTTTCAATTACACAAAGAAACTTAAACTTAAAGTGCTCCGAATGAAGTTTTTTTTATAACAGAGATACTTGAACCATGAATGTACGTACACATTTGTTGATGTATGTGTGTGAATTGTATTAATTACGTATTTCAAATATTTCTTACTTTATTTCATTAATCCACTTAATAATTTTATAAACATTGCAAATAACGGGCCTTAAATGCTGTAATTAACAAATCGTGAACCCTTTAAGCACAACCACCTCATTCACAGATTTCACTTCTCATTTATGCATTATAGAACTCCTACATGAAACTTATTTGATTAATTTCCAAATAATATCGTTAATATTGCTCTGGTCAACAACGGGCTCACACTTCTACTGAATGTTAGAATTCGGCTGCAATCCTTATATAGTCTTGCCGAATTTTGTGGCCCACTTAACTAGAAAACCTTACGCTCACACAATTCGCTGCAAATGCAAAATTACACGGTTCAACTTAGCAAGCCGTGAAACCGGTATTAAGCGGTTCCTTGCATGGATGCGCTCCGATGGCTACGCCAAACCCTCTGAGCCCGCTCCGATGCCGTCTAGGGACTCACTCGGCACCAGCTAGTTGGCTTCTAGAACTTTGTTGAATGCAGCGAACGAGAGAGGCCTTCTTGGATACGATTTTATCTGTTTAATGGTGTGTTTCTTCTTGCTACGTAACGTATGTATATAATAATGTGACAGTGTTTATGTTATTTTTAACCGACTTCCAAAGAGGTTTTCAATTCGCATGCAACTTTTTTTTATGTAATGTAATTTTGATGATTTAAACTGCATTATATTACAGAAAGGTCCTATATAATTGTGTATAACATGAGATTTACGGTTTTCTAGAAAATCAGGAAAAAAAGTAAATAAGAAACTAGATTTCAGCGATTCTCAAAAATCTTCACTGTTTTCTCTAAAACTGCTTACACCATTTTAATATTATAAATCGTATTATACAAAGATATGGTCCAGATTGATTCCGTACATTTTTCTATAACGTAAAACAAACCATTAGTCTGAAAATCGGAAAAATTTATGCACAAAAACTGTAAACATCTTGGTAAATGTCAAATTTTCATCATAAATGTCTAGTTTAAATGTCAAGATATGCCATGAAACTATATCGTACACGGAGTTTGTAATGCTTTTCATTTTGATGCTTTTGAAGTCAGTTTATTTTAGAAACGAAGTTAAGTTACAGTCGCGTGAAATTGCAGAAAATACTCCATTAACTTATTAAAACGAGAATTTGTTATTCTGGCGATCTCTTCTGTATGGAATACAGTTAAAGATGTGTGCGGGCGTGCATGTTATATTAGTTGCTTACAATGATGGTTAAAATATAAGTTGGAATAGAATTAGTTATACAGGGTGGTTCTAAAACTATTGTATTGGGTAGCACATATTTAATTGCGTATACAAGGTGGTTGAAGTAATAGTGGAGCAAAACTATAGTTATACAGAGTGGATATTTGCCTTATAGAATGGACAATAATTACAGTTATACAAAAGGCTTTAAAAGTTGTCAGACGCAGTTGAGAATACAGGATGGTTGAATTATAAGGTGGTGAATAATTACACTTATACAGGGCGGTTTAAAAAAGTTATATAGTTTGGAATATAAGTAGTTGTTTATACGAGGGCTGCCTTTTATATTTCGGGATTGGACAACCCTAGTGTTGGAATCTGACAACTGACAGATATATCGTAAAGTTTTCGTGAAGGTCGTCCAAAAACAGTTGTTGTTCCGGAAACCATTGATGCTGTGCGCATTTTAAATGTCAAATCAAATTTGACATTTAAAATTTTAAATGTCAAATCAAATTTTCATTTTGCAATCACATCAATAAATATAAAGCCATTGACAACGAAGTCAGAATAGACTTTGAAACGTTTGGTATTTCTGCAATATACGTATTTTTATTTCTATTGTGGTGTTATTCCCCAAAAAAACATAAAAGTTATCAAGGTGAATGTTGTTATATAGCGTAGACCATGAGCTGTTGCATAAATGGAATACTAGACATATGGGGGGAAATAAAATCATTGGTATACAGGAATAATTTAAACTATAGAAAAATAAAAGGAGTCAATAGTGTGGACAGGATTTGTACTTATATAGGGTGGTTTTAAATATATCAGGACCGTTGTAATATTGTGTTGAGTTGAATTATAGTTGTACGGGGAGATTCAGAAAACTTTGTAAACTAACCATATGTATGCATAATGTATATTTTAATATTGGCTACTTTTTTAAAACTACACGTAAGGATTAGCATACTATGATTACAGCTTACCATGGCACCACTTATACTGCGTATATGTAATTATTGAAGTCTAAATATATATTATTTAAGACTCATTTCACATATTCACACCATACTTGAAATTTTGGTAATGAACTTGCTTCACTATGACATTATATACCAGATTAACATCTTAATTTAAGCTACATGCTAACTGTTAAACATATACTTTATTAAAAATCCAGAAAAATATGGTATATATTTCATTTGCATTTGACATTTTTGTATCGCATTTACTTTATTATCACATTCGATCTACATGTCTTTATTAAAGAAACCTATTTTCATTTTTCTTCTTACTTCAAAATTATATTTCAATTTTGATATTATGTATAGTTGGTAAATCATATTTCCTTGTGGTCAAGTTAGAAAAACACCATTGAAAAATTTTTCATCTATAGTTAAATAAAATAAATGTTGTGTTGTTTTCCATTATATATCTGAAATTATATGTATCCCGTATGAGATATATCAACAACATATGAACATATGTATTACTGTTGGATTTTCTTTTATGTATTGAATTTGACTTTATTTTAAAAAGTACTTCCCTCAGATGCAAGCTTCTCGCTTTTGTGTTCGTTACTTGAATATGTTTTACTTTTTCTGTTTATTTGTTTCTCAGTTACTGCTGAAACTCCATTAAAGTAGGTTGTACTGTCCAGACTAACCATTTGTCGGTGTTATTGTTGGGATTTTCAGACAAACACTTTCTTTTCTAACAAATGTCACATTCTAGCGTTGTTATATTTGGTTGTGTTTTGTGTTTCAAGAAAAATTAAATCACTGTTCTCTGGTTATGTTCTTGTCATTTATTTGAGATGTCAGACCTGCATCAGAATGAATTTTTCGATGGATGCTAGGCAATGTATTACAGAAGGTAGCGTATTGAGTTTGGCGATATTTTCTGATTTCTTATCAAATTTGAATAAGCAGATGACATCGTATATCTCTCGCTTAACACACTCAAGAGAAACAATCGGGGTATAGTGCGGCTCGGTACGCGTTACCTTTTAGTTACATAAGATCGTATCCAACCTTGCAATAACAATTATACCTTTGAAGTGACATTTTTAATATTTAAATTTGTCAATAAAACGATTTTTCCCAAAGATCGATTTCTAACCATCCAAACTTCCAAATGGGAAAATTTCATCCAAATCGTTAGAGCCGTTTTCCAGAACTCAATTACATATATATATATATATATATATTCATACAAACATTGCTCGTATTATAGTATTAGATATGTGTCTGAATTCCTGATACATTTGCAATAACAGAACATGACTAGATGTTTACAAAACACTGTAACAAAAGCAACCGATACATTCGATATTCAAAAGTCAAATATTGAAGTAAACGCACTCTCCAAAAGCAAGGCGGCCTCGCAGTTTTATTTGCCCATTAGGCGATCTTCATTTGCTAAACTTCGAAGCACTCCTCATAAATCAATCTAATAAATTGCAAAAGTGCTCTCCGAGTCTGCATTTGAAGCGAATTAGCAAATCACGCTGGATAATATTTTACGTTGGGAAAATGACTCTTCCAGTGGGGTCGGAACGTCAACTTAAATGCTCCGTTCGTTAGGTCATAAGCAAATGTTAATCGACTTGAATGGAAGTTAAAATACAAAATGATCTTGTCTGGTGCCACGAAATTGTGGAAAAAGATGAATTCATGAATCGAATGAAAATAGATGCGTTGAATTTAAATTGATTCTATAGGTATAAAAGAAAAACGAAAACGATATCTGTTCAAACAATTTATTTTTAAACAATGTTACCTTTTCACTATGTATATACAAATATATATATATATATATATATATATATATATATATATCCACATATTTAGAACTATATAGTTCAACGTATGGCGGCCGTTTCGAATCAGGAGTACTCGTCAGATACGTTTCCTTAAATGACAAGTTCTAAAGTGAAATACTTGGATGTAATACCCAACAGTAAGACAACAGTAAGCGTATTAAACCTAATAGATGTCGGCGACATCTACCGTCTAGTGAGTAATTTAAGTATATTAGGTTCAATACACTGACTGTTGCCTTACTGTTGTGTATTACATCGAAATATTTTACTTTAGAACTTGTCAGAAAGGAACATACGGGGAGGAACGCTACAGGGATCATCACTATCACCGACACTGTACAGGATCTATACCAGCGACATACCAAGAAGAACAAGGCACACAAGGACATATATCTATGCGGACGATACAGCAATGAACGAAGTAATGGAAAATCAAGATCAACGCAGGAAAAACGCAGGCAATAGCCATAGGAAAAGAAGGAGGGAGCCGGACCAATCAACTAGAAAATTAACGGTAGGAGTAAGTCACACCGAATGGAGCCAAGACGTCAAATATCTGGGAAAACACGTAGACAGGAAACTTACGTGGAAGAAACATATAAGAGAGTCAGTGAAGAAAGCCAAATCATGGATCAGCCAACTCAACCCCATGATAGGAAGAAGAAGCAGACTACAACTGAGGACGAAGAGAAACATCTACGAAGCATCAGTGAAGCCAATCATCACATATGGAGCCAGCATCTGGGGACAAACTACAGCAACGCACATCATGAAATTGAGGCAGTACAGAATAACGCACTAAGGAGGACACACCATAGTACCTGAGGAACAACCAACTAAGAAGCGATCTAGAGATGACCACAATCAAGGGAGAAATAACGAAAAGCACGAAGAAAACCATAGCCAGAATGAAACAGCATACGAACTCACTGATGAGAGAGGCAATCAATTACGATGAACATGGGAGACACATGACGAGAAGACCACGTCAAGCGCTACTACAAGTGGACGAACCAATGGTGAAGAGAAGAAAGAGCAGAAGACTGGGAATAGGATAGGAAATATTAGGGAATAGAATATATATTATATTAGGGAATAGGATATTTTAGGTAATGAAATATCTTAGGGAATTAGCATTGTATCAATACAGGAAAAAACGTAGGGAATTAAATTATATTAGAGGGTAGGAATAAGGAAATTTTTGTAAATTTTAGCTCTGAAAATAAAAATAAAGAACTTGTCATTTAAGAAATCGTATCTGACGAGAACTCGTGGTTTGAAATGGCCATCATACGTTGAATGATCTAGTTCTAAATATGTGGATATATCTGCATTTATATATTTACTTATGTGTTTTTATATAAAACACTCGAATCATCTGTCAAGAGTGTGGTATGTGTTATGACATAGTATGCCTTCATATACTTAAATTACTCACTAGCCGGTAGATGTCCCCGACATCTGTTAGGTTCATACACTGACTGCTGTCTTACTGTGTGTATTAAATCCAAGTGTTGCACTTTAGGACTTGTAATTCAACCATTTAACTTAATCAGTAAAAGAAATAATGTTTACGAACTGTGAGGAAAAATAATAGTTTGAAAGCAATGGAACTGATCTTTACAAAACTTAATATCGTAAGAAAAACTTTAAGGTATCCAATTTTAGCCATTATGATAATATCTTGAGATTTTATAATACATTGAATGCAAGACAATATACACGCTGTTCCAAATACGCTTCTGTAAACAGGGATCTCGGCTCCTATTATACCTACAGCAAAGGACAAATGAGGAAAGTTTTAAAGGATTCGATATCTACCTTCAGCTTTACAATCGGTCAATTGGTTTTGGTAAGGGTAACTTGATGACATTATTTGGACACTTTTCTAAGAAGAATAAAATGGCATGTATCACATGTACTCTCTTCGAGGTGTCATTCTTTTGTACGCAAGACAATATCTATAATATATATTGTTTCTGGTTAAGGAACCTTCATCAGTTGCGTTTCCCACAATTGAATGTCCTCTCGAACACTTTATGTATTTGATACAAATCGTTAAATTTGAAGACGCGAGATGTAAAGACCCACATCTAGGATTTATTATATATATACTGTCATGCGTAAAAAAAGAATGACACCTCGATGACAGTATTCAATATCTCGGACAGGTGAAGTTAACCAAAAAATTTCATTGTGATATTCTATCCTAGGAGTTACGAGTAACAGCAATTACATGGAAATGCTCCAGATTCGGAACCTCTATGTGCTAGTTTCCCCGAATATCCTAGATGTCGGTCATTACATCTCGCGTCTTCATGTATCACATGTCTTAATCGTTTTATGTTATCCCGCAATCCGCCTCAAATTTCATTTTTCTTATGGACACCATATTGGATTTTTTAATTTTTTGAATGAGCGGAAAATTTCCTATTTACTGATATCTCACAAGTGCATAAAAGATTTGAGTGTCCTGTTTAACAGAAAATAACTTCTTTATAAATTTAAGAAAATGACTTCTTTGTAAAGGCAGAAAAATGGCTTCTTTGTAATATCAGAAAAATGACTTCATTATCAGACTTTTAAAGAACTCTATGAAGCTTACAAGTGGGTTATTCAACATTTGAAGACTTCATTTTGGCACTGATTTGGACGTCCAACTCAAAATATGAGCTTTTTAAGAATTCATAATGACGTCTTTTGTTCGCTGGCTTCTCATTTAAATTTAAGAAACCTTGTTTTTTAAATAGTGTGCTTACAATAAATAGTTGTCTTCTAAATCTTGTTTGTGGCATATTCTTGATTAATTTTATGTTTTTGGTTTTGGTTTTCCTTCAATATACGTCGTTTTATTTCGGTTGTGGTGTTATTGTCCAAAAAAACATAAAAGTAATAAATAGTTGTTTTAAAATATTCAGTTTCATTAGTACTCAGTCTTAATCTTTCTCTGAAGTCTTGTTAATGTTTGCAAATACTGTTTTCGAATATATATAAAAAAAAGAAAACCGTTTTCTATAGCATTAATTTAGCAATGCAGGAATATTTCAGAACTTTTCATAATTGGATCTATAAACATTCGCTTTGAAATCAACATTGCTTTGCGGTGTATTCAAACCAATGAAGAAAAAAAAAAACAAAATACTGTGTCACAAATAAATCTCTTTGTAAATATTACGATATTGTTCGAATTAGACTCATTCCCATTGTACAATATTTCCCATTTTCTTTTCTTTTCTCCAACATCCAAGTTTATTTTCAGCCAACCGTAGAACAATCCAAGTCAAACATAAGGTGAGAACCGAAATCCATTACAAGAAAATAATACGTTTCTCAGTCTCCCCAATATCTGAAGTGCATCATTTTATTGTAGAAAATCCATTCCAGCGCATCTGCTCCGCTTATAACCTCCTATTGTCTACCTCTTCTTCTTATTCTGCTTATCTCCGTTTCCGTCCCTGATCATTTCCGGTTAGTGCACTCGAAAACTTGCAAAGCCTTCTGCGGTCTTCTCCATATCTGTCTATTATATCGCAGCCATTTCGGCTCGTTCTCTCTATTACTGATTCATTGTTGAAATACACGATGGTGCCTTTCAACATTTTTGCAATACCTAAGAGATTTGCGGCTTAAGTGGTCGGCGGTTGAACGGCATCGATTTCTATACGTTATGCTCTTGTTATATATCGGGTCGAAAAAGGATTTCATCGTTGTATTGTGACCCTCCAAAATGCGCTATTATGATGTAATAACGATTGACAGATGTCTTTTGTGAGTCTTCATTGACATGTCAGTTGGCTGATGACACCACAGGTCGCCGAACATTATCCTGTTAATTTTATAGGAACATACTGAACTGATTCGGCCGATACTTGTTGGAAATTCATTATAATAATTAACTGATACTATAATTGCAATTTCCACAATTTACGTTTAAAAAAAAACTGTCAGATGCGTTTCGACTAATGCCTTTGTCAAGGAACTACACTAACTGGGTATTTCTTGAGGGAGTTGTATTTATATTCAAGGAGTGATATAATTACCAGGTACTTAGTTTTAAATACGATTATATAATTTTATTATAGGTAAAAGGATTAACTAAAGAGGTTTATTAAGGGGGAATTATTTATTTCTGTCTGGTCGTTTAGCAAATTACCGGTATTTTTAAGTTTATTAATCTCTAATGATTCTAAAAGGTTTAATTTATTGCCTTTATTTTCTGAATGTAATAATTTAAAATTTTCGTGGAAAAGATGATTTTCTGGTACTAAATGTTCAGCCAAAATAGGTTATACTATTATATGAATCATTATTGGTTTTGCTGTTTGGGTAAACTTCTCTTAATGCCTTTTTGTGTTTTTGATTTGCAAGAATATTTTCTATTAATTCGGCCTCAAACCCGTTATTTACTGCTATCTGTTTGATTATGTTTAATTCTTTCTGAAAATTATCTGGTGATTGTTTTATGGAAAGTAATCTATGAACCATACTATTGTAAACGGAAAGTTGTTGTTGATATGGGTGTATAGAAGTGCGGTGAATCATTAGATGGCTTGTGAAATATTGAAAACTCGTGTTTGCCATTTACTTTGTTAACTGTTAGATCTAGGAAATTGATTTTATCATCTTGTTCACACTCTATCGTAAATTTAATATTTGGATGGATATTGTTTATAAAATTGAGAAACGTTTCTAGTTGTCTGTTCGTCCCTACGAAACAAGCTAAAATATCGTCTACATATCTATACCAATAAATAAATTTTTTAGCCAATATTGAAAACAAAGTTCACCAAAAATTATTGGCTAAAAATTTTATTTATTTATTCGTAGGGACGAACAGACAACTAGAAACGTTTCTCAATTTTATAAACAATATCCAGCCAAATATTAAATTTACGATAGAGTGTGAACAAGATGATAAAATCAATTTCCTAGATCTAACAGTTAACAAAGTAAATGGCAAACACGAGTTTTCAATATTTCACAAGCCATCTCAAACCGATCTAATGATTCACCGCATTTCTATACACCCATATCAACAAAAACTTTCCGCTTACAATAGTATGGTTTATAAATTACTTTCCATAAAACAACCACCAGATAATTTTCAGAAAGAATTAAACATAATCAAACAGATAGCAGTAAATAATGGGTTTGAGGCCGAATTAATAGAAAATATTCTTGCAAATCAAAAACACAAAAAGGCATTAAGAGAAGTTTATCCAGACAGCAAAACCAATAATGATTCATATAATAGTATAACCTATTTTGGCAAACCAAGTTTAAAAATATCATCCTTTTTAAGAAAACAGAATATTAACGTTACATTCAAAACAAACAATAGTCTTGGAAATTTTATCAAAAATAACAAATCAAAAATCAATCCAAAAAATAAATCTGGAGTCTATAAATTATCATGTGGATCATGCCCTAAAGCCTATATTGGTTAAAGCGGCAGAGCGTGTAAAAAACGTATCTATGAGCACCGTAATTCTCTCAGTAACCAAAAAACAGATTCCAATTATGCTGAACATTTAGTACCAGAAAATCATCTTTTCTACGAAAATTTTAAATTATTACATTCAGAAAATAAAGCCAATAAATTAAACCTTTTAGAATCATTAGAGATTAATAAACCTTAAAATACCCGTAATTTGCTAAACGACCAGACAGAAATAAATAATTCCCCATTAATAAACCTCTTAATAAAATTATATAAACCTGTTTAAAACTAAGTACCTGGTAATTATATCACTCCTTGAATATAAATACAACTCCCTCAAGAAATACCCAGTTAGTGTAGTTCCTTGACAAAGACATTAGTCGAAACGCATCTGACAGTTTTTAAAAAAAAAAAACGTAAATTTTGGAAATTGCAATTGTAGTATCAGTTAATTTTTATAGGAACAGTTAGGAATTTCTAGTTTATTTGAAGTCGTATTGTTAATTGAGTAAATTTTTATTGAGAAGTTAAAGACTAAATAATTAAAGAACCTTGCCATATCCTTATCAAAAATGTCTTTCAGGCAAATTAACTGAACTAGCGGTCGCCCCGTGGTCGAAATTCGACCGTAATTCATGAAAATTATGAGTTGAAAATTATTGACGTTATTTTGTCTGTATAAAATATAAAGTTGAGGCGAAATTAGATTAGTAGGCTAGGTCTTTGCTATCCCTATTATTTCATTGACATTACATTTATAGAAATAATTCACGAAATATTTTTATATTTATGTATATAATTGTAGGATTATTTTTACATGCAACATCGGCGGATTTTCTTTGTAACCTAAACGTTTCCGTCATATACACACAACCGATTTTAAAAATAGAGATGACAAACAACCCAATGAAAACTCTAATACTTAATGACATTTACATTATCTGCTGCTTGATGATTTGTTGCACAACGCCTTCGGACTATTGTGAGAATTATATTAATGACAGAATTATAATCACAACAAAAAATTACAACATCTTTTACTATCTTTGGAGTTGCCTATAGTTCAATATTTAGTGTTGTAAATTATAGATCAGTATTGTCCGAAAAATCAATACTGATCTATAATTTACAACACTAAATATTGAACTATAGGCAACTCCAAAGATAGTAAAAGATGTTCATCACTTGGTCTGAAAGAGCGTTACCCAGCCACTGCGCTGTTTATCATTTGCAAACCAACCTAGCATATACAGTGATGGGCAAATGTGTGGAACCAAGCAAATGTATCTGGAATTATTAGAGATATCAAAATGAAATTTGGAAAGTGGATACTGCAGTAGATTGCCTATTTGTTTCCAATTTTTTTTACAATTTTGAACTTCCTGTTTTACCGAAAATAATGTCGATTTTAAAATTTGCAATGAAACACCCTGTATAGTATTTTAGTTTCTGATGAAACATTTTATTACGAATACAAAAATATCGGGTTTGATATTGTTTACTTCAATACCTACCGAGATATTAACAGAAATAAGTAATTAAGGAAAGGAAAAAAACTGGATAACCCAGCCTTGGCTGTTTAATGATTACTCAGGCTGGGTCAAGACTGGCTGACCCAGCCTAGGCCATGCCAATGATTAGCCAAGCTTGGGCCAAAACGGGATAACCCAGCCTTGGCTGTTTAATGATTACCCAAGCTGGGCCAAGACTGGCTGACCCAGTCTTGGTTATGCAAATGATTACCCAAAGCTTGGCCAAGACTGGATAACCCAAGCTTGGGCCAAGTCTATATAACGCAGAATTAGCTTTTCAATGGGGTGCCAAGCTTGGACCAGGATTAGCTGACCCAGCCTTGGTCATGCTGATGATTAACCAAGCTTGAGCCAAGACTCGATAACCTAATGATTTTGAAACAAATATCTGCGGGATCGAGGGCCGGCGTATTGTTGAATTTGAGGAGAATATTTTCTCCAAAGTTATTGAGAATGCCAGATAAGATTCAGGCGTAACGTCAGGCAACAGTTCAGCCGAACGGAAACCGAAAGAAAACTTCGATATGTCATTGAATGTTCTCGGGATTCGCGTGTGTATGGTTTAGTTGTCTTACAAAAGACAGTTTGACGTTTCGATGAGATCTGACTCATCTTCTTCGGAATAATCGATGTTGTTACTGACTAAGCGTATGTAGTACAAAATAACGCTTAGTCAGTAGTAGTAGTAGCAGTAGTTTGTACTAGCTTAAAAAAATATTTTTCACATTTTGTCAATTTTGATATTTTTATCTTTGGAATATGTTGTGTTTTTAATATCGATAGTGAAATTTCTCAAAAAGCAACCAATAATACGCAACAAATGTGTAGCTTTGAAACAGTGAGTGAGTTTTAGAATCAACGAAACTTATAGGTACCAATAAATAAGCTAGATTTTTTCCCTTGCGATATGTATATTACATACTCTCTTCGAGGTGTCATTCCTTTGTACGCAAGACAATATATGTAACATATATTGTTTCTGGTTAGGGAACCTTCATCAGTTGCGGTTCCCACAATTCAATGTCATCTCGAACACTTCTTTATGTATTTGATACATATCGTTAAATTTGAAGAAGCGAGTTGTAAAAATGACACCTCGAAGAGAGTATTCAATATCTCTGACAGGTGAAGTAACCTGAAAATTATTATCGTGACATTCTGTCCTAGGAGTTAAGGAAGAACAGCAATTACACAAAACGGCTCCAGATTCGGAACCTCTGTGTGCTATTTCTCTCGAAAATCCTAGATGTCGGTCTTACATCTCGCGTCTTCAAATGGATATTACGTATTATTACTAAATTACAAAATAGTCAGCTTAAATAATACTTAACAAGTATAAATCAAGTTGTATACAATCGATTGTTTGAGAATATCTACCAGTTGTTTTTTTTTATATATTGGTGATTGGACACTTATCAAAGCAAGAGAATATAATCATACTGTAATTTCTCTATAACGTGAAATCCTCGAATTCTTATTGTCCCCATTTTTCATGAAATAAAAAGGACAAATAAATAACCGGGTCAATTCAGATCCGTTTTGGCGTTAATCCGCGTAAAGCAAGATATACGGCATAATTATTCGTAACCCAGTGGCTGTAAGCCTAGGTGCTTTGAGTTTCCCAGTGATGCATGATGGGCTAAAAATAAAATCACTCACTTTGTGGATTAACATACCGTGAATTTCAAATTACATGAAAAAAATCCAGCGATAAAATTTCTGGAATTAGCACGCCTTTTACCATTGATGTGTGTATGTTTCAAATTGATTTGGAAAACTCTATTGATTTCCTTCTGTCCAGATTTAATCTGAACTTATTGAATTAGGACACAATTTTGGAAAGCAAATTTGCTGTAATTTTTTGTAAATTCAAATGAAATGGCTATTTGTAAATTAGACTTATAATAACACAACTTCCACCCTCGAATTGGTTCAACAGAGATTAATCGAAACAGAAAAAAAAATTAGGTATTGATCGCATAAATAGATAAAAAATATATTTATTTGAGTGGGCTCTGGCTGTCTAACCTTAAGTTATGTAAGGTCTTCAAGTAAACCCGAATGCGAAACACTATTTAAGGTGCTTATTTTTTAATCAACCTCTGAGGGGGCAGGGTATACGAAGAATGGCAGCATGGTATCTAGAGCCTGAGTATAAGTCGACAAAATGTGGCAGCTTTCCCTGGACTGAGTGCCATCCTCCCTTCTCCACAAGTGGTTGTGGATGGTTTGCTTTTCAATTAATTCAATTAGATAAGGCAACAAACACAAATGCCAGAGTTACCTAGATCATCAATCTTACGAAGTTGAAAATCGACGCCTCAGGATGTTTGGAGCCTGCTGTCCAAAGAGCTACAACCCAAGAACCAGTAAAACTAGCAACAGTTCCAACAACAACGAGACCAATAGGAACTGAATCGAATTAGAATGAGAATTATGAACGTGGACAAGGTTGCGCAGGATCAGCAGTTTATATTCTAACCACCCTGCATTGACGCAGCGTGGTAACGTTCGCTTCAAAATACCAAGTTAGGACACAAACCGACACCATTAAATCGGTCTACCTCGATGATTTTCGGAGACGCAAAAATTCGACTACATCTAGCAACAAATAACTACCAAACACCCTTCCAAATCTGACATACATCAATGGATCTGAGGCCAAGCGCCAGGACGAAGGACTTTTCCCCTCACCACATTTATTTGGCAAATTTCTTACAATTCATTTTTTGGAGCGGACTGTGGTTACATTTGTGGAGTATTGGAGCTGCAAGTTAGGTTTGGACGTTCTTTAGTCTCTGAACAAACCTTTGCTGAAGCTGATTTATCTTTGGAAGGTGCCACCTGGTCATCACAAAATTTTCTAGGTGAAAAACACAGTTGCTCTTTTCTACGACATGTAAAGGTTGTATTCTGCTTACAAAAATTGTAAGGTGTTGTGCGTCAGATAACCATGTTTCCATGGTCTCTAATGGATCAATGCTCAATCTGGTCACGTTGTAAGAAATAAAAATGACCGAAGGAATGGTCACATGGAGAGCGTGGGCAGGAAAAATAGACAGAAGAACCAGCTATGAGGTGGTATGACGATAACAAGAGAATCGCTGTACTGAGAGAACAGGGTGAGAAGAAAGGTCAGCAATGGGAAGGTAAATTAATTAATTAGACCAATCAATAGAGATTTTTTCGTGCAAAAAATACTTCAGGATACTGGCTGTGCCATCACATTAAGAATTATTGGTAGTGATATTTTGCTACCTTTTCCACTCGCAACTATGGCTTTTTACTTTATTATGAACAATTGAAACAAGAAAATTCATTCATTCTTTTTTTCGTTGCATGTTTATAAAATGAAAAATAATATAGTAATCTCAATGGTGTCAACAAGTGAACTGTAAAACATGAAAATACCAATAAAATGAGCCCAGAATCGATCCGGTAAGATCATTTTGTTATGAGGACATCAAGACAAAAACAAGCCATGGCACATTCTCACATACAGTCTATAGGAAACCAACCCACACCAATCGATACTTAAATGCCCAATCACATCATCACCCTGCCCAATTAAGTTCTGTAATGAAATCTTTGACCCTTAGATCTATTCACCTAACAGACATTGACCATAGACAAAACGAACTTAATAATCTTCAAATCCTTCGACAAAACGGTTATCATCCAGACCACATTGCACGCATATTTCGTCAATCGCAACAACCCCCGAGTACACCAACCCCATCAGAAACAGACCAACAACACCCGAAAGCCTTCCTTCCGTACATTCGAGGAGTAACGGACAAAATAGCACGAATCCTACACCGACATCAAATAAAGACGGTCTTCAACACTGGTCAAACTATAGCCAACTTAACCGGGAACCCTAAGGATAAAGTACCTAACGAGGATCAAGGAGTTTACGAAATTCCATGTCGCAATTGACCACAAAGCTACATCGGTCGTACAAATAGGCGCATCAACCATCGAGTATATGAACATTCTTTGTGAGTTCGCAAAAAAGATCCGACTTCAGCTCACACGCATCATAATATCCAAACAGGACACTCTATCAACTTCGAGGACAGTAGGACTATCATATCTCTTAACTCCCTTAGGGCATCTACTATTTGCGAAGCAATAGAAATAGAGAAAAGATCCCTCTGTCTAAACCGAAGCGATGACAGCTCTCGACTTCCCACAGCATGGACCTCCGTAATTGCCAGATTAAACAAAGCAGACACGCCCACCAACACCCAACCAATCACAACACAGCCTCATCACGTGACATCCCTTTCTAACCCAGCGCTAACTATAAATGAAAGAAGCGGAGCAGACTCAAATTCAGTTCAGTTAGCTATTGACTCTTGGGGAGTAGACAGATTGAGGCTCCGAGTTCGATCTAGACTCTAAAACTCTTTTTCACTTTTGTCTCTTGATAATGGCGCCAAAGCAGGAGTCGAGTATATAATAAATTCATTCGCGGTTCTCACCCGGAACATAGCCTATATATATATATATATATATATATATATATATATATATATATTAATTTCTTAAAACAGAATTTTCAATATAACTATTGTTCCTTTAATATAATACAATAGACAACCAAAGCATAAATCTACCTCGTTTTAGAATAAATTAATATTTTGTAGAGAACTCCAGAATTAAGTCAATAGGTTTATATTAAACTGAAATAAACAATGAACTAAATAATTCAAAAAAGGTATTGAAAATATCTAAATTAGTTTCTGACAAATGCAATAAAAATATTTATAAATTACAGGAAGCCTGCCTCTATTATATATTACTATAAGTTTCCCCTCAACAACAGTGTTTCCCCCACTTCTGGGATACATTCATACGCTCGCCCATTTTTTGTCATGTTTGCTATCATTTTTTAGATAATTCACAGACATTTAGTGAAAAATAAGAATAGAGGCTTTGCAGAATGACACCTTTACTTTCAACATACTTTTTTCAAAATTGAAATTTGTTTATCTATGACGCATGGAAGCACAATGCAAAAATAGTGAATAAAAAATTAATATCTCAATTGTTCATAAACTAATAAACCGGTAGCGCCTGGTTTTGGCATACATAAAATAGATGTAAATTAGTATGAGTTCCTACCAAACCAGTTATACAGCTTCAAAATTGACGAAGATTTGATTTTTTTTATAAAAATACTACATTTTCCAGTTTTTTTGTTGTTTTGCTCTTTTACTAATGATCCAATCGGATCGAGTCTGGGCTCATTTCATTGGTATTTTCATGCTTTACAACTGACCTGTTAACAGCATTGAGATTAGTTTATTAGTTCTGATTTTATAAACATGCTAAGAAAAAAACGTAATTTTCTTGCGTCAATTATTTATAACAAAGTAAAAAACCGTAGTTGCGAGTGGAAAATATAGCAAAATTTCGCTACGAATCGTTGTTAATGTGATGGCACCGTGAGTATAGTTTAAACATTATCAGTTAATTTTTGCTCTATTGATTGTTCTAAATGTATTAACTTTTCTCATAGCATGCACACACATATTAAAAAATAAACTTATTTATTACAAACAAACACTGCAAATTGTTGACGGCTTTACCGCATTAAAACTTAATTACAATAAAATATAGGAAAACAGTTTGTATCTATAACAATGTTATTGTCAAGCATTCACAATTTTATATAAAGTAAACATTAAGCACTCAATTAACGCTAACAATTCAATATTGAATATTCATGAATTAAATGTTTCGTTAATTTGCAAATTTGTTTTTGCAATATTAAAATATTGTTTTTGGACCGGCGATATCGAGGACTATTGTTCTAGTAAAAAAATGTGGACGTAGATTTTCATATTAATTAAAAATCAAATCCAATTAACACGAGACATCATTGGAAGTGGCGTAACTGGCTGCACTTGACGTACGTCGGAAACACCACCCCTACAACCCACCCTTCAACTGCTTTGCAGACTTCAACCCCTCGCGTTTCATTCAAGCGTACATAATTTATCTGATGCTGTGCTAAATATCACGGATTTTGTTGGTTTTTAACCGGCAAGGATTCTTCAAAAACTCTGTTTTTTCTGGAGTCGAAAACAAGAATATTTTATTATTAAAAAATATTCACTTAAAAATTTAAAATAATCCCAACAAAGTAAGAGATCTCAGAAGTTGACTATGCCATATTATTATTAGTACCTGGACGACCGAGCGCTAGTTTGCTATACAGGGTGAGTTTTATTTTGATGATCAGTATGAGGATCTCCGAAACTAGCAGAGATAGAGCAATGGTTAAATTGGGAAAGATTTGAAGTTTTACTGGACCAATTTAATGACACTTTCGGATTTTTGTAAAAGTCATGGCTTACTAGATATTGTGAAAAAATGAAATTCTGTCGATTTAGTCAAATACCTATAGCTATTTTATTTTTGATTTTATAAAAGAGTGTAAATATCGAAATTGAAGGGAATTGTATCCCGAATATGATTGTCATGTCCTCGTTTGCGTGACAGCTCTCGTTTTCGTGATATGACACAAACTTACCTTTTTTTGAATGGAAACCATAGTTGGCTATGACCTCAAAAAATCGGACATTTTTAGAGCTTTTCAACGATATAATACTCGATATAGTTATTCATAAAACTAACGGAGTTATGGATGCTTTTCTCTTTTATTTTCACTTTTAACGTAGTTAGCCATGCAATTGATTGATATAACGAAAAAACTAAATAAGGTACTTACTAAAAACTTAAGAAATTAAAGTACATAATAAAAAATAATTTATGTTAGATCGCCTATCAATTAGGTCACCAACTGTCTCATACTTTCGTTGGTATACTTTGTTTTTTAGAGCACCCCATAAATACAAGTCTATAACTGCCAAATCGGGAGACCGGGTTGGCCATTCGCGTGGGCCAATTCTTCCTATCCAAGAGTTTGGATAGATATGATCTAAGTGTTGTCTTACTAATAACGAGTTATGAGCAGGTGCTCCATCATGTTGGAACCACACAGAATAGTAGACCCTATGATACCACACCAAACATTTAAACAAAATTTTATCTGGGGTCGTCTTTGTTCTACATGGAAAGAGTTTTCTTTAGCCCGTATATGCTCATTGTGTCTATTGAACATACCGCAGTTAGTAAATCTAGTTTCATCTGACCATAAAACCTTTAATGGAAACTGTGGATTGTCAAGGCACATGTCTCTAAACCATGTACAAAACAAAATACGTCGATGTTCGTCACCAACATGCAAAGTTTGAGAAACTGAAATTTTGTACGGGTGGAACTTGTGCACTTTCAGTACCTTAACTACAGTTCGTTGGGAGCTTCTGCTGCAATATCACGATTTGATATATATGAATTTTGATTTACCATTGCCAAAACATTTATTTGTGCTGCTTCGTTAATTTGATTACGTTCCTTTGGTGGTTTAGTAAAGCCACTTAAATATTCATAGAGCAGGTTGACGACGATTAAAATATCTATGAAAGTATGCCTCAGCTGCACGAACTGAATTTTTATGGCATATGATATAACATTCCACCATATTCAGTTTTTCTTCGTTAGAATATTCCATTTTATCACGAAAACTTGTCAATATCGACTGTCAATTCAGCACTACTAATGGAATTACTCTCAAATGAGGAAACGTCAAAGTGAAAACAATCTCTTTAGTGGCTACCTACGTTAAAAGTGAAAATAAGAGAGAAAAGCATGCGTTATTTTTATGAATAACTATATCGAGTATTATATCGTTGAAAAGCTCTAAAAATGTCCGATTTTTTGAGGTCATAGCCAACTATGGTTTCCATTCAAAAAAAGATAAGTTTGTGTCATATCTCGAAAACGAGAGCTGTCACGCAAACGAGGACATGACAATCATATTCGGGATACAATTCCCTTCAATTTTGATATTTAAACTTTTTTTATAAAATCAAAAACAAAGCTAGAGACATTTGACTAAATCGACAAAATTTCGTTTTATCAAAATATCTAGTAAGCCATGACTTTTACAAAACTATAATTCTACTCCGACCTATATTTCAATCATCATATATATGGAATTCTCCGTGGGCTACTCTATAAATCATTTCCTAACATTTTTTATCATCATCCTGTATATTTATAATTCCTCTCACCCTATATTTCATCTTCCCTATATATACAACTGCTTATGGGTTACGAAATGTTGCATTTCCATTTCCGCCACCCGGTATATGCATCTGTATAATATGTTTGCACCACCCTGTATGACTGTAATTCTACTGCACCTTCTATTCCAAGAACCCTGTAAATTCAACCGCTAATGAGCTGCCCTATATAATTATTTCATTAGTTATAATTGCACTCTACTCTATATTTTAAACACCCTATATATACAATTGCTCTTGTGCCACCCACGAAAAAAATGATTTCTAACATATCTGGAAACGCCCTGTATAATTATAATATACAACGATTACTTTACCACTAAATAATAACAACGCTTGCATGCCACTACCAGAAGTACATGCTCTAAGTATATAACAGCATTGGTCTCTATATGTATAATTACTCAATGTTTTGAGTCTAGCGGCGGTGGCACATTCAGTTGTTTGGCATTGACATTATGGACGAAAATAATGAATTTTATTATATTTTATTTAATGAATGAACCAATATTATAAATTAAGATTAGCATTCTTCACTGAAGGTCGTCAGTAGCTACTAAACAAAACAAAAATGAAGAAAATCGGTTGAGAGACAGAGGAGAAAATGGTACCTAATCGTTTTGTCTTTGCCTATTTATATATAGATATATAGATTTTATATATAAAACAGAATTCGTCATGAGTTACTCAGTAAGTGAGTTAAACTCACAATAATGAAAATATAATGAATATTAAAATATATTGTAGTTTAAGGTTTATTAATATCTACTTATGTATTGTAATTATTTAAAACGTAATAGTACTTTACATTCATATTAACATTTGAGCTAGTTTCTTGTATTTTCTTCTTAGTTGAAATCTTAACACTAAAATAAAATATTAATAAAACATTTAAAAAATATATAACCGACTTCCACCTATAACTAAAAAGCTAAAAATAATTATAACAAAATACAACTCTAGCAAATAAATAACACATTCAATGTTGTTAGGTACCTACCCAGGACGTAAAAAATGTAAACATTTAAAGGTGCTCATTCTGTACAAATTAATTACCTACCAATCTAATATATTTTTGAAGTCGGTGCCAAGCAACAATCAAGTTTGATGAAGTGGTTGATAAGTACGCAATGAAGGATTTTAGATTTGCTTGGCACCGGCTTCAAAATATAATAGATTGGTAGGTAATTAATTTGTACAGAATGAGCACCTTTTAATGTTAACATTTTTTACTTCCTGGGTAGGTACCTAACAACATTGAATGTGTTATTTATTTGCTAGAGTTGTATTTTGTTAATATTATTTTGAGCTTTTTAGTTATAGGTGGAAGTCGGTTATCTTTTTTTAAAAAATGTTTTATTTTCAACTTTTTAGTTTTTTTGAACTTCGGTAGTTTTTATTCTTTATTTTTTATTTTGTGTGTATAACTTTAATAGACAGGACCAGGTAACATCGAAAGCCCCAACATTACACAATGTGGTACATTTTCATTTAAATTGACAGGTAAATGTTTACGAACAAAATGTACTAATTCCACTCTACTCTATGTACCAACCATCCTGTACATACGACTGCGCACGGACATGCATAAATTTGTTAGCTGCCTTCTGTAAACTATAGGATGGAGTAGAATCCATCCCATATTTACGGAGTCAAATCCGTCCTATATTTCAAACATATTATATTACTCCTTGTGGGCTACCCCATAAATTATTTCATTTTTCATATTTTATATTATCGCCCTGTGTAACATTAATTTCTCTCCGCACTTTATGCAACTTTTCATTTGCTATAAAATGAATAATTTTTTAATCACACTGTATAAATATAATTTAACTTCAGCATACATTTCAACCATCCTATATATGATTTGTTTGCGTCCATATCATATAAGAGTTTTTTAATCACGCTATATAATTTTAATTTCACATTTTTTCCTACATTTTTATACCACCAATCGTCTACTCCACCCTATATGGCATCCATCCTGTATATACAGCTAAACGGCCTAAGCTATATTTCAATCATCATATAAATGCAACTCCTTCTATCACTTTACTTTGTGATTTTGTTTACTATAATTAAACATCATGTGTATAAACCCATCAAATAGCAGTTTACAGTTTGACATGTGTTGTCACTGAATTTTCTATTAGGCCGGGAGAATGTGACAACCAAAAGCACCGTCTTCGCAAAATGGAAACATTTTCATTTAAATAGGTATTTGCCGGGTATACAAACAAAACGAGCTTGGTACTCATTGATTTAAGGAGCTTAAGTTACTATGCTTTACTACCTATATGCTTGAGATGTAATAGTGCCTAAAATTCCAGCACTATTATGTTGGAATTAAAATATTTATGAGGAAATGTTCGTTATGTCATTTCGATGAAATTTTTGATAAGAATTTTGGAATTTTCGGCGATTTTCTGCAAAACTGCAAGTTGCACGTTGCAGAAAAGTATATGAGATCACCTAAGGATCTTCCTTAATAGATTAAAGGTTAGAAAACTATACACATCCATAAGGAGTTTTCAAAAAATCGACCAATATATTATGGATATTGGTCGATTTCCCTGCACGCATGTGTTCATTCACAAATTTCATCACTTTACCAATAGAATTGTTTTCCCAAATTTGAATTTTCACCAATCCGGATATATACTCTATTAATCAAGACCATATTCATACAAAACCGTTCACCAGAGGAGAAGAAATCAGGTACATACAAAAAAAATACGCGACGAATTGATAACCTCCTCCTTAGTCTGTTAAAAAAATCTAATTTCGCTCGATTATACTGACTTAACTACACTTTATGACAACTGGAATTGTTTAATCTCAAATCAAACATAGGTATTATTATAATGTAAGCATAATATTTTTACAAAGTATATATTTTAGTTCATAATAATAATATTTGAGTTTTGTTAAATGTTAACAGGAAAACTGCCCCTTATAAAAATCCGATGAATTTACATCCCGTTTTGCGCATCATCGCACTTTTATAGTAACGGTAACATATTTATCGAATAAATGAAGCACATCTGTTCATTCCCGTATAACAACGATCCTTCCGCCATTTTGGAGACATCTTTCACAATGGCATCTCAGTTAAAAAAGCAACTCCACTGGCTTACCGCACTGGTTTTGCATTTATTAATGACAATACAAATAGTTTGACTCATCTTTTCCCCATCCAGAGGGGTTGCGTACCCTGTGTTATCTCACCTGCCCGGGGGTACGTTTTTCAATCATTTAAAATAGGGCGGGATCCGTTTCATTTGTGTATCATCCACCCCAGATTGCGGGAGCAATATACACGAACAAATAGAAACAGACAATGTACACAAGAACTCAAAAAGTTGTTTAATACTGCTTAAATTGTCCCCGAACTGCTCTTCTAATAATGACTCCTGTTTTGATGAAAATTTTACAACGGAAAGAGGAAACATTGAATACAACGGTCAGGGTTTCGGAGCTAAAGGTATTTGGTTGCGAGTTCAGCGAAGGAAATAAGACAACAAGATAGTTACAACTGCTTAGATTAGAGTATCGCTGGAAATAGCGAATATTGCAGTTTCGCCGGAGATTAGAAAGCTTTCTTCAAACTGGGAACTTTAAAAGTTTATGGCCAAATGGATTTGGGTTAATGATTAACATAAAATGTAATGTTCGTTAAATTTGTTCATTTAGCTGCATCAAAAGTAAACACATGGTGTAACAGAATATTTAGAACGGTACGTACAGATAAAAACGAAAAATATAATATGTGTATTCTTTTATGCGACAATTCTGGATAGAAATAAATTAAAGTTATTGTTTGAACAGAGTAAAATAACTTTAAAGGTTATCATTAGGGTCCGATCATACATTCGGCTTCAGATCCGGCTTTGTCCACCTTTGGCCAAAAAAGCACATGCGGCCAAAAATCAGCCGAACCTTTGGCCGAAGTCGAAGTTTTGCTATCAGCCCCTGAAAACTGATGAACCGATTCAAATGAGCATGCCGAAGACAGTTGTTACAATGTACTAGATTTACTAAATTTTGTTAAAGTAGGAACATCGTATAAAAATGTTGTTAAATTTGTATTTCTTGATTAAGGATTGGTTAAAGCTCCAAATTGCTAAATATCATCGTTGTTGCTACAAAATTAGTATCAAAACCAAATATAATTTATAGTTTTTTATCGTCTATATTGTTTTGTAAAAAAAATTTAGAGATTTCAAACTTAACAGAAAGTGACATAAATAACTGTTGAAATATTCAACTTCATGGCTTTACAAGTTTTCTCGAAATTATAGTTTTTTCGAGTTTATTTAAAGAGATTCACATAGCACTCATTTTGCTAGAAATTATATTTTTTAACATTATTATCATTTATTTATCTAATCTTTCAGTACAATGCATCATAGTTATTGTTATTATTATTTTGATCTGTCGATGCCTTACTTAAATTCAAACTTTTAAACTTGATTTACGGATAATAAACCAAACCCAAATATTATTGGATTGTTGGGGCTGATACTGGATTTAAATAATTTGTCCCATACGGGAGCATTTGTAACATGCTGTAAAATGAAATGCTCACAAAAACGCAGGTAAGCATGGAATTCACAATAGTAATACCAACATGGACTTTTTTTAAAGTTTTTCCCCAAAAATAACTCATTATTTAACCAGCAAACTTACATTTGGTAATAAAATTATTTATACTATGCTGAAAAATTACCAAAACTTACAAAATGATTTTTGCAACTTTAAACACTCCCTATAATTTATTAAGAAAAAAATTAAAAATTAATAGCACTTTAAATATATGTTATGCGATTATATTTAAGTTTTCTTGGGAATAACACCACAATTGAATTGAAAAAGCTGTATATTGAAAGAAAATACCAAACGTTTCAAAGTCGATTCTGACTTCGTTGTCAACGGCTTCAAAATAAGTAATGAAAATGTAAATTGCAAATTGAAAGTTTGATTTATGACATTTAAGCTGACATAAGATTTTTGTTGTTTTTAAATATACTGGTAGCACAAAAAATTCTAAAGCTTTCAAGTTGGAAGAATTTGAAAGAGTTGTTTTTAGAATTTATAAGTGGCATTCCTAGGTACGACTTTTTTTATAAGATAGCGCATTCGCCAAAAATGCGATCAAAGAATTCTGCTGTTTCAGTGATCCCCTTAAGGTCATAAGGGAAAACCTAGGAAAAACCTTATGAACTATCCCAATACTGGTTTGTTCAAAAGGAGATGACCATTAATAATTTTTTCCTTAATTGTCGGTAACAAGAAATACATTGAAATCACTAATATAAATACAAAATTCCTTGCGAATGCAATAAATTTTATATTGGAGAAACGTCGAGACCATTAAACATACGAATAAATGAACACAAGAGTTACATATAGAAACGACAATTTGACAAATCAAATCGAAAATTTGTGAACATGCCTGGCCAGAAAATACAATTTGACAATTCAACTATACTTCACAAAGAACAACATAACACAAAACGAAAAAAAAAGAGTATGCCTTAATTCTTTTGAATGAAGAAGATTGTATCGCTTCTACTTCTGTTGAATTTAATCGTATTTGGTTACGACTTGGGCAAGTAGTACTAATTTTCGTAGAAAATAATATTTGTAATTTTTTGTTGTGATTATAATTCTATCATTAACATAATATAATTTTCACAATAATTCGAAGGTGTTGTGCAACAAATCATCAATCAGCAGATAATGAAAATGACGTTAAATATTGGAGTTTTCATTGGGTTGTTTGTCATCTCTATTTTTAAAATCGTTTGTGTGTAAACAACGGAAACTTTTCGGTTACAAAGAAAAATCTGCCGATAATTAGATCGAACATGTTACATAGACATATTTATGTAACACTAATCCTACAATTATATACAGAAATAGAAAAATTATTTTTATAAACGTAATCCAAATAATGTAATAAGGATAGCAAAGGCTTGGCATACTTTTCTAATTTCGCTACAACTCAATATCTTATACAGACAAAATAACGTCAATAATGTTCAACTCATAATTTTAATGAATTAGGGTCGAATTTCGACCACTGGGCGACCGCTAGTTATAATTTATTGGGCATTTTATGTAATGAAATATGCAATAAATGTAATTATTTATAAAATATCCTAATCGGATTCTTGTAATTAGGAAAAAGATTTCTCAGTACAAAAATATTATAATTCTTGATTTATTTAAAAAAATTATAAATCATCTGCTCTTGTTTATTTACAAAAGTGTACTTCAATTGAATAAAACTGTGTTTTCATGTAAAATATCTTATGTTCCTACATAACTCCGTTATTTCTCATAAAATCTAATTCCTACTATTTTTGGGATGCAGTCAAAATATTAACAGTAATATTATTAAATGAGTAAATTATATAAAGTCAAATTTTGAATAAACACACAAATTTTAAAATATAAAACGAGATTCATTCATTATTGTATTACTTACTTAATCCATTGAACTGAATACAAATTTAGCTCAATGAAATAATCGCATTCAAAACATTCTACATCTAAATAATTCTTGGCCTCTATTAGAGAGCAACCAGGCTTACGCAAATTTCCCTTAAATAACTTGGCTGTTGACTGACGCTTCGCCGCCGACCTTTCACATAATTGTGCCTATAATGCAATTTTCACAAGCGTTTTAAACCACCTTTACGGAATTTTAACAACAATCTAAAACAGACAAATTAAAATTCATTTTACGGTCTTTCAAAAGATTCAAGTAACACTCCAAAAAGGAAAGAGCATAGTAAATATGATACAGTTTGTGAGATATCCATCTAAATTGCTTAAATTGAAATTCTGCAAAAAACATTTATTTCACAATGCTTATCTTGAGAATAGTTAATCGAAACATCATAAGCTGCCATTTTACGGAAGATTAATATAATAATTCATCTCGGCCAAAAAATGGAATTAAATCGTGAACATTTTCGTGCGATTATTTTTTACAACTTTCGACGTGGATTAAGTCAGCAAGAGTGCATGGATGAACTTAATTTAATTTTTGGCGATGAAACTCCAACCAGGACCTCTGTTTATCGATTGTATGGTGAATTCAATCGAGGTCATAGTTCACTCCAAGACGAATTTCGTGAAGGTAGTCCAAAAACAGTTGTTGTTCCGGAAACTATTAATGCTGTGCGCGAACTGCTATTGCAAGATCGTCATGTGACCTATCATGACATTGACTCAACCTTACACATTAGTGGGACCAGCATACATTCAATATTGCATAAACATTTGAATGTCAAAAAAATTTGTTCGCGTTGGATATCACACACAATTTGTCAATCGTTCAAAAAAAGGCTCGTGTTGATTGGTCGAAAGAAAAGCTCAAAAAATACGATGGCGGTGCTTTAAAACACGTTTATGACATAGTGACAGGTGATGAATCGTGGATTTACGCGTATTAGCCCGAAAGTAAAGAGCAGTAGACTGTATGGGTGTTTCAAGATGAGCCGAATCCAACAAAAGTTGTTCGCGCACGAAGCACTTCCAAGCAAATGATCGCCTGTTTTTTCGGAAAAACTGGACATGTCGCAACCGTACCACTAGAACAACGCAGAACAGTTAATTCTGAGTGGTACACAACCATTTGTTTGCCAGTTGTCTTCCAAGAAATGAGGAAAACCAACCCCCGAAGACGGATCACTCTTCACCACGATAATGCGAGCTCTCACACATCGGCTCAAACAACTGCATTTTTGACCACTCAAAACATCGATTTGATGAGGTCAACGTTTTTCGACACCTGAAGAAGCGGTTGCTGCGTTCAGAATGCATGTTTTGGAGAACATCAATCAGACTGGAAAAAGTGCTTCGACAATTGGTTCAAACACGTGCAAAAGTGTATAGATCTTCATGGGGAATATTTTGAAAAACAATAAAGCGATTTTCGATGATTAATATTTGTTTTTGTTCTCTAATCCCGAAATATAAACGGCAGCCCTCATATCAGGACCTATAAACGGTCATTTTGAAGGCATTCCAGTTCTCTACAACTTTTCCATTGACATGATCACGATTCCTTCATTGTTTTTCCCAATACAAGCCAAAAACAAATAAAATGTATATTTTTGCTAGTTTTTCTTATTTACAAAAATTATTTCTACCAAATTGCTGTTAAAATCATGTAAAATATTACCTATGCACTAATACTGAAGATATAAGAGATGTTATATATAGGCGCTTTGCTCTTGAATTTTATGTCAAAGCATGCCTTCATTCAATTTTGCTCTTTTGACTGATGTAATATTATTATATTATATTGTGATTGGGCTTGGAAGAGATTTTTTTTCAAAAATGTCGTTCCAAGATTTTTGCAGAATTTTGCTGTATTTAACAGCATTAGAAAATAATCTTTGTGGTCGAAAACTGTCATGAAAGAGTAATTTATTTGTCAAAGGTATTCATATTTCCAACAATTCATTAATAAATATTCGATAAAGTCAAAAACTACGTTGTTGAACACCCTGACCCAAAGCATTACTCGCGTCCCTTTGTTTACATCGTAATTACTCCACTTGAGGACAAACAACCTTTTCAAAATCGTTGCGACATCAATTGGAGTTTCGAGCGCATAAACAAAATTAAAGAGAAATATCGCGGCAGATTGTCGAGTGCCCTCTCAACATTAACCTATTCGATAAGCGAGACCTTAACAACAGCAACAAATATTGAACATAATTTGTTACACAATAGCAGGGAACCCCGAACATTGCAAAAGGCACTTCGAAGATAACGACTCTATGAGCACAACAAAGCCAGGACGGTATCAGCCCATAAAAATCAAATTCGTACTAATATATTCCGAATAAAACATAGGCCTAAATAATTCAGATTCAACACACTCATTATATTTAATACTACAGCAGTTCATAGAGCAAAATTTAACTCATTTTCGGACATAAAATTCAACAGCAATTTGTTTTATTGGTAAGATTTTAACAGCAAACTCATACAAGTAAACCATTTAAATAATGATAATCCTCAAAATAGGAATTTCTTTTGTTTTTTGCTTATATAATGAAAAGTTGTGAATACTGAATTGATTCGGCCGGTACTTGTTGGAAATTCATTATAATAATTAACTGATACTACAATTGCAATTTCCACAATTTACGTTTTTTAAAAAAACTGTCCGACGCGTTTCGACTAATGTCTTTGTCAAGAAACTAGACTAACTGGGTATTTCTTGGGGGAGTTGTATTTATATTCAAGGAGTGATATAATTACCAGGTACTTAGTTTTAAACAGGATTATATAATTTTATTATAGGTAAAACGATTAACTAAAGAGGTTCATTAAGGGGGAATTATTTATTTCTGTCTGGTCGTTTGGCAAATTACCGGTATTTTTAAGTTTATTAATCTCTAATGATTCTAAAAGGTTTAATTTATTGCCTTTAATTTCTGAATGTAATAATTTAAAATTTTCGTCGAAAAGATGATTTTCTGTTACTAAATGTTCAGCATAATTGTAATCTGTTTTTTGATTAATGAAAGAATTACGGTGCTCATAGATACGTTTTTTACACGCTCTGCCGCTTTGACCAATATAGGCTTTAGAGCATGATCCACATGAGTCTATAAATTATCATGTGGATCATGCCCTAAAGCCTATATTGGTCCAAGCGGCAGAGCGTGTAAAAAACGTATCTATGAGCACCGTAATTCTTTCATTAATCAAAAAACAGATTCCAATTATTTTAATTTTAAATTACTACATTTAGAAAACAAAGGCAATAAATTAAACCTTTTAGAATCATTAGAGTTTAATAAACTTAAAAATACCGGTAATTTGCTAAACGACCAGACAGAAATAAATAGAATTATTTATTAATAAACCTCTTTAGTTAATCCTTTTACCTATAATAAAATTATATAATCCTGTTTAAAACTAAGTACCTGGTAATTATATCACTCCTTGAATATAAATACAACTCCCCCAAGAAAACCCAGTTTCGACAGAAGAAATAATGGATCTCATAGGAAGACTGAATACGAAGAAAGCATCAGGATTGGACAGGATCACGAAGAGGATGTTAAAGGAGCTGCCAGAGGAGTACATAGACAGAAGAATGATGAGACTATTCAACAACATACTAAAGGACCAAAGATACCCGAGGGAATGGAAGAAAGCAGAGATCAAATTATTACCAAAGCAAGGAAAGAACAGGAAACTCCCACAAAACTACAGGCCAATAAGCCTACTGAGCAACACAAGCAAAATCATGGACAGAATCATTTTGAAGAGGATCAAGGAAGAAGAGGAACAACTAAGGATCATACCACACGAACAATGCGGATTCAGAGAGGGACACTCGACGGAGGATCAAGTAATGAGGATGGTGGAGGACGCGATGGATGACACAGAGAACAACAGGTCGACGTGCATAATATTTTTCGACGTAGAGAAGGCATTCGACAGGATCTGGCAGGATGGGCTTATAGCAAAAATGGACGAAAAAGGATTCGGAAGAACCACCACAAGGATAACCCAGGACTACCTCACAGGAAGGACATACAGGATCAGGATCGACGGAAGTAACAGGTAACTTGAATATCTTAGGGAATGAAATATCTTAGTGAATAAAATATCTTAAGGAATAGCGTAGGGAAAATATTGTAACAGCGTAGGGAAAAGTATATGAAACATGGAAAACAAATTAGGGAAATAAGTATAAAAATATGGACTAGGCGTAAGAAATTTGTAAAAATTTAACTCTGACAATAAAGACATGAAATGAAACTGAAATACCCAGTTAGTCTAGTTCCTTGACAAAGACATTAGTCGAAACGCGTCGGACAGTTTTTTAAAAAAACGTAAATTGTGGAAATTGCAATTGTAGTATCAGTTAATTATTAAAAGTTGTGAAGGAATCGTAATGCCGTCTACAGAAAAGTTGTAGAGAATCAGATATCCTTCTTAATGAGTGTTTATACATCCTGATTATATAATTTTTTACCGAGTAAACTCAGAAAAACTGGTCAAAAGTTATAAATTTTCAAAAATTTATAACTTTCTGGCAACTTATACTGGAATATTAGTCATCGTAGTTTTTGAATAATTCGATTTTAAATAATTTAGAGAGCTATTTTGCAAATCCCACCGTATTAACGAGACTAGTCCGACCGGGATATAGTAAAGATATTTTGAAAATTCATAAATTCCACTTCAATTTGTCTATCTTGGTTTTTCGCTATAATGCCGAGAAATTCGTTTAAACAATAATACACATTGCATTAACTGTACGAATATGCGACAGCCAGCCGGCGGTGCCCTGAAAATAGCTGTCAAGGCAAATGGACGGATCTAGAATTTTCTTAAAAAAAATATAGTAAATTATATTACTATATGTTTTTTCTCAGCAGTTCATTACATTTTCATTTACATAACTATTAACTGCCCTAGTTTATTAAGTTAATGCTTACCTGGATACAGTTTACTGATATTAATTAAATGACTTTTTTCCACTGACTGGGCCCGGTACTGTTAAAACATTTCAAAATCAATATTAATACATTTTACGGTACTGTGACACAAATCCAAGATATACGAAGTGAAGTGCATTTTATAAGCTTTCAAATTATATTTTGCATATCGCTATCGAACTATCGTGGTTAATACGATACGTCCTGCAAAATATTTTTACAAGTTATTTAAATTGCAATTCTGCAAGATCTACTTAACGTACAATATCGATCTTCAGCGTTATTAATCTGAACGATATGAACTGTCACTAGGAGGCAGATAAGGTTCCAGCTGTAATTGCAACCAAAGTATGAATTTTTTTAAATTACTCACTTTACATCAGTTTTTCCAGCTTTTATTTATAAAAAATGCTGCGATCAAATTTTATGAACATTTTCTGATTCTCTACAGTTTTTCTATTGACGGTGAATCATTTACTGATGTACCTATACGCTTTCATTAGGTTGAACTGTATGTAAGTATGAAACTTTCAAAAAAATTTTCACCAACTTTAAGATGTCTGATTAATTTGAGAAATTGCACATGTATCAAGAGTTGATGACAATAGAATTGTTACACAATTTATAATATCGTGACTGGGATCATCAGGATGAAAAGATTAGTTTTATTTGAAAAATTTAAATTTTGATGAATAAATAATAATTTCAGAAAAAATCAAAAATAATTTTGAATCAATAAACTTCTAGAAAAATTGTAATAGAGACACTTGAAATTAAAATTAACCTGTAAATTAAAAAAATGTAATTTAAACATATTGAAAAAATAGTCAAAAAAATATTTGGTGATGCTATGCTAGGACACGGTCCCTAAACTCTATACGGTTGCCTACTCCATCGTATAGCTGACAGCACAAGTGTCTTAAATTTCTTTCTGTATTAATGGTTGTCTACATTACATTATACTTACTGTAAATAAACATTGTGATAAGTTCGTTTCGCGCATTTTGTTTGATCGTTTCAGCTCTATTTTGTATTCCGTAATAATTATGTGTAAAGTATTTATTTTTTTTAATATTTCAATTTTAACATGAATAGGTATATTGGCTTTATTGAACAAATACTCAGAAGTTCGAAATGTATTATTAGTTTTTATTATTGTATGCCAAAAAGTTTTGTAATGTGACTGAAACAAACTTTAGTGTTGCTGTTTGCAAAAAAGGGAACACTTTTTTTAATTTTATAGTCATTTAATAGCAACGTTAAATTATTTAAATTATGTATTGAATTATTAAACAAAATAAAGCTGTGAAGAACCTTAGTTAATTTTTCGATATCTGTAACTTATTTTCAATTGTTGACTTTGAATGTTTTCGAACTAATTCTAATTAAGATGCAAGGTTTTATGGTACTCATGTTAACAATGTCTTCGTACTCTTCGTTGAAAGATAAAATAATATTTTGGGTTTAGACTTGAATTATCTCTTTCGATTTACTTAAACAACATCTGTATATGGTAAACAGTGAAAGAATAACACCAGAGATGTGAAAATTTTAACGTAAACTTGCTGCATCATATGATTTTCACTTCGCAATATTTTGAATTGAGACACTTGTGACGTATTCGCGGGCTAACTTTTCAATGGCTAATTCGGAGTAGGAAACCGTATAAAGTTTACGGACTGTGATGCCAGGACATATTTTTCAACAACCAGAACATATGAGGCCAGTTACACATTTATGGCCACTCTTCAAGCTGGTTGAACTAAAACAAAACTTGCGCCAAAAAGGAGACCAGACCCCACAAGAAGAAAACCTGCTAAATTAATCATTCCGACCAAAACAACACAAATATAAAGCCGGCTGAGATAATAAAAAAGGGGCTATCCTGAAATTTCTATGGGTGCAAAAAACGGCGGCCTCGAGAAATTTCTTGAAGAACGTTCCGACGATAGAGGCAAAATTTTGCAATTTGAGTCTTTTCTCCACTGATTATAAATTTTAGTTTAGTTTTATATTGCTGTGTGAATTGAATCGATAGAAGTCAGTCAGCTGTTTTATTACTCATTGTTGGTAAACAAGTGGATTTATTTTTGTGTAAATAAAGACATTGAAAGTAAAAGTAAATGTCTGTAGTAAATTTTAATTTGAATCCAGGGAATCTGTTGTAATTTGGTGACAGAAGTGCAGGATTAAGTGAAGTTAATTAAAGTGATTTATGGCTACAACTCGAAGTATGGCAAAAATAGACGAGACTAGCAACAAATATTCAAACAGATTACTGATAAACTAGATGAAAAACTAACTCAGATCCCGAAAAACGTGACAAAAAGCAGAAAAAACATCTAGAAGAAATCCAAAAAAGGTTAGGGAAATCTTTTGATGAAAAACTTAAAGTTAAGTTAGGAAATCTTGTCACTAACATAGATGAAAAGCAAAAACCTCGTCTCTACGATGAAAACTGAATAGCAAAACCTTGTTTCTATAATGAAAAGCGAAAAACAAAATTTAATTGAGGGGTTATTTGAAATTTGAATTAACAAAAAAAATTAATTTAAAATATTAGAAGAAAAGAGACAAAATGAATTTAAATATTTGAATAAAAACAGGAACAATCATGAAACTAAAATAAACAATTAATGCAATTAGTCATTCAAGGTAACGAAGCAGTTCACCAGAAAATAGTGAGAATGGAATCAGACAAAAAGAGATAAACGATGACTTATAGGTCCTAAAAATTCAGTGGATACTCTTGAAACCAAAGTAAGATGACATCGATTCCATTCAAAGTCAGGTAAAAGTTGAAATCAGTTCAATTCAAAACTCCGTGATATTTAAAGAGTTCAAATGAAAATTAAAAGAATGGCCAATGAGCTCATTGGATGCAGTTCCCGATCGAGTGAAATAGCCTCATACCCTCTCTATTGCCCTGTCTTTCTAGCATTGGCACGATATTAATGCAATACAGGCTATCTCTAGAAAGTGGACGCTCTAAGCTAAAAATTTATATCTCCTGTTTTGAAATCCTTTCTTTATATGTATTCAAGTGAATTCCGTGATAGTATTATAGCAAATTCATCTTCAAACTATTATTATATATGTAATAACTTCACTAATAATTCAAGAGCTTGAATTTTAAGTCTCACAAGTTGAAAATTCACTAAAAACGAGTTAATTTCTCATCTTAGTTTCTTTATGATTTCGTTTGCTAATGATACGTTTCTATGAAAGGTTGCATGAAAATGACTATCAATACAACCCTGCAAGAGTAAAACGCGAAGCTTCGGATCTGAAATTACGACATGACTTGCAATTGCTATTACCTAAATCAAATTCGATGAGCGTTATTTGCTTGTATTAAATGCTTGACTGCAGACTGCAGTCCAAATTTGATGACGACACCATCCACGTGTTCTTGGAACATGTGACGAGGCGATAAATTATTTTTTTTTTAAATTGGAAGTCTTATTCTTAACAAAAAAAGATTACTAATAAACACATTCGTTCTAACTGGTGATTTTTTTATGAAAATTTATTTTTAATTAATTGGGTTTTTGAACAAACACCCTTTGGTATTTTTTTAAGACTTTCAAAAATGGAGGAGGTTATCAATCCGGCGCGTATTTTTTTTTGTATGTATGTTACCTGATTTCTTCTCCTCTGGTGAACCGTTTTGAATGAATATGGTCCTGTTTAATAGAGTATATATCCGGATTGGTGAAACTTTGGAAAAGATTTCTATTGGTAAAGTGATGAAATTTGTGATTGAACACATGCATGCATGGAAATCGACCAATATCCCTAACATATTGGTCGATTTTTCGAAAACTCCATATGGATGTGTATAGTTTTTTAACGTTTAATCTATTAAGGAAGATACCTAGGTGATCTCATATACTTTTCTGCGACATACAACTGCCAGTTTTGCAGAAAATCGCCAAAAATTCCAAAATTCTTATAAAAAATTTCATCGAAATGACATAACGGACATGTTCTCATAAATATTTTAATTCCAACGTAATAGTGCGGGAATTTTAGGCACTGGAAGTTGTAATTGCGAATTTGAAAATTTTATATGTACATCTCAAGCATATAGGTAGTAAAGCATACTATTTTCGGCTCCTCAAATCAGTGAGTACCAAGCTTGTTTTGTTTGTATACCAGGCAAATACCTATTTAAATGCAAATTTTTCCATTTTGCGAAGACGGTGCTTTTGGTTGTCACATTCTCCCGGCCTAATAGAAAATTCAGTGACAACACATGTTAAACTCTAAGCTGCTATTTGGTGCGTTTATACACAGGGTGTTTAGTTATAGCAAACAAAATAAAGTAAAGTGATAGGAGTTGCATTTATAATATGATGATTGAAATATAGGACGAAGTAGAATGATAATGGTCCACAGGCAGCTGTATATACAGGATGGTTGGAATATAGGGTGAAGTGGACGTTTGGTGGTATAAAAATGTTGGAAAAAATATGAAATTAAAATTATATAGGGTGATTAAAAAACTGTTATATGATGTGGACATAAGCAAATCATATACAGGATGGTTGAAATATATGCTGGAGTTGAATTATATTTATACAGTATGATTAAAAAATTATTTCTTTCATAGCCCATAAGAAGTTGCATAAAGTGTGGAGAGGAATTAAAGTTACAAAGCGCGATAATATAAAATGTTAAAAATGAAATAATTTATGGGGTAGCCCACAAGGAGTTATATACTATGGTTGAAATATGGGACGAATTTGACTCCGTAAATATGGGATGGATTCTACTTCGTTCTATAGATTACAGAAGGCAGCTAACAAATTTATGCTTGTCCGTGGGCAGTCGTATGTACAGAATGGTTGGTACATAGGGCGGAGTGGAATTATCTATAGTTATACAGAGTTGTCAAATAAAGTTGAAGAAAGGTTACATGGCGTGGTCCATAAGGCATGAATATATTTTGGGTTTATTAAGTCAACGCGTACTAGTACATTTTGTAAACTTTTACCTGTCAATTTAAATGAAAATTTATCATTGTGTAATGTTGAGGCTTTCGATGTTACCTGGTTCTGTCTATTAAGTTTATACACACAAAATAAAAAATAAAGAATGAAAACTACCTGAGTTCAAAAAAAAAGTTGAAAATAAAACATTTAAAAAACAAAATATAACCGACTTCCACCTATAACTAAAAAGCTAAAAATAATTATAACAAAATATAACTCTAGCAAGTAAATAACACAGTCAATGTTGTTAGGTACCTACCCAGGAAGTAAAAAATGTAAACATTAAAAGGTGTTCATTCTGTACAAATTAATTACCTACCAATCTAGTATATTTTTGAAGTCGGTGCCAAGCAAGTAGGTAATTAATTTGTACAGAATGAGCACCTTTTAATGTTTATATTTTTTTACTTCCTGGGTAGGTACCTAACAACATTGAATGTCTAAGTACTTCTTGGGAAATAACACCACAATTAAGAAAATTGCTGTATATTCCAAACGTTTCGGGGTCTAGGACAGACCCCGTTGTCAATGGTTAAGAAACTTGGATAAAAAAAGCACAATTCTAAGATGTAAATTAAAATATTTGACAATATGTTTTATAATAAATATTCTCAAATATGCGGTGGTGGTTCAAGCGAGACGAAGGATTAATTATTGGTACTACTTAAATGGGTGTAGATTTAAAACGGAGAAATGGGAATTTTGGTGAATAGGCTAGCCAGTTGCTTTGCGAATCAGTTGTGGTTAGCTATGAAAGAATCCTCCTTGTAGATATGTATGAAAACCGAGTTGCGTATTGTGTCAAATACGGCTAAATTGCGGCAAATTGTTTAGTCTTTGTTATGTTGACAAAAATGAAAGTCATTAAAATAGTTCATCTTCTAGGTGATTTTGTGATAAAAAGATTTTTTGAAATTATGACATTGCCATAATTTTAATTCTTAGAAACTTCTTATTATAGAAGCTAACAACATAAAATATAAACAAAGGAGTTGAAAAATTTTGATGATATTAATTTACGGTCACTGTAAATCGATAGAAATTTTAAATTTTTGCTATTCATTTCCAGTAGGTAACTCAAAAAAACATATTCTGTACTTGGATTTGTATTTGTTTTAATAGTGTCTATGTTAAACCTGTATCACAATATTCCGTTCTTTCAATTTCCAGGCTCCCAATCGGAGTTTTTGTTCTGCATATCGCCTAGCAGCAGCTCTTAACCACATGATTTTTGAGCTTGAAATATGAAATTAGGACCAAGATCATATCTGAATGTGAAATTTCCCTTCTTTACATTTAGTTTAAGAAGATTATATTTGAAAACAGGACCTTAAAAAACCTTGAACTGGGGAGCCCATTTCAATATAAAAGTCATTATTGGTTAGATCCATTTCTTTAAAATATTTTTTTATGAACTTGAATTTTAAAGTAATCGGGTGTTGAAGAATTCTTTTTATCAGGAATCTTAAATTTTGATTTTTTTATTAGTGACAATATGACAACTGAAGTGAAAGTTTGTTTCTACTTGAAAAAATAGAAATAATCTTCAAATGACCTTGATCCTTGTCTTTAAGGTTAAGGACAATGACACCTCTACTTACAGGTTTTTTTCAAAATATTCGGGTGCGGCAGTTAAAAGATATTTAAGAAAAAGCGGCCAACTGGGGGGAAGCAATAAGTGTACTCTGTTTCCTTATGAAAACTTAATCAGTAGACATATATAGTAATAAACAATGTATCTGAACATAAAATTTCTGCCTCATTTGTTACATTTAAGTGATTTTAAGTAGAGGTTATAATTTAAAAAAATCTGATCTTCAACTAACTAATTTTGAAGTCAATCTCAATGATAAGGTCATTAATTGGAGATTTACACTTTATTTTGATAGAAAATCAAGTGTCACAAAATAATGTCATTATTTTAATAAAGGCACTGTATGTCGAAACACGGGTCGTTCTGTCAAAATAAAGTGTAAATCTGGAAGTGTGTTTTCGTTTTTGTGTTACTTAATAGTGACATTTCTACTTGAATAGATCGAATGAATCTTCAAATGGTTAAGAACAAGCACACCACTACTTACACCGTTTGTTTCTGTTTCTTTTTTCTTACCTGTACCATTTCCAAAAATATTTGGGTACACCAATTAATAGATACATAATGAGAAGCAGCCAACTGTGAGGAAGCAAGTAAGTGTACTCTGGTTTCTTAGGAAAACTTAATTTATTAACCAGTAGACGTAGGTAGTAAGAAACAATGTATCTAAAAACAAGTGGTATTAAGGTACAATTGAAAATTTTAGCGTATTCTTTCCTCTCTCTCTCTGTTTCTCCCTCTCTAATTTTTATTCTCTGTCTATAATTGTCAAATATATTTTAACTTTTTATTTGTTTTATTATTTGGGCAACTTTCTATAAATCTAACTAATTCACTCTATATTGCATCCATGCATCAACACTCTATATGCTTTTGTGTACTGGTCACTCCTATATATAACTTATTGGTCTATCATTTTCTGAATCACGCTGTACAACTATAATTTAACTCAACACAATATTACAACAGTCCTGATATCTTTAAAACCACCCTGTATAAGTACAAATCCTCTCCACACTATTGATTCTTTCTATTTTTCTATTGTTTAAATTATTCCTGTATACCAATGGTTTTATTTCGCCCCATATGTCTAGTACTCCATTTATGCAACTGCTCATGGTCTTCTCTATATAACAAAATTCACTTTTTTGAACCACATTTTATGACTATAAATTTACTCTACCATTTATTTCAATCACTGCTTCAAAATTTTTTTTAACCCATGCCTATATTTATACCCCGTCCTACGTCCTATAATTAAAATATCCTAACTGCTTATGATTACATAACAAATTGTTGATACACCCTCAATAACAATAATTTCACCCCACCCTTATTTCAAACAACTTGTCTAAGCAACTACTTGTGTTCCAAACAATATAACTTTTTTAAACCGCGCTGTATAACTGTAATTATACTCCACCTTATATTTCAACCATCCTGTATACTCAACTGCTTCTGGCAATTTTTAAAGCCTGTAATTATTCTCCGTTCTATAACGCAAATATCCACTCTGTATAACTATAGTTTTGCTCCACCCTCATTTCAACCACCTTGTATACGCCACTACATATGTGCTACCCAATACAATATTTTCTAAAATAAACTGACTTCAAAAGCATCAGCATAAAAATCATTACAAACACCCTGTACGACATACTTTCATGGCATATCTTGATATTTAAACTAGATACTTATTATGAAAATTTTATATTTACCATGATGTTTACAGTTTTTATGGATATATTTTTCCGATTTTCAGAAAAATGTTATGTTTGACGTTATGGAAAAATGCACGGAATCAAGCTGGAACATATCTTTGTATAATACAATTCATAATATTCAAATTGCGTGAGCAGTTTTAGAGAATACAGTTAAGATTCATTGAAAATCGCTGAAATCTAGATAATTATATGGGACCTTCCTGTAATGTTCCTTAATATAATGTAAACACAAAAACGAAAATTATATTTCGAGATTTACACTTTATTTTATATAATATAATATATAATATAATAAAGTATAAATCTCGAAATATAATTTTCGTTTTTGTGTTCTCATTATGGATTTACATCAAGTATCAGCCGCAACAATTCAGTATAATATAATGTAGTTTAAATCTTCAAAATTGCCCTCACCGTTTTTGAATAATCACTCGTCATATATAAAAAAAAAGTTGTAGACGATTGATAACCTCCTCCTTTTTGGAAGTCGGTTAAAAATAATAAAAAAGTAGATTTTCGTAATTTTTTTTATAATTTGTTCAGTTTAATTTAGTTTAGTCGTTTTAAGTTTTACCGTATAAGTGTCTGTTTTTTATAATTGCTTACAGCTTTTTTCACTGTTACTACCATTTGTGGATCCAAGGGTGAGGCTAAGGAGCTCCAACCTACCCTCCCCCCCGAATCATCTGAGTTGAGTGTTTTTAATCGACTTCCAAAAAGGAGGAGGTTATCAATTCGTCGCGTATTTTTTTTCGCTTTTTTTTTGGATGTATGTTACCTGATTTCTTCTCCTGTGGTGCACCGTTTTGAATGAATATGGTCTTGTTTAATAGAGTATATATCCGGATTGGTGAAACTTCAAATTTTGGAAAAGAATTCTATTGGTAAAGTGATAAAATTTGTGAATGAACACATGCCTGCATGGAAATCGACCAATATCACTAATATTTTAGTCGATTTTTCGATAACTCCTTATGGATGTGTATAGTTTTTTAACGTTTAATCTATTAAGAAAGATCCTTAGGTGATCTCATATACTTTTCTGCGACGTGCAACTTGCAGTTTTGCAGAAAATCGCCGAAAATTCCAAAATTCTTATCAAAAATTTCATCCAAATGACATAACGGACATTTCCTCATAAATATTTTAATTCCAACGTAATAGTGCGGTAATTTTAGGCACTGGAAGTTTTAATTGCAAGTTTCAAAATTTTCTATGTACATCTCAAGCATATAGGTAGTAATGCATATTATTTTCGGCTCCTTAAATCAATGAGTACCAAGCTCGTTTTGTTTGTATACCAGGCAAATACCTATTTAAATGCAATTTTTTCCATTTTTCGAAGACGGTACTTTTGGTTGTCACATTCTCCCGGCCTAATAGAAAATTCAGTGACAACACATGTCAAACTTTAAACTGCTAATTGGTGCGTTTATAGACAGGGTGTTTAATTATAGCAAACAAAATCACAAAGTAAAGGAGTTGCATTTATATGAAGATTGAAATATAGGACGGGCTAGAATGATAGTGGTCCGTAGGCAGCCGTATATACAAGATGGTTGGAATATAGGGTGGACTGGACTTTTGGTGGTATAAAAATGTCGGAAAAAATGTGAAATTAAAAGTATATAGAGTGATTAAAAAACTGTTATATGATGTGGACATAAGCAAATCATATACAGGATGGTTGAAATATATGCTGGAGTTGAATTATATTTATACAGTGTGATTAAAAAATTATTTCTTTTATAGCCCAAAACAAGTTGCATAAAGTGTGGAAAGGTATTATATTTTTGAAGCCGGTGCCAAGCAAATCTAAAATCCTTCATTGCGTACTTATCTACTAATTCATCAAACTTGATTGTTGCTTGGCACTGACTTCAAAAATATACTAGATTGGTAGGTAATTAAGTTGTACAGAATGAGCGCCTTTTAATGTTTACATTTTTTACTTCCTGGGTAGGTACCTAACAACATTGAATGTGTTATTTGTTTGCTAGAGTTGTATTTTGTTATAATTATTTTTCGCTTTTTAGTTATAGGTAGAAGTCGGTTATATTAAAAAAAATGTTTTTTTAGTGTTTATTTTTACCTTCAAGGGTGTCAAGCCGCCTCCAAACGAGTCCAAGTCCCCCCAAACGAAAATTCTGGACCCCCCCACTTGGTAGTACTTATGTTTGACTGCTGAATTTTTAGAGTATGCTTAATTGCTGGGTCCACTAAAATGATATGTGCTTAAACAAGGTATTTAATCAAACACAAATTAAAACACCAGTGCTTTTACAATAATATTTTATTTGAAATATAATAAATGTGAAAAATATAACAAAAGTGTTTGTTACAAACAATAAAAAATACATCACAATTAAAGAACATAGTTTCAAGATTTAAGTAAAAGTTCAAAAATTATGTATAATTAAATATAAGTATATATATTCGATATCAATTTGGCTTTAATTTTATATATATATATAATATTTTTCTCAAATTTTCATAACATGAACAGCTAAAAGTAATTTAGTTATAATATTACCCAACACAATATCTTTAGCATTTTAAATGCGATTCTCTTTTCATAATATTCTGCTTATCCAACACAAAACAAGACAGAAGTTTCCTAAAAAAGGTCAGCAAGTTGTGATATTTTATAATATAAATTTTTTTGGTTCACAAAATGTTTTTGTTAGACTTTCATTTTGTTTACGATTGTAGCCTATAGAAGGAAACTTTATCTTGAGCATACATATTTTTTCCATGCTGAAAATAGGGAACCCTGCTAATATATTTTTAAAGCTTTTTTGCTAATATTTTTTTTCTAAACATTTATATACAACTTTATATCAAGAGCTATTCAATTATACAAAATGGAAGATTTGATGGAAACATGTTATACAAAGTGGTGTACTTGGTGATAAACTGTAAAGTAGTGAATCATATTAATAATATAAATGTTGCTCCCTAAAATATAAATATATAGTTAAGTAATACTTGAGCATAAATTTGAATGAATCCACAATCTAACATCTAAACAAACTCAAAAATAGAATTGTAAATATTATTTCAGGAATTTTGTTTATTTAACAACCTTACGTTCCAAATACCCTTGCAAGGATATATATCTAATTAACACAGGATTATGTCCATTATTTACGTTCATTTGTAAGTCCTATGTAATAATAAAAAGTGAGGAATTTTTAAAACTGTTGTAGTTTCATTTTGGTAGTATTTATATAAATCGGTAACATTATGGTGTCCAAAAAGTGTATTGCTAACTTAATACGTTAAGCGCCATTTGAATCCTTTTGGATACAAGTAACCTTGATCATTTGGGCCACCATCCAAACGGATAAAAAGGACTCCTTTTACTTTAGGCTGGCTGAATTCAAACAGATGCAACGTGTGCGTTTAAATGTATAAAGCATGACCCGTTGGTCCAAAATTTGGTTTTGGCTTGAAATTTTTTTTGGGGATAATAAAATAATAATTTTTGAAAAAAAAAAATACATTATATTTGAAATACATAACAAAAAATGTGCTTTTACAAATAAAATTTATAAAACTCATATTTATTGAATTAATTCTGAATGTATGGGTAATAAAAAAACATTTGATACAATACAAATTTTTCACAAGCACTACATTTGTAGCGAGTTTGTAAAGATTTAGTTTGGGCATATTTTCTGGACTGTTTTTTAGTCTTTCAAATCAAGCCGAACATCTCCTTTTCTTATTACCAAATCGATACAAGTGGCCAAAAACGTTAATTCATGAAAATGGGCTACTTGTATCCATTTGAATACAAGAAGTATTTTATAAAAAAACAAAAAATTTAATGCATATATTATATAAAAACAGTTAAAAAGAGCATTTACACTGTGGCCCCCAGGGACTATTTTTTTAACATGGTGGCGCTTAACGTGTTAATTGTCGAATTGTAAAGTAGTACCAGGAATTGTAGTTACAATGCAAACTTTAGTCCCGTTCTCTAAATATGCCCAATAACCAGATTTTAAGAAGAGAATATATTCTTTGGCCTCTTAGAAACCCAGACCTAACACCTGGTGATCGTTCCTATTAAGATTACCTTAATAGCAATACCCAAGAAAACAATTAATCTGATACAGATTTCTACTTGTAGAGGGCATATAATATCAGCTTCAAATTTATTTCTTAACAGTTAGTATATTGAACCTAATAGATGTCGGTGACATCTAGCGTCTAATGAGTAATTTAAGTACATGAAGGCATACTATGCTATAACATATATCATACTCTTGACAGATGGTTCGAGTGTTTTATATAAAAACACATAAGTAAATATATATACAGATATTTATCCACATATTGTGAACTATATCATTCAACGTATGACAGCCGTTTCGAACCAGGAGTTCTCGTCAGATACGCTTCCTTGAATGACAAGTTCTAAACTGAAATACTTGGATGTAATACACATCAGTAAGACAACAGTTAGTGTATTCAACCTAATAGATGTCGGTGACATCTACCGTCTAGTGAGTAATTTAAGTATATGAAGGCATACTATGCTATAACATATACCATACTCTGTTATAGCATAGTATGCCTTCATATACTTAAATTACTCACTAGACGGTAGATGTCACCGACATCTATTAGGTTGAATACACTAACTGTTGTCTTACTGATGTGTATTACATCCAAGTATTTCAGTTTAGAACTTGTCATTCAAGGAAGCGTATCTGACGAGAACTCCTGGTTCGAAACGGCTGTCATACGTTGAATGATATAGTTCACAATATGTGGATACATATCTGTATATTTATTTCTTAACATAATCGCTCGCAGGAATTTTATTCTATCTAGACATATTCAACGTTTCTATCTGTATAGGATAATCTCAGAAAATACTGTAGATATGTTGATACTCTTCTTACTAGTACATAAACAAATTCAAGAGGAAAGTTACTGAAAACAGTTTATGAATAATAATTTATGCAATCTTTGCATGCATTTTAGCCAAAATTAAACACAATTTGTCTAGCCGTAGATATCGAGACCGATAGCTGGATTATACACAAACTATAGTGTTACTACCCTTTTGGACACCATTTACATATTTTAGGAATGTTTTAATTGTAGGATGTTTTTGAATTTGAAACATTATTTCAGTGATAATTAAGACTTAAAAGTCTAAGGTCTGGATTTATATAAGTCTTTCAAATTTGTAGTGGATTTAGTTTACAAGAATATTGACAGAAAAGTAAAGTTTCAGTTTTTCAACATAAACCTTTGACAAAGATTTAGAAACAATCTAAATACAGTAGCTATTCCAAATATTCCAATGGAGTAACTACCTACGCGTTTTCTTCAAAACTGATATAAATTTAGCTTACGCATTAATCATTGACCAAAAAACAAACTTTTCAGTTTCAAAAACAAAATATATTTGCAATAATTCACAAACTATTAAGGAATGTATTACAATGGAATGTTGTTGCGAATTATGATACCTAAAAAACTGGCAGTGATTACTTTCACAGAGGAAAATAAACAACTACACAATTTAAGTGACCAAAATATACCCCAAATTTACACAAGAGACTGCCCGAAATATTTGAAGTCATTAGATGAGTGGTGTATCGATTGTATTCGTATTCCACCTCTTGCAAACTCTTAATATGAACGGATTTATACTTTAAAGCGTACGTATGTATTGGGAGAAAAAATGTCATAAATATTTCGAATTTAAATTACGCTGATGTTAAAAAAAACTGGGTCAATTTCAAATTTTCGTCAGAAGTTTCGGTATTTATAAATATGTTAGTAAAATCTTTACATATAGAGGACACAATAATATAAAGCAATACGATATCATGGAGCTTCCTCGAACCGTGAAACCAAGAACACTGGAAATTAGGTAAAAGTATAGAATCCCCTAAAAATATCGGGACCAATAGATTTTTGTCAAAAAGCTGCTAGGGTGACCTTGGGATTGAGGTTAGTCAGTATGCAGCCTCTTAATTATAAACATTTCGCATTTGTTTGAAAAATGGGTTTATATATCTTTTATTTCTGATAACATACGAGGGCTGCCTTTTATATTTCGGGATTGGACAACCCTAGTGTTGCAATCTGACAACAGACAGCTCTATCGTAAAGTTTGACATTTTTGAGGTTATACGTACTCAGAAAGTTTTGACATACGAGCGCTATGTGTTGTTTACAGTAACTTAAAGGATTCATCTCGGCCAAAAGATGGAATTAAATCGTAAACATTTTCGTGCGATTATTTTTTACAACTTTCGAGGTGGATTAAGTCAGCAAGAGTGCATGGATGAACTTAATTTAATTTTTGGCGATGAAACTCCATCAAGGACCTTTATTTATCGATGGTATGGTGAATTCAACCGAGGTCGTAGTTCACTCCAAGACGAATTTCGTGAAGGCCGTCCAAAAACAGTTGTTGCTCCGGAAACCATTGATGCTGTGCGCGAACTGATATTGCAAGATCGTCATGTGACCTATCGTGAGATTGAGTCAACCTTACACATTAGTGGAACCAGCATACATTCAATATTGCATAAACATTTGAATGTAAAAAAAATTGTTCGCGTTGGATCCCACACAATTTGTCAATCGTTCAAAAAAGGCTCGTTTCGATTGGTCGAAAGAAAAGCTCAAAAAATACGATCGCGGTGCTTCAACACAGTTTTATGACATAGTGACAGGTGATGAATCGTGGATTTACGCGTATGAGCCCAAAAATAAACAGCAGTCGACTGTATGGGTGTTTCTAGATGATCCGAATCCAACAAAAGTTGTTCGCGTACGAAGCACTTCCAAGCAAATGATCGCCTGTTTTTTCGGAAAAACTAGACATGTAGCAAGCGTACCACTAGAACAACGCAGAACAGTCAATTCTGAGAGGTACACAACCATTTGTTTACCAGTTGTCTTCCAAGAAATGAGAAAAACCAACCCCCGAAGATGGAGGTCTCACACATCGGCTCAAACAACTGCATTTTTGACCACTCAAAACATCGATTTGATGAGTCATCCGCCGTATAGTCCTGACTTGTCACCAAATGACTTCTTTTTATTCCCGTACGTAAAAAACAAACTGAGAGGTCAACGTTTTTCGACACCTAACGAAGCGGTTGCTGCGTACAGAATGCATGTTTTGGAGATACCTCAATCAGAGTGGAAAAAGTGATTCGATAATTGGTTCAAACGCATGCAAAAGTGTATAGATCTTCATGGGGAATATTTTGAAAAACAATAAAGAGATTTTCGATGATTAATATTTGTTTTTGTTCTCTAATCCCGAAATATAAAAGGCAGCCCTTGTATAAATTTTTCATTACATTTTGAAACTCCGTCATTTGCCTGCATTATCCTATAATTCTGTACAATGTGGCTGCATTGTATTCGTTCCCAAATATATCACATTATCATTTTCATGTGCAGTATTGATTGTTCCTATTTTAAAATTTCCTTTGTTATTATAAAAGACTGTACTTATATATGGCACTTTTTCTCCAGTACAAACGTACCCAACTTTGAATGTCCAAAACAGCAAATAAAAACTCAAACAAAGTTTGTTTCAATCACAACGCGCTTATGTATTTCGTGACTTCATTTCGAAAAAATATTTGTCAAAACATTCTTTTGTGATATCGAAATATTTACGTTTTACCCGTTTTTATCGCTTAATATTACTTTTGTTGGTGTTTTTTGTAACGACTGTTCGGCGACAGGTTCTGTAGCAATCGATAAAGTTAAAGGTTTCATTCTCAAAGGATGTCCGTTCAGTTTGACATCAGTGTTGCGTGTAGAATCCTTAAATTCCCGACTACTCAAAGAAACGGCTCCAGGGCTTACAGCAGGTTTGTGGTTGTCTCGGCTGCTTTTGCTTTTGCTTGTTACTTGATCTCTTAGAGCCATTTGGTAAGCCAATTCGAAAGCCTGACCTAACGTTAGTATAATATCTACAGCTTGTTCCTGAAATTTTCAAATAGCCCACATTATTGCTAAAAAAATTCTTACATGTAAAAACGCAATAGGAAATAGACCGTCAGTTGCTAACAGATTCTGGGCAGCATAAATACGAAAAAACTCTTTTAATTTTCCGACTAAAAAACATAATACCTCTGACATGTTAACTAAATGAATTCTATGATGCAACCAAACATCAAAATACTATAGGCATAAGTGTGGCATTGAGATAAGACGGTAATCCTGTAATGAAACATAACAATATGCCCCCGATTTTCTAGTTTCTGCCAAGCGGAAGCATGAAAATCGAAAACAGTCCACAAAAAAATGGCAGAAGGTTTGCGAATGACCAAATAAGATTAAGAAACGGAAAATATTGTGGAAACTGAAACAATTACTGTTCGTAACCTTATGCCAATTTTATAGGGTTCCGTATTTCCAATATAAGAAAACCCTTATAAAAGCGCTGGTGATTTATCCGTCTTTGGCATCACAGCAATTTTCTCCGAAACTACTAGACGAAAAAGGTCGAAATTTGGTATCAGTTTATAGTTTGGTGACGCAATCAGAAGTGCAGGTCGTAAATAGTTAATTTTAGGGGTACTTGTGGTGGAAAAATTTACGAAAATGGCCATTCCCCCCATTATCTTCGAAACTATCAAGCCTAAAGTTAAAAAATAGCTTTACAGAAAAAATAAGTAAAATTCTCCAATAACAATTTTGCGGGGCAAATTATAAAAATAAATGAAAAATAAAAAAAAAATAAAAGCATCACGTATTATATCAAATGAAAAGGTCCATTCTAAAGAATACATATATACGAGGGTAAATTAAATTTAAACCGGACTTTTCTGTTTCTCGCCCTGTAGGTAATTCAAGTGGCGTGATGTCTCGATATATGTTAGGTAGGGATGTTAAGAAGAGGGGAGTTCGTCGGTTTGGCGAGGCGTAGTCGATGTGCTGTTAGTAGCATCATGTCAGAGCAACGTCTGTTGCGCAACGTGTTGTTATCAAATTTTTGGCGCGGGAGGGCGTTAGAAATTTTGCGTCGATACTATCCGCACAGTTCGGCAATGAAACACTTTCAAGGACCCAAGTGTACGACTGGCACAAAGAGTTTTCAGATGGCCGAGAGAGAGTGGAAAATGAGCCTCATGCACGCCGTCCCACGACAAGCATCAATGAGGCGAATATCTACGCAATTCGTGAGCTGATTGAAGGCGTACTGTTGATCGATTTTCTGCACGAACGCCGTACAATTAATGCTGAGTATTACTGCGAACTACTCCAACAAGTGAAACTTGCCTATCGGCCTATCGGAACAAAATGCATTGGGAAACCCTTGAACACCCGCCTTACAGTCCTGATTTGTCGCCATGTGACTACCACATGTTTGGGCCACTTAAAGAAGAACTAGGAGGCCACCACTTTGAGGACAACGAAGGTGTAGAAGCGTTTGTGCGCAATTGGTTATCGACACGACCAGTTTCATTCTTTGAAAAAGGTATTAAAAAACTTCCGATTCGGTGGGAAAAATGTATACATAAGAGAGGAGACTATGTAGAAAAATAATATGTATTAAAATTTGTATTGATCGTACCAATAAAATTTTTAAAACAAAAGTCCGGTTCATATTTGATTCACCCTCGTATTTTCGCCATTTTTTAAAAATAATAAATTTAAATGATATTATGAAATATATATAAAATTTTACCCATTCCCCCCCTTATTTCCGAAACTATAAAACCTAAAATTTTGTAAAAAACGACATATAGGCAAATTATAGAATTAAAAGGAAAATTTAAGTTTTTTCAAATGTCATGCAAAATATCATATGAAAGGTCTTATTATGAGGAATACACTTATATTTTTTTAATAAATGGTTTAAAAGATATTATCAAAAATATACAAAATTTTACCCCTATCCCTTATTTGAGAAACTATAAGACCTAATATTTTGGAAAAAATTAGATGTACAGGGCCTCACCTTAATTTTACAGGAAAATTATGTAAAAACCCTAGTAAGAATTTAGAGGGGTTGGGAAATTATAGTAATAAACGGAAAATAAAAAATTAGGTTTCTCCTGCTTTCATTTGTAAAGATGGTTTGGGTAGAACAAGGTATTTGCAAATGAAAGCACCAGATACCTCGAACCGTATCGACACTTCACGCATATAATATTAGAGATGCGAGTCACGAATGCTATTCGCGGAAGAAGTTTCTAGCACGGTTTCTCGCACTGTGTACACGGGCCATTATTCGAGGCCTTGTGTCCACCACGCATAAGTATGCGAGTTCAACTCGAACTTGACCAAATTATTTATGGACCACTCTCGATATTAACTTTCATTCCTCTGGGTAGAAGTGAGAAAATCAGGGTCATATTGTTTCGTTTCCTTGCAGGATCATGTTTTTATCTCAACCTGACACTTGTGCCTATGATATTATAATGATAGGTTGAATCATAGAATTCATTTAGCCTACGTGGCAGAGGCGAGAAAATCGGTCAAAATTTTTTTTTCTACGTTAGGCTAGCAAATTTCGCCTCATTGGATTCAAGAATAACACACTCTTCCACCCCCTTTGAGGCAGAAGGGAGAAAATGATACACCAGCTGACGGCCTAAAATAGCAGTGGGTATACAAGAAAAATAACGCCAACAAATACTTCGAATTTAATATTATAGCACACTAATTTCAAAATTTTCTTTCCACTATTACATAATTTTGGCATTAAAAAATACTCAAAAACATACTTAATAAATAGGAAAATAAAAATATAAGCCACTAGATTAACACATAACCTTTGAATTTGTAGATGCGAGATGCATTCAGGTTATTGAATACTCTCTTCGAGGTGTAATTCTTTTGTATTTTACCTGTCAGAGATATTGAATACTCTCTTCGAGGTGCCATTCTTTTGTACAAAAGACACCTCAAAGAGAGTATTCAATATCTATGACAGGTGAAGTAACCTGAAAATTTTATCGTGACATTCCAACCTAGGGGTTACGGGAGAACACCAGTAACACGGAACGGCTCCAGATTCGGAACTTATACAGGTTAGTTTCCCCGAAAACCCTTAATGTCGGTCTTTATATTTCGCGTCTACAAATTTACAGTTATGTATCAAATACATAAATAAGTGTTCGAGAGGACATTCTATTTTGGGAAGCCCAACTGATGAAGGTTCCCAACCAGAAACAATATATATCATATATTTGAATTTAGAACGTGTGTTCTGAATTTGAATTTCGAATTTGAATGTCGATTTTGTCCAGAATGAATAGTTTAATTTGAAGTTCGAATTTAAATCTCAATGTATGTTGACTATTAATATCGAATTTGCATAATGAATTTGCATTTCGATTTAACTGTCACAATAGCATGACAATTTTTATGGGTTTGATTGTCAGATTTGAGTTTTGAACTTTAGTTTCGAAGTTGAGCTACAAATGAAGGTATAATTTATGTTCTGAAAATGAATTTTGAACGTTTTTCACGTTTTAAAGGTAGAATTTGAATTTTGAATTTGAGTTTAGAATTTAAATGTCAAAATTTTATATCGAATTGTTATTTGACTAATCATTAATGTCAAAAAAAAAATGAAATTAGTGTACCAACATAAATTACATTTGTTTGTTGTCTACTATAATGCCTTTAAACTTGGGTGAGAGTAATAAAAAAACAATAAAACAATACAAGTAAATTTAAAATGTATTCAAATTAAATAGTTTTGACCCCCAACAGCACGCACATACATACGACGACATTTCACACCATCTGTGACGTCATTTGTTTGGTAGAGTATGAAAAAATATATAACTTACCGAAAAACTCGTAATTCTAATAAAGAGTAGGAGATACCGTCCACAAGATTCGAGAAAATTCGACAGCAAGGCTACTAAAAAAGATATATATGATTTATTAATCAGCTTACTACTAAAATATTTGTTGATGATAACGATCACTTAATTTCTGAATAAGAACACAATACGTGACCTCACGGAAATGGTCGGAAATGCGTTGCATGTAAGTGCCTGCTATTATGAGTCAACAATGTCTAATTTGGCTCTATTTTGCATCACTTCTAGTTTTTTAGTGTGCAGCCTAGAGCGAATAGCATTTCGTGTACCACTAGGTAATATCAAAACGAAATTACGATAACCAACAGTAGAATTATTATTGGTCCATAGAAAATCCATGGGTATACATACAACTTATACGCGTCAACATAGTTTTGGTTTCAGCATGCCGATGGAAAAAAAAAGATAATTGGGCCCTTCTTTTAATATAGACTACTATTTTCTGAGAGGTATTACAATTAACTGCAACATAATTTTGAAGATTTATACAAGCTCGCAATTAGACAATGGTGCAAGATTAGTTATCAAATAAATTTCCTGGCCTCCACGATCACCGGACCTAACTCTTCTCGAATTTATCTGCAGGAATATTGTAACGTGTGAAAAATTCAAGCCGGTACTATTTATTAGTTTCATCGAAGCAAATCCATCTATCACCTTCTACATTCATAAGTTTTGGAGGGGATATTTCAGTTCTCAAGCAAAGGCGAGGCGGCAGGTTACTTTCTCTCTGGCTTCGAACGTCGAAAGGCAAATGTTAAAAATGCGAACTGGCGAATATATGTACCTAACCTAACCTAACCTAACCTAATGGCATTGTCCTGTATTTGAACGCATGCATACGATAATGGTTGGATTGCATACTCTCCAGCATTGAAATTACCTAAAAGGAAGTGCGATGGTTTGGAAATTTTCGGATTAGGAAATAACCCTTTTAAAAAGGTAAGTGTGGCCATTTTTGTCGATATCGACCAGTCGTTTTGCAAGTGATATTTTAGGGTCTTATGGTGGAGCCATATTATATGGAATTGGGCATGTTAATTGGAGTCATTCTCTTATGGTGGAGCCGTTTTTCTTACGTTGAGATCATTCTCTTACGATGGAACTGGTCCTGTTTAACTGTTTATTTGGAGTATTGTTTATACTTTTGGAACCGTTTTCCTCATGGTGGACAAATTGTTTATAGTGAAATCATTTTTTATGCTCTTTAATTAGAGTCATTTCCTTACGGTTCAGCATTTTGTGACCTGGTTAGGTTACCGAGGAATTTGACTTATTGCGTTCTAAAAATACAAATAACAGTTTTGATCCATACCGGATCTATGTAAAACATCTCTGTTAACAGTTTATACCGGTATCTATAAAACTGAAGTTTGATACATTTTTTTGCTAAATTTCACTTTTGTCTTTTTATTAATCTATCGTGTTTCTCTATTTGTTTCTTTAGTAGATGTAATAACTTTTAAAAAAAAATTTCATCGTTTTTTATATTATTAATTTTGCATTATATTCTGCTCTGTTTAGTTTTTGCAATTTTTTTATTATACCCGACCTATCGATTGGTAAGAGAATTTTAAAGTGAGCACCAGTGAAAGTATTGAATACATATTTTTTTGAGAACATTTAGAAGAAATATATACAGTTTTGGTATAGCCGGTGTGAAATAACAGTACAACCTCATACTGTTTGTTGGTTTATAGGTATGTTCACTTACAGGTTTTTTAAACAACAGGCGCCCTTAATAAAAATTAACCTTTGTGTTTTAATATCTTACCCACACCCATAGATGTTCCCGATGAAGAGCAGCCGCCTAGCAATTGTAAGCAGGCCAGGGTAGGTTTATTATAGAGTTTTGGGTATATTGGTTTTATAAACACTTTGTTGTTGCAATATTTCAAAAAAATATGTACCAACATAATACCAAACGAATGAAGAATTGCCGCAATTGGTTTTAAAAGCAATTATGAACGGGTTCTACCGCTGGACGAATTTATTTTTGTTTAAAAAAAAACTGTAATTTATTTGGACAATTTTAGCAAAGAAATCCGTAAATACTAGTATAAGTATTATTAATGAGATGGTAATTTAGAATATTAACAAATGAATTTTAGAGTATTCAGCCCCGAGCTGTAAAGATTTTTCTTAAATGAGTTCATTTATGATCCCAATGTTATCCATTTCTTCACTATAAATACATAAGACATATGTTTTAGTTGTTCTTAGATTTGTTTAGCATTATAACTAACGTTGGATATGGACCATAGTTCAACCCTAGTCCCTAACTGCGAACATAGTTACTAACAAAATATATAATTACCACTCTCACCCAAGATTGGAATTAACAAATTTAGTCTACAATAAATAAAGGACACTTACCGCTGAAAGTGCTTGAAATACGTGGCAGTAAAAGTTGTCGGCATCTTTGGTAATGTAGGCGAAGAACGACTGATTGTCGGTGTCCTGGCAGACGCAGTTCATGTTCTTGATCTCATGTTCACAAATTATTTTCTGTAACACATATAAACTAATTCTGACAGAAGCTTTTATTGAATATTTAATACGATCAATCAATCATATTAGACTTACACGAGCCTTGTTTTTTATGAAATGATTGTTATAGATACCTGTTCCAACGGATTAACAAATTTCACTCCCTTAAATGATATTGAGAGAGAAATTTCTTCACTGGCATGTTCCTTGGAACTAGCTATTCTTTGAATTGACTTTTTAGTCGATTCTGTTCCTTTAAATTCTTTTATCATAGTAGAGCCAAGGTACTGAAAGCAGACAAAATCAGACTTATAACTGATTCAAATTATATTTAAAAATTATGTGATCTTTTTTGGTATCTCCACACAATTTTATGCAGATAAAGATAAAGATAAAAATAAAGAAAAAGATAAAGGTAAAGGTAAAGGTAAAGGTAAAGATAAAGATAAAGATAAAGATAAAGATAAAGATAAAGATAAAGATAAAGATAAAGATAAAGATAAAGATAAAGATAAAGATAAAGATAAAGATAAAGATAAAGATAAAGATAAAGACAAAGATAAAGATAAAGATAAAGATAAAGATAAAGAAAAAGAAAAAGTTAAAGATAAAGATAAATATAAAGATAAATATAAAAATAAAGAAAAAGATAAAGGTAAAGATAAAGATAATAAATATTACTAAATATATGCCTTTTATATATTTTATTCAATAGACTGTAGGGTGCAAGATTCCACTGTTACTCCAAATTTTCAATAAGCTGACAAACTGACACTTTAACTTTCAAATACATCATAATTCGTTAGAGACAATTGATTGAAACACTGCCATTGTTTCTATAGACATTACTAATTTAATCTTAAACGCTGGCAGTGACCTTTAGCGTACTCAACGGAGATAACTCATTGTAAAAGTTGATTTCACTGATTGTCTAAAAACTAGGGCTCCTAATATTTATATTAAATATTTCAGGGTCTACTAGTGATTGGGAAAGGTTTAATCCTTAGTTAACAGATTTTGACTTTGTGTATTATACAGGTTTCGCTTCTTTATATATTTTTTTGTTTTCTACAACACATCATCAAACGTTTCGGTGTCTAGATCAGGCTCCGTTGTCAATGGCAATAAAGAAACTATATGAAAAGAGCACTGTGAGTATTAAGACCTTTTCTTAAGAAGTTGTCCCTTTTAGGGACATAAACTTTTTACAATATACACTTTTGGTTTCAATAATGAACGAAAAAACTAGCATATGTGTCAATTTGTTGCGATCTTATTAGAGAGCTCTTTTTTGAGATGCGCACCCTAGCTATGCTGAATATCGACTTGACATTTTTTTGATGTTACATACATACTTGTATATTGAGTGTTTTAAGCAATCTTGACAAGAAGATATTGTAAAATTTAAAGCTTTAATTTAAATTTTACAAAATACAGAGTTGGACAACATAATACCAATCACTGGTTTTAGTACACGTGGTCTATTTGACAAAATTTGGAAGCGACAACATTCAAAATAAATGAAATTGAACAAATACCATAATATTTCATTTCTTTCCGAATTTGTGTTGTTTACTATAATGTGGGTCTAAATATAGAATTGGGAGTTAAAGTGTTAAAATTGACAAAAAAAAACAGATAATAGGTCGCACCCTACGGGCTACCGAAAACCCCTGCATTGTGTAATCAATCTCTGCACATATTAAAATTCTGTAATTTCATACGATCTGTAGCGAGGGTGGTTTGACCGAAGAGCTACTTTTTAATGAAAAACTGATTTTGCGGTAAAAAATGTATTATTATGAACTTATTTTAACAAATAAAAAATTACCAAATAACCTAATCTAATTGCGTCTCCAAATACATATCATCATAATCCAATTGCTGTAATGGAACCCAATTTTAATGGGGGTTGATGTTTTCAACAGTTCCATGTGAGAATGTAACTTCACATTTTATTTATCTTCAACTTTAGGTTTTGTACTCCTAAGACAATACATAAACCTTAAAGTTTTTCGAAATCGGCCCCTCCGCATAAACTTTTATTGAAATAAACACTCAATTTTTACTTATATTTATTTTCTACTGAGAATATTGTTTCACCAGGTTACTGGCTTCTTCAGAATACAATGTACAAGTAGTTTTACTTTGTATTCTGAAGAAGCCAGAAACCTGTTGAAACAATGTTGTCAAAAGTAAATAAATACTCGTACAAGTGGAAATTAGCTGTGTGTTTATTTTTATAAAAATCATCAAATTGGTAGTTGAGTTTAACAGGCATTGCTAATTCTATTTCAACAAAATTTATTATTTTGTCTGCCCTTACGACTCCATAATAAAGGAACACCGCAGTTTCTGGAAGAAACTCCCGACTACTGTAGGTTATCCTAATTATTCAAATAACTATACGTTCCTCGAAGTTTCCTGGGACTTCAGTCGTGGTTGATCACAAAACGTTTCAATAGCTGTGTACCTGCTATCGTCATCAGGTGAATGATAGAAAATTCAGATTATCCCTTGTATTTCGCCGGTCATGGTCTTATCATGTCCAATCAGCGTTGCTAGGGATGCGTAGCGACAGAGGCTGAAGAAGAGCTCTCCAAATATTTTTAAATTGGACGCTGGGCTCGCTGATTATATTTTCGTTCGAGATTATATATGCTGTCTCTATGAATTTTCTTTTGTACCAGTGTTCTTCCTTGTGAATCGCTCTGGCCTGGTCCCAGTTGATATTATGGTGTTCGGTCCATGCGTGATTAGCTAGCCCAGATTTTGTTACCTCCGCCTTTTGAGTAGCTGTGCGGTGTTCCTTAACCCTGGTGTCCAGCGGTCGCTTCGTCTCTCCAATGTAAAGATAGCCACATTCACACGGTATGCTGTATATACAGTTATTTGGTATTGCTGGTGCGTCGGACCTCGTTCTTGTAATCATACTCCTCAAGGTGTTGCTACTTTTGAAGATCATTCTGATTCCATAGCTGTGTTCAATTTTTCTACAAGCCTTTAGTATACGGTAATAGTAGAGTTGCTACCGTGGTGTCCTCTTGCCGCCTAGGTGGTTTGTCCAGCTCTTCAAACGCCTTGGTAATGATCGTTTCCGGATATCCATTCGACAAAAAGTGTTTTCTAAGTTTCACTTGTTCTTCTTTGAGGGCTTCTGGTGTGCTGTAGATATTTTCGGCTCTATATTACATTGTCTATCAACTTCAGACTTCAGATATTAAGTATTATTTCTTCATTTCTCAAAAGTAAAGCCCTGTTTAGAATATTTACAAATTTATTATCTATAATTAGAGAAAATCGCATTTTTTCCTCCAAATTTTCGTATTTTTAAACACTTTCAAAGACTTGTCAACTATAAAACCCTGTTATTCATGAACCTGAACTGCGAACAGATTACCAAATCGAAAATGCTAAAATTGTTGTTTATTTGCAACGCTACCTACAGTTGATTATTCACAGTAACATTTTCAAAACCATTTTATTTAAAAAATTGTGAACACAATCTATCTGATAGATTTCACTTCTACAATATGAAGCCAGAAAAATCTGGTACTGAAAGTGCGTCTACCTATTCATTCTTCTGTCAAACCCCGCTCGTAGAGGGTGTGCCATGAATTAGTTAACATTTAAATTTGATTTCCCGCGCAAACCAGGAGCGGGGGAGGGGTCTACTGGTTGGCTCGTTTCTCGGAAACTTAGTCGCAATGGATCGGTTCACGGGGCCACAGCGCGATTTTTGCGTAAAGCAATTTTATGTAAATAGTGGATCTCTCGTTACTGTGAGGCGCTTATTTCGTGTTGAATACGATTTACATGACTTAAATCAGTGTCCAAGTGCAATTTTTATTAAGAAATGGGTAAAGAAGTTCGAAGAGACGTAATCGGCGCTAAATGTGAAGCAAACCGGAGGTCCACGGACTTCAAGAAATGAAGAGAACTTGCAGAGAGTTTCGGTTTCAGTTCGACGTGAACCTGATTTATCGATGCGCAAACGTTCAGCTAAATTAGGAATATCGCGTACAACCATACGCCGTATTATGAAGTTAAATTTGAAATTGCACCCATATAAGATTCAGTTAGTGCAAAAATTGAAGCCTAATGATTTAAATTTATGCAGATTGAACGCGGAAACAATGTTAGAACGCTTTTGTAACTTCGACAACATCCTGTATTCCAACCAAGCCCAATTCCACCTCAATGGGCATGTTAACAAACAGAACTGCAGATACTGGAGCAGCGAAAATCTTAAAACCAAACATCAAAAACCCTAAATTCACCTAAGGTAACTGTATGGACAGCTATTTCAGCAAAAGGAATAATTGGACCCTATTTCCTTGAGGATTTTCGCGGCCGTACGATCACTGTTAACTCTACTGTGTATGTGAGAATGTTACGGGAGTTTTTGGCGCCAGAACTACAGGAATTTGTGGGTTACAATTGGAACACGTGGTTTCAGTAAGATGGAGCCACTTGCCACGCTTCTATTGAGGCACTGCCGGTTGTTAAAGAGATGTTCTGCGAAAAAGTGATTTCTCAAAGAGGTAACATTCCGTGGCCACCCAGGAGTCCTGATTTGACGCCAGCCGATTTCTTTTTATGGGGATACCTTAAGCACCGTGTGTACACTCATAAGCCAACTTCATTATTTCAATTGAAGGCAAGGAGCAGGGAAGAGATGTCAGCGATTTCTCGGTCTTTTTGCAGACGAGTACTCGAAAATTTTCGTTTAGAAGAGTGCCGAAGTCGCAACAGAGGTCATTTAAATGATGTTATCTCGGTAATAAATTGTTTTTTAAGTATGTCTTATTGATTTTTTTACATATTTATTAAAAATATTAACTAATTCATGGCCCACCCTGTATAAAATCATTGTACTTCTAAACTCACATTTGCTGCATACTTCACGTAACCGGTAATAAGCAATATAGGTTGATGCCGCCATTGAGATCTGATTGAGTTGGCACCTCCAACATATATTTCTGATATTTGCTTCTTTTCTGGTTCAGGTGGCTTGACAGTAGGAGGAGGTGGAGCAGGCCTAGACTTTTTGTGTCTATGCCTAATTGTACCGGTATTACTACTATTCGTAGATTGGGTAGACGGTGAAGGCATTTCAGGAACAACTTGATTACTTTTCTGTAATTACAAGAGGCAAGGAAAGTATCACTACATTCAAAATTTCAGTAAGAACGTACAAATTTACTATTTTTATTTATTATTGCATTCATTTTGAGATACCTGTAAATCCTGTCGACCCAGGGCAATAATCGCGAAATATATGACTGGGTTTGAAGAATATTGATGTGAGACCGACATCTAAGATTTTCAAGAGAATGACACCTCGAAGAGAGTATATGACTGGGTACTAATACGGGGGCTGCCTTTTATATATCGGGATTACAGAACAAAAACAAATATTAATCATCGAAAATCGCGTTATTGTTTTTCAAAATATTCCACTTTTGCATGCGTTTGAACCAATTGTCGAAGTACTTTTTCCACTCTGATTGAGGTATCTCCAAAACATGCATTCTGAACGCAGCAACCGCTTCTTCAGGTGTCGAAAAACGTTGACCTCTCAGTTTGTTTTTTACGTACAGAAATAAAAAGAAGTCATTTGGTGACAAGTCAGAACTATACGGCGGATGACTCATCAAATCGATGTTTTGACTGGTCAAAAATGCAGTTGTTTGAGCCGATGTGTGAGAGCTCGCATTGTCGTGGTGAAGAGTGATCCGTCTTCGGCGGTTAGTTTTCCTCATTTCTTGGAAAGACAACTGGCAAACAAATGGTTGTGTACCACTCAGAATTGACTGTTTTGCGTTGGTCTAGTGGTACGGTTGCGACATGTCCAGTTTTTCTGAACAAAACAGACAATCATTTGCTTGGAAGTGCTTCGTGCGCGAACAACTTTTGTTGGATTCGGCTCATCTTGAAACACACATACAGTCGACTGCTGTTTACTTTCGGGCTCATACGCGTAAATCCACGATTCATCACCTGTCACTATGTCATAAACGTGTTTAGAAGCACCGCGATCGTATTTTTTGAGCTTTTCTTTCGACCAATCGACTCGAGCCTTTTTTTTGAATGATTGACAAATTGTGTGGGATCCAACGCGAACAATTTTGTTTGATATTCAAATGTTTATGCAATATTGAATGTATGCTGGTCCCACTAATGTGTAAGGTTGACTCAATCTCACGATAGGTCACATGACGATCTTGCAATATCAATTCGCGCACAGCATCAATGGTTTCCGGAACAACAACTGTTTTTGGACGACCTTCACGAAATTCGTCTTGGAGTTAACTACGACCTCGATTGAATTCACCATACCATCGATAAACAGTAGTCCTTGATGGAGTTTCATCGCCAAAAATTAAATTAAGTTCATCCATACACTCTTGCTGACTTACTCCACGTCGAAAGTTGTAAAAAATAATCGCACGAAAATGTTCACGATTTAAGTCCATTTTTTGACCGAGATGAATCCTTTAAGTTACTGTAAACAACACATAGCGCTCGTATGTAAAACGTTCAGAGTACGTATAACCTCAAAAATGTCAAACTTTACAATAGAGCTGTCAGTTGTCAGATTGCAACACTAGGGTTGTCCAATCCCGAAATGTAAAAGGCAGCCCTCGTATAGGTACATCAGCTTTGTGTTCAGGAGAGACCAAATAATGTTCTCACTCTTATTACAATTCTCACTTGATATGTAAATTTCAAATAATTTATTGACTATGATTAGTGACAATAATAATAACTAAGCTTGTTCTCAACATATTTCAATCAAAGATCAAATGCTACTATCCATTATACTAATAGTAATTATAGTTTAAAAAAACTAAAAAAATACGCTTTAATAACAAACAGAACTAAAAAGAAAAAAATTATTTTTAATTATGAACAGTTTATATTAGAACAGTAGAAAGTCGAACAATCAATCATGATTAATTACCTCAAAATAAAAGTATATTAAAATTTAGTTATTAACAGAATAATTCGATTCAGAGTAAAAATTCCTTGATTTTGTATAACTTACTACATCATTTCGATGTAAAATTTGACAAGGAACAAGATGGTCGAGTTACTTTTTTCATAATCATTGTTTTTGTTTTCGGGAATAATGTAAAAAACTCTGTTTTTGGGGTGTTTTTGGGGCTTTACCCCTTTATTGCAAGCAACAAAAAGTAATTGCAGATTCATAATCTACCCCCTTGAAAACGTAAATTTTCTGTGTTAATTATCTACCACCTCATTTTGCAGATTCAGGCAAAATTTCAATGGACTACACTTTCCGTAAACGTCTAAGGTACCATCGGCAGCGGGACACTCAGTATGAAGTGTACCCCGGCGTGAATTCGCCTTTTTCAATTATAATTGGTTCCATCTACTTGTTAAGGTCGAGGTACCACTATATTTTTAAAATAATCTGAAAGAAAACTAGTAATTTTGTTGTACTTACCAACGTACTCGTGTCGCTGCTTATTTCGTCAAGCCTAGGACCAGGTACCACATTTTCCCCGCTATTCACACTGGACAGTATCCTTTTCCTGTGTCCTACTTTTTCAATATCTAAAACAGCCGATAATTCCACATCCCATATTCGTTTTACCCTTTCCATATCGTGATATAAGTGTTTGTCAAATGTGTCGTAATAATGTTCAAGATTGATTATTTTAAGCCAGATTTTTACTTCGTTTTGGTCGTTATTATTATTACAGACACTAGATACAATTGTGTGAATTTTGAGTGGTAATTGTTTAACAGAATCTAATATTATTTGGCGTTCAAGTTCACTAGTAATACCCATTTCTTTTAAGTCACTGTCTTCTATAACGCCATTCTGAAATTGCAATAACAGTGACTTCACTAAACATGACATTTTCGTTTCAAATTTCAAAGTCGTGAGAAGTGTTGGGATTGTAAATGTTCTATAACACAAATAAAAAATAAAGTCTTGTGCATCGGGCCGGATCTATGTAGACCCATATTTTTGGGGTCGCTAAATCTGAATCCGGGGTCAGTTTGACCTCAACAGGTCAGGGTCAAGGTCATTCCAAGGTCAAATTGCCATAATCTGATAACATTCAATATATTCTTTTATTGTGCTGTGTAATCCGAATTTAGGATCAGATTAGAGCATGTAAAGATTGCTCATTTGAGAATATACCGAAAAAAAAATGTGGAGGAAATTTTGAGAATTAACAATATTAGACCAATCAATACAGCAAAAACCGATAATTTGTAAAAAATACTATCAGGATACCGACTGTGCCTTCACATTAACAACGATTCGTAGCGATATTTTGCTATGTTTTCCACTCGCAACTATGGTTTTTTACTTTGTTATAAACAATTGAAGCAAGAAAAGGGGAAGCGTATAGTAATATATAATAGAGAGGCAGGCTGCCTGTAAGTTATAAATATTTTTATTGCTTTTGTCAGAAACTAATTTAGATATTTTGAAGACCTTTTTTGACTTATTTAGTTCAGGGTTTGTTTGAGTTTAATATAAACCTATTGACTTAATTCTGGAGTTCTCTACAAAATATTAATTTATTCTAAAACGACGTAAGATTTATACTTTGGTTATCTATTGTATTATATAAAAGGAACAATAGTTGTAGTCAAAATTCTTATATATTTATATGTATTAGATGGTTTCCGGAAATTCATCCGGGTAGTTGATAACTGTTCCCTGCCGGGATCGATGGTAAAATGACGACGTTTCGGCAGAGTCACATCTGCCCTCTTCAGGTCGGTTCGCATAATTCTCGTAGCCTTCTGCTTTCGCTTCTAGTTACTCGAATACTGATATTTTCAGGAGCGCGCACGGTGTTATATAGTCACGGCTCGGCGCCTATTGGGTGGCACCGTGAACGGCTGCGTGTGATTGGCACTGGGCGCTCAGTGGGCACGCCTCCCGCCTGCTGATTGGTAATTTCCGGTTGAGTTGTTATTGGACGGGTCCGGCCCGGTACGGTGTTTAATAGAATTTTCCAACAATTCGATAAGTTCTGGATTTCATTGCGTGCGTTTAGACTGTGAGGCCTCTTCGCTATTTCAATTGCCTCTCTTACGAGTCTTGATTTCGGGTGTTCTATATTTGCCAGTACTCTGGTGTTCTCAAAGTCTATTCGGTGTGATGTCGTGGTGGCGTGTTCCACAATGGATGTTGTTTTTTGATGCTTTCTTATAGCATTCTGGTGTTCATCACGTCTAGCTTGAATTCTTCTATTAGTTTGCCCCACATAGGTTTTATGGCAGTCTGCACATGGAATCTCGTACACTCCCTGTTGTTCTAAAGAGATCCTCGTCTTCGGAGTCCTCAACACCGTGCTTATTTTTCTGTCTGTATTGAAAATAGTATCAATATTGTGTCTACGTAGAATTCTTGCAATACTGTCCGTGGTACCCTTGACATAAGGTAAATAAGCCTTGGTTATTGGTGTCTCATGCTCCTCGTCTGTTCGTCTCTGTTTTGACTTTAGTGCTCTTTGAATATTTCGGTCTGTAAATCCGTTTTGTCTCAGAGCTGTTTTTAAACTGTCCATTTCCTGTTTGATGTTGTCCTGGTCAGCTAGTCTTTGTGATCTGGTTACTAAAGTTTTGACGACAGCTTGTGGTTGGGCTGGGTGGTGATGCGAATTAGCATGAAGGTATCTGTTGGTGTGAGTTGCTTTCCTATATACTGTATGGCCAAGGGTTCCATCTTCCTTCCTATTTATGAGAACATCAAGGAATGGCAGTTGATTATTGGCTTCAACCTCCATGGTGAATTTTATTTTGTGATGGATGCCATTAAGGTGGTTAAGTTATCAACTACGCGGATGAATTCCCGGAAACCACCTAAAACATTTAGTGCCCGCGAAAACTTAATATATATATATATATATATATATATATATATATATATATATATATATCTTATGTATACATGTCTCTATAAACACCCACATAGATCGTCTTAATATTTAAAATCCTCACAAGTAAGAATTTTTCTAATGACCGCTCTATTTCGATGTTCCCTAAACCCAAAATCCACAAATTTAAGCAAAAACGTTTCCGATATAATAAAATCAAACAAATCGTTCTGTATAGAAGCTTTTTTAGCGATTAGATTCTTTCATCATGTCAGAGTGACAGTTACTATCAGTAATAATTATTGTCAGCAGTTCCCCTCAACAACCGTGTTCCCCCGACTACTCGAACACATTCATACGCTCACCAATTTTTGGTCATGATTGCTGAAATTTTTCGTATATTTCACAGACATTTAATGAAAAATGAAATTAGAGGTGTTGAAGAATGATACCTCTACTTCCAATATCTCTATTCTGAATTGATATTTGACGATCCATGTCGCATGGAGACAAACTGCAAGAATAGTGGACTAAAAACTAATAAACAGATAGCGCCTGGTTTAGTCACGCATAAGGTAGATATCAGTTACTATCAGTTCCCACAAGCCCAGTTCTACAACTTCGATAGTGAAGGAATTATGATAATATAAAGTATGGTATTTTCATGCTTTACAATTCACCTGTTGAAACCATTGAGATTAGTTTATTATTTTTCATTTTATAAACATGCACCGAAAAAAAAACGCCATTTCCTTGCTTCAATTATTTATAACAAAGTAAATAGTTGCAAGTGGAAATAGTAGCAAAATATCACTACCAATCGTTCTTAATGTGATGGCACAGGCACTATCCTGATAGTATTTTTTGCACGAAAAAATCTCTATTGTTTGGTCTATATTTCTAGGTGATCCCTTCGAGTTCAATGATTACAACTGATCATTTTCACTTTTGTCTGACTTCTCCAAAACTTTTCCTCATTTCCATGAAATATGACAGTTTGTAACATGAACTTCTAAATCAGGCATACCTCCAATGTTATGCGTAACCTAAATTGAGTGTATAAAAAACGTATCTACCCAACAACAAATAATAGTTTAGGAATTGTTCATAGGTTCAAGCACAGTCCTGAGAAATACTCCTAGTGATAATTTACTAACCCAAATTTCTCACAGTGGTAACAGCTTTTGAAATTTATGGTAATACTTACCAGAAAGTTCACATCATCAAACCCATTGTTCATGAACAATCCGACATAATCGCTCATTCCCAAACCTTGTAACCACTTTTCAACAGTTGTAGCGTCTGAATTATTCAAACTATTCTGGGAACAACTTATAGTCATTAGCCTACTTTGAAACTCTTTCTCGAGTTCGGCCACGAAAACGGATTCTCTAACGATTCCGGTGCCAAACGAAGCCATAATCTCTTGGATTTTTGCCCATTCTTCCTGTTCGTCGAACGGACTCAAGGCTGATACACGTTCTCTATTTTCCTTGTTATCGAATTCCTTTTCGGAACTCGAAGATTTTTCATTATCGCTTTTAGGGCCGTCTCCGTTGGCCGTGTCGTAAACGCGTTTCAGTTTTTTTAAAGTCTTCGGTCGTTCGGCCGGAGTGTTTGAATTTATACTTTCCAGCACCTTTGCGGACGATCCTTTGATTAATCCTGCAACAAATGAATCGCATTGTCCAGGAATTCCTTCGTTTAATTTGGTTTAGTGTGAAAACCACACAACTGCGTTATTGGCAAATGAATGGCACTGTTTTTGGTGTACACTCATAATAATGGTTAGGTAATAAAAGCACAGAATATAACCTCATAAAATTACAGACGGACTTTATACAGTGTGTCTGCTTAAATTCGCACCATACGGGAAACTTTTTTATTATTGGTTTTATGAAAAAAAGTTATTCTTTATAAAAGGTTTTGCATGGTCTTAAACCTAAAATGTAACCATCACATATTAATTTTTTCAGTCGTTTATAAGGTTTGGTAGAAAATATGAATTTGTCTTAAGGGTAAAGTAAATTAATTTTTGAAAATATCGGAAACTTTTATCAGTTATCTCTTTATTCGATGAAAATTTGATAACCTTTACATCTCTTAACCTCCATGTTGCATTATTTTGATGATGCATTAAAATAATTGATCATACAAAATTATTTATTTTACAATAATTATCATCAACTACAGAATACAGTGCTAATAATGTTAATTGCATACCAAGCGTCTAATACTTTTATCACCAAATTACTGTTGCTTCAACGTATCCGCCTTCTTTTACAATACAGGTTTCCGTTCTAGAAGAAAATTTTCTCAATACATTTCTAATTATATTGTTTCCGTAATAATTGTTTCCAAATGTTCTACGTTTGTGAATGGCCTGTTTGGATATACTTTTTCTTTTAACTAACCCTATCAGAAAAAATCTAATGGGGTTAAATCTGGCGAACTAGCTGGCCAAAAAATATCGGAATGTCTATGAATTAACTTTCCGTTAAAGATGTTTTCCAGGTATTGCCTTACTTCTATTGTACTATGACATGTTGCCGTTCATATCTTGGAAGGTCACAAAGAAAATCATGCAAATGATTTTGTAAAAATTTAGATGTCGCTGAAAAGTCAAAGATTGTCGAAAAAAAAAAGGTCCTATTATTTTATCCTTTATCTGTAAAGTGAGGATTGGAGTTACTCCACCATCGACAATTTTGTGAAGACACTGTTCCATTAGACGTAAATGTAGCTTCGTCAGATTAAATTATTTTCCTAACCAAAAAAGGATCGTCTTCTAGCTTCCTTGGATGAGAAAACAAAATTCTAGTCATCTGTCGTAGTCTCCTGGTTTTAAAGTATGGATATATTGTGGTTTATATGGATGAAATTTGTTATTTTTAAAAATTTTTGATATTGTATCTTTACCAACTTCATCTGGAAGCGAAGATGCCCTTTTTAGCAGATGGTTTTCCACTGCAGATTCATGTCCTCACTTGCAACAGGTTTTCGACGTTTGTTTGTGAATTTATTATTAACATCTCCACATGATTTGAATTTTTCCATAATTCTTATTACTGATGTATGGTGTATATTTTTCCCTGGATGTCTGTTGTTAAATATTTCAGCTTCTTCAGGATAAGTTTTATAATTCTCGCCAACGATTAACACAATTTCTACTTTTTCTTCTACACTAAATATCACCGGTATGTTAACAAACTATATTTGACGTTCACTGTCAAACAATTCTTGTTGTCAACAAATCATTTGTAAATCAGCGCATCCTAGATTTCACGATACATTGGCTCTGTCATTGTAGTTTAAAAAAATACATGTAATTGACTTTAATTGCATATTTGAACGTATTTTTCAACTCTAAACAACTTTTCTTAATAACAATTTTCGATATTGTTATAAATAAAGGTACTTTACCCTTGAGCCAAATTCATATTTTCTACCAAACCTTATAAACGACTGAAAAAAATTAATATGTGATGGTTACATTTTAGGTTTAAGACCATACAGAACTTTTTATAAAGAATAACTTTTTTTCATAAAACCAATAATACAAAAGTTTCCCGTATGGTGCGAACTTAAGCAGACACACAGTATATCATTTGACATCAATAACTTTCAATTTCAAATCTTTTTTAAAAATCATATCCCACCAAAATATATATTAAAAAAAACATGTAGTTTTTAAATATGTCAAAAATGTTTCACCGAATATCTACTTGTTTTTAGGGATTTGTCACGAGTTCCTATTAAAACTAAACATAATAATTGATATTTAAAAAACAAACGACTTCAGCTGACTTAAAATCAAAACCGTCTAGAATTCGTGTGCAATCAATCACTATCTTCAAGTATAACTTCTTTTTATCTGATTTAAGGTACAATTCGATTGAAAATTCTAGCCTATTCTTATCTCTCTCTCTCTTTTTTTCTTCCTCTCTAATTTTTATTGTTTGTCTACATTTTCCAAATATATTTTAACTTTCTTATTTGTTTTATTATTGGGACCACTTTCAATAAATGTAACTCTATTTACTCTATATTGTACCACACTGTATATGCTTCTGTATATTGGTCACCACAATTCATATAACTTATTGGTCTATCATTTTCTGAATAACCCTGTACAACAATAATTTAACTCAACACAATATTACAACAGTCCTGATATCTTCAAAACCACCCTGTATAAGTATACATCCTCTCCACACTATTGACTTTTTCTATTTCCTATTGTTTAAATTATTCCATTTACGTAACTGCTCTTGGTCTAGCCTATATAACAAAGTTCACCTTTTTGAACCATATCTTATGACTATAATTTTACCATTTATTTCAACCACCCGGTATATGCAACTGCTTCTAAAATTTTTTGAACCCATGTCTATAATTATACCCCGTCCTACGTTCTATAATTGAAATATCCTACCTGCTTATGCTTACATTTTTGATACACCCTGAATAACAATAATTTTACCCCACCCTTACTTCAAACACCTTGTATAAGCAACTACATATGTTCCAAATTATATAAGTTTTAAACCGCACTGTATGACTGTAATTTTACTCCACCTTATATTTCAACTATCCTGTATATTCAACTGCTTCTGACAATTTTTAAAGCCTTTTGTATAACTGTAATTATATATACCGCAAATATCCACTCTGTATAACTATAGTTTTGCTCCACTCTTATTTCAACCATCTTGTATACGCAACAATTTACCCCACCCAATACAATATTTTTAGAACCACCCTATATAAGTAATTTAATTCCAACTTATATTTCAATCATCCTATGTATACAACTACTTATCTACAACCTAATATCACATATACCATATGGCCGACATAAATTTTCGTTTCGATAAACTAACGGAATATTTTCTGCCATTTCACGGGACTATAAGGCCCCTAACTTAACTTCGACTCTAAATGAAACTTACTTCAAACGAATCAAAATGAAAATCATTAGAACACCCTGTACGGTATACTTTCATGGCATATAAGACGAATTGATAAATTCCTCCTTTTTGGAAGTCGGTCAAAAATTGTCAGTTAAATCATATATCTCTACATTATAATAACACATTTTCTGACCCACTGCGAAATTAAAATTTTAGTTATTAGGGGTGTGGGTACAAAATAACGCTAACAATTGATCGTATGAAGTTACTTATGTAAATATTTTTTTAATTTCTAGTTGGTTGAAGTAGATTGTTTGCTTGTCAATTGAATGGTTATTACATACATAGCATTGGCGGCTCCAGGGGGCACTAGGGCATGAGCTTTTGAAAATACCAGATAAGATAGCAATTTATATAATTTACCCAAAACCTCTTTAGAAACACAAAAGCCTTTTTAGAAGCAATTACAATCAATTATCGATTTCTTATCAATTTGTAAGATTACCAATCGCCAAGAAATATTATTAAAATATTTACAGGGTGTAAATGAAAGTGCAAAAACTTTCAAGATCTTCTTCTTCGAGTCATTCTATAACGAAAAGTTCCTATGAACATATGCATCCAATATTTTAAATACAATATTTCCAAAAAAAAAAAAATAACTATGACACTGAAGCTAAATCATAATTGCAAAATAACATCTTACCTGCGAATGGAGCGTCGCAATTATATTCCTCCAGAATATTATCAATGCTCCTATCCGATAATGATACACTGCTGGAAAAACTGCCACTAGAACCATCGCATATAAAAAGATATTCGTCCTCGGTTTCAGTTTCCATGTCTTTGGATCGTCGTTTGTATTCCTGATACGTTCGGGAATCGTTATTCAATTGTATCTTTCCAGCATGCCTTTTTACAGTTTTATACACGATAGCAAATTAAAATGAAAGATCAACATGCTGGGTGCAGAAAGCTCTAGCAATTAAAACGAAAATACACTTTTACTTTTAAATCGAGCATGAAGGAAAAATTTGTACTGGGATATTGAATTGAAACTAAGTATTCTATAAAATACAAGCTTAATCCTATCCTTTTGTAATCAATTTAGTTAACTGCATAGCTATACAATTTGATATTGTCCTACCCAATACTTATTGGGTATTGAAAACTATTTGTTCTTAATCAGGAAACCGTATCCAGTATGCAAATTTACAATGGACCAATCCAGTAAAAGACAAATCACCAAAATTGTTAATATTATTTTGAAAATCACAATTTAATTCTTAGAACGCCGCGGGAATATTGTCAATTATTTTTATGTTTTCTAGGGAAATAACACCACAATAGAAATAAAGAGCTGTTTTTAGATACACAGGTAGCACAAAAAATTCTAAAGATCATGTATTATAGTTAAACAGCTTTCAACTTGTAAGAATTTGAAAGAGTTGTCTTTAGACGTTCCTAGGTACGTCTTTGTTATAAGATAGCGCATTCGCCAAAAATGCGACCAAAGAATTCTGCTGTTTCAGTGATCCCATTAACGTCATAAGGGAAAACCAAGGAAAAAGCTTATGAACTATCCCGATACTGGGTTGTTCAACAGAAGATGACCATTAATAATTTCTTCCTTAATTGTTGGTAGCCAGATACGATTGAATTCTACAGAAGTAGAAGCGATACAATCGTCTTCATTCAAAACAATTAAGGCAGACTCTTTTGTTTTTCGTTTTTGTGTTATGTTCTTCTTTGTGAAGTATAGTTAAATTGTCAAATTGTATTTTATGGCCTACGTCCCATGCAAGTTCACAAATTTTCGATTTTTCAAATTGTCGTTTCTTTATGTAATTCTTGTGTTCATTTATTCGTACTATTAATAGTCTCGATGTTTCTCCAATATAAAATTTATTGCTTTCGCAAGGAATCTTGTATATGCAGTGTTTTGAGTTCTAAGTTTTGTTGATTGGTTTTGTTTTCGACATTAGTGATTTCAGTGTATTTCTTGTTTGGAATGTTGTTTTAACATTAAATCGGTTGTTTTCTGAATGATACTTGTGGCATATTTTTCAATTTCTAAGTACTTCTTGGGAAATAACACCACAGTTCAAAGAAAATTTCCCAAGAAGTACTTAGAAATTAAATCGGTTGCCCACTTTTTTCAATCTTTCTGATAGACCCTGTATATATGGTATAGTTGTACTGTAATCTGGTTGTCCTGAGTAGCAGTGTTAATAAGAGAAGTTCTGAGTTGATTCGGAAGGTTTGTTCTCTGTTCAAGTCTGATTAACTCTTTGTTGATAAATTTTGTGGGGTAATTGTTTCTAGTGAGAACATTTTTATAATTGTGTTTTCTTTGTTGAATTTATTATCATCAGAACAGTTGGTCTTTGCTCTATCATATAATGACTTAATAACACCTTTTTTACTGTATTCGGATGAGTTGAACTGACATTTAGGTATCTGTTGGTATGAATTGGTTTTCTATAAACTTCTGTTTCGAATGAAGATTCTGTTTATGTTATTAATATATCTCGGAAGGACATTTGGTTATTTTCTTCAATTTCTAGGATAAATTTTATAGTTGGTTCTTTGTTATTTATGTCATTTAAAAATGTATCTAGTTCTTCAAGATTATGTTCCCAAATTACGAAAATGTTGTCAACGTAACGCCACCAAACTAAAGGTTAATTTTCTTTTGATAAAATTCATGTTGTTCAATTTGTTTCACAAATATGTTACTTAATACAAGATCTGTCAGAAAGATTGAAAAGAGTGGGCAACAGCTTTAATGTTAAAACAACATTCCAAACAATAAATACACTGATATCACTAATATCGAAAACAAAACCAACCACCAAAACTCAGAACTCAAGAAACTGCATATACAAGATTCCTTGCGAATGCAATAAATTTTATGTTGGAGAAACATCGAGACCATTAATCGAACGAATAAATGAACATAATTATATAAAGAAACGACAATTTGAAAAATCGAGAATTTGTAAAGATGCATGGGACCCAGGCCATAAAATATAATTTGACCATTCAACTATACTTCACAAAAATCAACCTAACACAAAACGAAAACTAAAAGATGTCTGTGTTAATTCTTTTGAATGAAGACGATTGTATCGCTTCTACTTCTGTAGAATTCAATCGTATCTGGTTACCGACAATTAAGGAAGAAATTATTAATGTTCATCTCCTTTTGAACAACCTAGTATCGGGATAGTTTTTTCATAGGTTTTCCCATATGATGTTAATGGGATCACTCAAACAGCAGAATTGATCGCATTTTTGGCGAATGCGCTATCTTATAACAAACTCGCTCTAAAGACAACTCTTTCAAATTCTTCCAACTTGAAAGCTGTTTAACTATAATACATGATCTTTAGAATACTTTGTGCTACCTGTATATCTAAAAACAACAAATTTATGTTATGTGAACTTAACTTTCAATACATATTTAAAAGCCATTGACAACGAAGTCAGTATAGACTTTCAAACGTTTGGTTTTTCTTTCCATATACAGCTTTTTATTTCGATTGTGGTGTTATTTCGCAAGAATAATGTCAAAAAGTATTAACGATATGTATGTATTTCTATACATTAATTCATTAAAAATCATTAATGCCATAAATTTCATCTTCAGCCTGTTTAATCTATAGACAATGAACTAACTATTTTTACCGATAACACTGGCACACAAAAAAATAAAAATTGTCTGTACACCGGGCGCCACCCATGTACAGGCATGTTTTTCGACCCGCTGAATAAGAATTTCAAGTCCGTTTAGGCCGTCCAGCCTTCAGTTTCGAGTAAATTGCAAAAAACTCCAAAAAATAGCGAAAATTCGATGATTTCACAAGAAAAAAAATTTGAGGCTCTAAGAAAAGCATGATTATTATGTATTTTGATCTGTCAAACACTAATTTTAATTGTGCTCCAATCATAAGCTGTTTTAAATCGAAAAAAGTTGGAAAAAATCCTTAAAAATGGCAAAAACGCGAAAAATTGGGATTATCTTGGTATAAAAAATTTGTGGACGCGGATTGACGAAAATTTTGATGTTATTTAATCTTTTTGATCTGATTCTGCAATAAATTTGGCCCATAATGCCCTCAAACATTCTTAAAACGACAAAAAAGTGATAACATAGCAGAAAATTGCTGCTGAAAAAATAGAAAAAAATATTTTAAACACAATTAAATAAACTTCTTGTATTTTTTATCTATAAAATACAACATAAAAATCTGAAAATGCAAAAAAATTGTAAACTCTATAAAAATTACGTATAAACAGAATAAGAAGAACCCGAGGAGGTGCCCTGGTTGTAAGTACAAGCGATCATGCAATGAAATGAAGTCTACACATCGAAGAAGTTGAAATCCCAACCCGATGGCAAATTTTTACTAAATAAAAGAAAAGATGGCAGAAGAGGTATCTACTTGGTAGATCATTTGAGAATGAAACAGTACAATACCCTCGAAAAACCGTACAAAATCCAATTTGTGCACATTCTTGGATCTTAATCTGGTATTTTATAGATAAAAAATTTTACGAAATTGCCTTACTACACTTTGTTCTACATATACAATTTTTTAAATACTTATCTGTTACAGGAAAAAATTTGGAGGAGAGAAAACCCATGAATAGACAAAATAATTTATTTAATTGTGTTTAAAAGATTTTTTTCTATTTTTTCAGTAGCTATTTTCTGCTATTTTATCAATTTTTTGTCGTTTTATGAATGTTTGAGGGCATTATGGGCCAAATTTATTGCAGAATCAGACCAAAAAGATTAAATAACATCAAAATTTTCATCAACCCGCGTCCACAAATTTTTTATACCAAGATAATCCCAATTTTTCGCGTTTTTGCAATTTTTAAGGATTTTTTCCAACTTTTTTCGATTTAAAACAGCTTATGATTGGAGCAGAATTAAAATTAGTGTTTGACAGATCACAATACATAATAATCATGCTTTTCTTAGAGCCTCAAATTTTTTTTCTTGTCAAAACATCGAATTTTCGCTATTTTTTGCAATTTACTCGAAACTGAAGGCTGGACGGCCTAAACGGACTTGAAATTCGTATTCAGCGAGTCGAAAAACATGCCCGTAGATGGGTGGCGCCCGGTGTACAGACAATTTTTATTTTTTTGTGTGCCGGGGTAATTTTAAAGCACTATTTTGAATTTTTCGAAGTGAAAAATAATCCAATGGAGGTTTCTAAAAACCGTTTTGTAATGAGTAATGAGTAATTCTTGACAAATTGTTAGTTTAATCTAGGGTGATCCAATACTTATGTTCAAGAAAACAAAAGAGTCATTTATTGGGACATAAAAAAATCTAATGCAACCTTAGGATTGAATGTTGCGTGCTAATAATTTATGTACTGCCCCTTAGATCGTGGTGTACGTATTGTGCAGTTGAAAGTTATTTTTCAAATCAGGTTGATTTTTGCTCTCTTGATTACGCAATGGTTTTGAAATTATTTAAAAAAACTAAACTCCTTGCAAGAATTAACACCATTATGAACTTATCAACTAAATTACTAATAAAGCAGTCGGTATATCTAAAAAATAAGAAATAATAAGGAAAAAGCCAAAATAAAATAAACATAACTTTATTTAAAATAATATAAATTACATAAATGACTACTAACAGAAACAAAATTATACAAAACTCGTATATAACAAAACATGAAATTAACAAATAATATACTGTTTCAATTACTATTATAAATAATATGGATATGCAGAATAATACATTTTATATATAAAACGTGTCTAATATGTTTTTAATGGACGCAAAAAATTGGCTTGTTGAACTCGATACTGAATCATTTATTTTATAGAAATTTACCTACCTATTAAACGGCTGTAAAGTCATTGTTTTTTTCTAGGATATTAATTTATGAAAAAGAAAGATGAACACAATACATTATTGTAAAAAGAACCGCAAATTTACAATCTATAGGTATTACTGTTAAATACAAATATATGAACTAATTTTGACTAAATAACAGTTCCTGAATTCTGTAGGCGGCAAAATTTGTATCGAATTTTACATTTATTTGAGTACAGCGAATCAACTTTGCGTTTGCACAGCCTGTATAAGGGTGAATGTGACAAAGGTTACCTTTAATGGTTTTATCAATTATTGAATGAAAGCTTAGCTATTGGGGTTAAAATAGGGTACCAATGTATAAAACAGTGGTGGGTACTATTAGAAAATACAAAAGTAACAAAAACAAATGCTCAAAAAATCATTTAACTAATAATTATGTTTAGTTAATTATGTCTGTTATCCCACCAGGAAGAAAGAGCAATTATAGCAAAAAGAGCAATAGACACTCTTTGGTCTGAGGTACACTCTAGTAATATGGGATTCAAGAGAATAGCATTAGCAGCTAATGCTACTTAAAGCAGCCTAGAGACCAAAGTTAATTAGACTCTGTTGCACAGTTTGTCACTTCCCGCAACTGCTGTTAAAGTATTAGGTCGCTAAGACGGTTTTTGAAAGGCTCAAGAAAAAAAAACACACACATGCAACACAAAAGAGATTTGTTGATCTTATCACGAAACATAAAACAAACATATCCCAAATAACTTTAACCTGAAAAAATATTAGTTGGTAATGTTCACCTGTACAAAATTTTTATAAAAGCACAAAGACATCGCTTTAAGAAGTCTGTAAAAGTTGTAGGGCATAATCATATAATCACTACTGTCTGATAATTTTTTGGATAGTTTGAACCCATTTTGACCACGTTCCAAGCACAACTGACTAAAATTTATAATATCAGTGACGGAAAAAAGACCGAATCATTGTGGTCAGCTCAATCGGGCATTCTTGTCAATTAATCAACCAATTGACGTTGCCAAAAAGGCCATCTATAATATTGTGTAAATTATTTCAGACTACATTATTCGACAACGATTCCTGATAAGCAATCGAAACGTCACATCAGATAAGTATCACACAAAATACATCCCAACACATTATACAGAGAGTTTTTCTATAAGAAGTCAACTAGTATTCCGGGCAGTTTCCACAAACTGCTCTTAGATACTACACTTTTATTTTCAATTACTTTACTTATGTGTCTTTTTTCAGAAACCATTGTGAGGAGTGACAACCCACCTGAACATCCAGATTCGGAACCTCTGTGTGCTAGTTTCTCCGAAAATCCTAGATGTCGGTCTTTACATCTCGCATCTACAAATTCACCGTTATGTATCAAATACATAAATAAGTGTTCTAGAGGACATTCTATTGAGGGAAGCGCAACTGATGAAGGTTCCCGACCAGAAACAATATATATAATATATATTGTCTTGCGTACAAAAGAATGACAACTCGAAGAGTGTACTCTTGTCACGCTTGAAACATACTTAACTACTGCGGAAAACGTCACGAGTCGCCATGCTTATTTTTCTCATATAGATATAAGATATAAGCTCTTGGTGGACGAATCTCACTCTAGCTTATTAGCGATTTGTGGCTTATGATGTTTATTTAGTTTGCTAGCCTCAGGGCGTTTATTACTTGACGTTCACATACAAAAAGTTGTGTACTTTTCAATCACCAATATCTATGGAAGACAAAGCTTGTTCGTTCACAACTGTAATCAACCTTCAACTTCATTTGTGGTTTCTTGGAAAGAAATAAAGAAACAAGAAATAGTTGGTAAAACGAAAACAAAAAATGAAGACAAAAATATACATTTTCCCATAAATTCCTATTTTCCGGGGGTTTTGCATTGGTGCGCTGGAAGTTCTTCTACATGTTTAATCTGCAAATTGTGTAAAAAGATTGTAGATTTCTCGTGGTGAATATGACCGTCAAGCGTGGAGCACAGGTATCAAATAGTCTGTGTGAGCATGGTGTCTCCTGATTGGTCAATGGCAATCAAAAATAACAAAATCTATTAAATTTAATAAGACATTTTCTTTTGAAATTGTTTTGATGTTTATAAACTTTTTCTTGAATAACACTCGTGTGTTAAAAGCCCCAACTCACAATTCCTGGGAACACAGCGAAAGTAGAGAGGGATGAGTACAGCTCTCACACGTCACACGTACATTTCAAATTCCGTCAGAAAATACTTCAAGAGAAAGTAAATCTGAAAAGCTTCATATGAAAGTGCACAAATGGACTCGCACAAGGACTTATAAAAACCCTCCCGAAATTCTTGAAATACATCAAAAGAAAAATTCCAGAAGAACTGAGGTCAGCGATCAAGAAATGCCAGTCGTTGACGTACCTATTGTGTTTAATTAGGTTATGGGCCCAGTTCCATATAATTCGTGTAAAAGTCATAAAATATTTGTTTTTGTGGACTCTCCGTGTTTGTACTATTTTGTTCAAAAAGAGAAAAAAAGGGGAAAACATGGCTGGTAGTAAATGTGTGGCATGGAAAATTACGATAAGTGGGCATTTCCTGCAGAAAATATAAGACAAAGATGCCAAAGCAAAGTTAATAATAGCCGTGGATTCATTATTGTATCGATGACAGCTTATATAACCCAGATGGTAGATATAGCACAAACGGGATTAACAGAAAAAATGAGAGAATGTTTATGACCATTGAATATTCAGACATTAACATAAGCAAAATTATTGGATATGGAAGCACTGAGGAAGCATTTATATCTAAAAGTTGTAACAAAAATGTGGCGAATATGTCAAATAAAAAAAATACGTTGTTATCAATGTACACAACTTGAACACTATATGAATAAATGCTCTCAAAAGAGTCAAAATGGAACAAATGACGCAGTCGGGGCTATTTGGTTCAATCCCTCTAATCAGTTTCAACAGCCTGATTTATACATTGATTCGGGAGCAAGACCATATATGGTTGTAAACACAGACACATTACCCGTGTTATGCGCAGGTATATAAAAAACTTGAATGGTCGACAACAAAGAATTGATATTACTGTGATGACCGCTTTTTGAACACCAAATCTCACCACAAATCTGCTATTAGTTAGTCAGCTTATTCGAAATGACAAGGTTAATTTCGAAAAAGAAGTTTGCTATATACGAGGTGTGGCTATTAAATAACGGGACTGACACTGCAGTGGAACGAGTGCGCATGCTCCAACCAACATTGACTAATAGCTGTTTAGTTTGAGGCTTCCCCTTCAAAATGCAGTGAGTCTCGTTTCTGTAAACAACATCGTTGAGACATAACCTTCATTTACGTTAGTGTTGATATTTTATTTTGCCGGAAAAATGGTTAGCGTAATAACAGAGCAACGAATTGTTATTAAATTCCACTTTAAACTTGGAAAAACCGCTACCGAAACCTATAATATACTAAAAGTGTATGGCAGTGAATGTTTATCGCGGACTCGTGTTTTTGAATATTTTAAGCGTTTTCAAGATGGTCGAGAAGACGTTGAAGATGATTCGCGGCCAGGTCGTCCTTCAACATCAAAAACGGATGGCAATGTGGAAAAAGTTGCTAATTTGATTCGGTCTGACCGTCGATTAAGTATTCGAGCAGTTGCTCTGTAGGCATTGATAAAGAATGTGTACGGCAAATTTTACGTGACAATTTGAACATGCGAAAAGTGTGTGCAAAAATGGTACCAAAAATTCTCACGATTGAACAACAAGCAGCTCGCTAAAATGTTTGTACTGACACTTTGAATGCCATTGAAAATTACCCAAATTTATTGGAAAGGATAATAACATGTGATGAATCGTGTTTTTTTACTTATGATCCGGAAACGAAGCGCCAATCCATGCATTGGAAGACCCCAAATTCACCGAGAGTCAACAAAGCAAGGCTGAGCAAGTCAAAATTTAAAGCAATGATGATTGTTTTTTCGATATTCATGGGATTGTGTACCTTCACTGGGTTCCTGAAGGTCAAACAATTAATCAACATAACTACCTTGAGGTACTTGATAAACTACGTGAAAGAGTAAGAAAAAAACGACCTAAAATGTGGAAGGACAAATCGTGGGTTTTGCACCAAGACAATGCCCCAGCTCATTCCGCGTTATCTGTTAAGCGGTTCCTAGCCAAGTTCAGCATCCCAGTGTTAGAACGTCCACCTTACTCACCAGACCTAGCACCATGTGACTTTTATTTTTTCCCTAAGGTGAAATCCACATTGAAAGGTACGAGATTTGAATCAGTAGAAGCTATTCAAAAGAAAGCGGCAAGAGTCCTGAAAGAGTTGACAGAAGATGACTTCCAGCACTGTTTCCAACAATGGAAAATTCACATGGAGCGTTGTAGGGATAGAGAAGGGGTGTATATTGAAGGCGATAATAAGTCATTATGTATAAAATAAAAATATATTTTTTTACAATATCAGTCCCTTTATTTAATAGCCACACCTCGTACACAACCGACAGAATCAATTGAAGCGAAAAGCACTAGAATGTTGTTTATCAATTAAATATCAAGTCAGAAATAATGTATGTAGGTTGCGTGACAGCTATGACTAGTAAAATGTGGCAACGAAGATTGGGACACATAAACAGTAAAGACGTAAACACTATGAAAAATAGTGCAGTAAATAGCATTGAATTTTCAGATAAATCTGTGATTGACCTTTTTCCCATAAATGGCACCCCGGCGAGAACAGTGAAACAATTCAAAAAATATTAATTCCGAAATTATGTCACCAATAAATACGTTTATTATGTTTCCACGTATACAAAAAATGACACATCTGAAAATCAGTAGTTTGGCCTAGATATGTGACTTAAATATAAATTCGGGAGTTTTAACGAGAAAACAACTATCTGGATGTAGCCACAGTAGTGACCAATTCAAAGTCAACCTATTCCAATCAGTGTTTAGTCTTCAGTATATTATCCCACAGATCATAAATAAAGCTAATACCAGAAATAGTTATGAGAAAACCAAGAGATGTATCAAGTATGAATCCTTTTGCATATAAATTTAAGCGCTTTCTTTAAACGATATTTTCTCGAAATAGTACATTTTTGACTAATGTCACTGTTCCTGCCGGGGTCCGGAATGTATCACGTGTGAAAATGTGCCTGAACCGGTTCAAGCAGATACATAAGAACCTATGGAGCAACTCCCTATTTTATCATAACATTATTTCAAGCCTATTGTTGATGATTGTAGTCTTATGGCGTTCATGTATTTCCTCAAGACTTTAGTCGAAAAAAAGACAGGCAATATATTCAAAAGTGTTCAGAACTGATAATGGGGGCGAATTTTGATCTTCATAGATTGAAAGTTATTTAAAATATAGCTTATTAAAAAACTAACAGTGAGCAGAGCTGGTATATGCTGTTTGATGTTAAACTTGAAAAACTCTTCTGAACACAAGCAGTAAATAGTGCTGTTTACTTGCCAAACAAGTGATTAGCCTCTGGTCTGTCAAAGATACCATATGAACTCTGGTCGGGCCAGAAACAGACATTTTATTAATCAGAGTATCAAATTAATAATACAACCTTACAAATAACAGAATACATATCTCAATAACTTTCAAGTCCATATCTAGAAAAAATATTCTATAAATACTAAAACACAACTGTGAAAAATAGATTCTGGAAACCTAAATTAAGCAAATCATTCAAATTAAACAAAGGTTAATGGAGAGATGAATGAAGAGAATAATTAAGAGAGATAGAAAAAATAATAGAATGCATAAGAAATTAAATCCCGGTTTTCATTCTCATCTACAGGGACAAACTCCTGTAAGGTACAGTGCAGGATATGTGGAAACACAAGACAAATAGCGCTATAATTTTATCGAGACTTGTGCACAAGCAAATATGTATAAAATGTTGTTGCCAATAAAATATCATCTGACAAATGTAACAAATGGTAATCCTGCAAAAATACTACTTACATCGTGTATATTGTGTGAGTAGAAAATTATTTAATCAAAATTTGTTTATATGTACGAAAAAATAACTAAGTCTTAAGAAAAAGTCCAGTTACAGTTTCAAATGAAATGATTATGTATTATGTAGTTAATGACTTAAGTATAATGGCAAACAGTTCAAGCTTTGCGAAAGTATTTTTTTTTTGTAAAGAATTGAATATGGAATAATTCCCTTTTTGGTTAACTATACAAAATAGAATGACGATGAATTTTACAGCCCTTTCTATTCGTTTTCTAATAGTGACGTAGTATTTGGTTTCATATCAAGCAAAAAAACAGTGTAAAAAAATGTTTGCTAGTATTTAAAAATGCATAACAGACAACGATATAAATGCTCTAAATTATAGATTCACGTAAAAATACAAACGCAACGAAAATGAAAAACATGCAAAATTATAAGACATTTAATTGAAATCGCTTATATAGAGTGCCAATGAGTAAAGTATATAAATGACAAGGAAAATTACGGCATTCGGATGAATCAACTTCTGTTATTACAAACTCATGTCTCCATTTGCTTATAAATTTCCTAAAAATATTATGAATTCAAGTAGATTAGATATACTTGTACAATATTTGTGTATTTTTAAACAAAAATCATTATGCGATTAATTTAATAACTACTATCTGACCCGGCGAACTTTATATCGCCTAATAGTCAATGAATGCCGAGCTAAACTTAATTTAGGATTTTATTAACGTAATAAATGGTTAGAAAAAATTGATTAGACAATAGTTCATAATACATACATTGGGATCCATTGGTATGGAATAAATTCATTTGGATGATTATTTTGAATTTTTTGAAAAACACTGAAACAGGTCGAATTTTTATTGTAAATTTGACAACCAACTTACAGTATGAAAATATTATTGAACCACCTGTAAATAACCTTCACGGTTTCACGCAAGCAGCACCAAGTATCTACAGATCCCCGACTTGTCGTTGTAGCTTCTTCATATTTTTTCTAGCTGTACATGGAATCTACGCAGAGTTTTAGCCTTCTCGGTAGATTCGCAATTTGATATCATAGTTTTTTGAGTAACTCTGTAATATTTTCTTGCTGTTCTTCTATTCTGTTGTCCTATCATATCCCAACTGGATGAAAGCACCGGGAACTAAATGACATAATATACCTACATGGGCTTATAAAGAACAACCCAAGTGTCATCACAATCTGCATCTTCATTTTATTCATATAAATTATAAGTACCTGGGTGACCGAGCTTCCCCCGAAAATTCAAGGTTTCATTAAAATGTGGTACAAATAACACTCTTTATAATAATTGCACTTATATAACATATAACATTTTTTGAACCACCTTATATAACTATACTTCCACTCCTTCCTATATTCCAACATTCAGTATATGCAACTGCTTATTGGCCACCCCAAACACTTTTGATTTAACATTCCTTCACCCTTCGTCCTCTATTTCAACCATCGTATATATGCAACTGCTTGAGGGCTACCCAATAAATCATTTCTTGTTCTAATATGTTTTGGCCACCCTGTATAACTAATTTCCACTTATACTACGATCATCCAATATAAAAAAAACTGTTTAGAGACTATCAAGTATAATTTTTTTAACACTTTTGAATCCCACTGTATAAGTGTAAGTATACTCAACCAAATATGTGAACCACCCTGTACACGCATCTGTTTATGGCCACCCAATATATTTTTTGGGCCACTCTGTATAATATAATTTCACTAAAGCCAATATTCCATATATCCTGTATATTTAGCTGCTTAAGACCCATTTCCGGAATTCCATGCTTCACCTGTACTAAATGTACCTAAATATTAAACCCAGTTCTTCTGTTAGTTTGCCCCACATAGGTTTTATGAAAGTCTGCACCTGGAATCAGAGTACATTCCCTATTGTTCTAAAGGGATCCTCGTCTTTGGATTCCTTAACATCGTGCTTCTGTCGGTACTGAAAATAGTATCGATATTGTGTCTCCGTAGAATTCTGGCAATAATGTCCATGATACCCTTGACACGGCAAATAAGCCTTGTTTATTGGTGTCTGTAAATCCGTTTTGTCTCAGAGCTATTTTTAAACTGTCCATTTCCTGTTTGATGTTATCCTGGTCCGCTAGCCTTTGTGATCTGGATACTAAAGTCTTGACGACGGCTTATAGTTGGGCTGGGTGGTGATGAAAGTTGGCATGAAGGTATCTGTTGGTATGAGTTGCTTTCCTATATACTGTATGGCCAAGGGTTCCATCTTCCTTGCTATTTAGCAGAATATCTAGGTTGGGTCAATTGGTTATAGACTTATATACCTCAATGGTAAATTTTATTAACATAAAATGGCGGGGATTAATTTCCTCTCAATAAAGAGAGCTATGAAAATGAAAAGAAAACTATCAGAGAAATAGCTGCATGTAATGGTTTCCAACAGATATTATAGATAAATTAATTAGGAAGAAACAGCTTTTCGAAATGAGTCACAAGAACAAAAGTTTGTCTCGGTTCCGTACAGACGTTATACTAGGGGCTTTAAGAAAGTTTTTAAAGAACTTGGTATGAAGGCGGTGTATAGAACAACTACAACACTACAGAAATTGTTGGGCAATCCTAAAGATAAACTTGCTGATTTCGAGAAGTACGGTATTTATAAAATCAAATGTAATGATTGTGATTTAAAGTATTATGGACAGACACGCAGATCTATCAGTACCCGTTTCAAAGAGCATATTGCCCATTTGACGGAAGAGCGGATAAATCTAGTGTTGCACATCATGTTTTAGAACACAACCACTCTGTTGATTTATTTTCTTTAAAATTAGTTAAACAAGTAAATAATTATAGGGAACTGGACTCTTACGAAAGCATTATGATTTATAAAAATAATAAACTAATGAATAAGGGTCCTATTCCATACAGTTCATTGTATAGTTTACTTTCTAAGAATCCATAAAATAAGTATTAAAAATGTCATTACTTAATAATGTAACGTAAAAGTAGGTAGGTAATTTAGGATTATCCTAATGTACATATTTGCATTATATAAAATCTGCCTTATCTTTGAAATCTGTTATTTAGAATTCAGGTACTTAGGATTTACCCCTTGTACTAATTACTTAAGTAACAGTTTTGTGGTAGGTATAAGTAGATAAGCTATACCGTTTCTAGGGCAAAATCGTCAACTTTTACATGTAATTTCCCATAAGAGAATTTAAGGTCCCAAAAAGCCGAAATTGAACCAAATTGACCCCCTCCACTCCCACTTCGGTTGGGGGTGGTCTGCTCGCGGGTCTTTCGGGAGATTCGGCGTGCTTCGGGTCGGGGGCGCGTTGTCGGGCGTCGGGGCGCAGGGATGACGTTAGTTCGGTTGGCGCGGGTGGCGTCGTGACGTGAGGTCGGGGAACGGGGAACGATCGGTCGAGCGCACGACTTTTGTTTGTTGCAAAACGAAGTCCACCCATTCTTGACTAAGTTTTCTGGCCTGTTGAATGAAGCTTAACTCCATCAAGGTGAACGAAACTTGAATGTAACAGACCCTCCACAGTTTTGAATCATGTAGATCCAGAATTGAACATGGAGGGTCTGTTACATTCAAGTTTCGTTCGCCTTGATGGAAGTTAAGCTTCATTCAACAGGCCAGAAGACTTAGTCAAGAATGGGTGGACTTTGTTTTGCAACAAACAAAAGCCGTGCGCTCGACCGATCGTTCCCCGTTCCCCGACCTCACGTCACGACGCCACCCGCGCCTCCGACCCGACGCCAACCGAACCAACGCCATCCCAGTAAATTTGACGATTTTGCGCTAGAAACGGTATAGCTTATCTACTGGTATAAATAAGAAAAAATTGTAATTTCGATTCAGTTTGGGTTTACTCCTTGAAGATGACAACTTAGAGTTGTTGAAACGGCCTTGAGTGTTTAAAATAAAGGTTTGGTACCTATTAAACAGACAACAGAAATGCAAGTATATTTTCCGTTTCATTTTTATACTTTACCAATCACACACTTTATATACATACACATACTTAGAAGTACTCAAATGTGAAACAGTCAAATAACATTGTGTTAAATTATTAAATCATCAACATTTTGGCAAATACAATACTGTATAAAATTGTTGGCTGACAAAATTGATCTCTGTTACTATTTGGAAAACATGCGACAATACTTAGCAAAATAATAAATAATACTGCATTAACGAGCATGCTACTTTATGTAAAATTACAAGCTCACCTGACTAAGAGGACGAATTTTTTCGTAAATAACACTTTCAGCTTGTACAGCAGAAGGAGGAGGATGATCGGGAGTGGGTGGTTGGTTGTAATGCGTAGGTGAAAGTGGAAAGTTTGTCTTAAGCGACAACTTTCTATTATCCTGTCTAGGATTTGACTTTTGATCACTAACAACACCAGAAACCATCATATACGCACTCGATACGAACGTACTTTCTGGAGCTGACGAACTAGCTACCGGTTCTTCTGCACATTTTCTTCTGAAATCGTAGTCTTCGTATACTTCAGGATGTCTTCGTAACTTCCTTCGAGGATTTTGTTGTTTGATAAGCACGTTTTCGTATACCGAAGTAATGGCAATAGGCTCGTGCTTCTTCCTACAGTCCAGATCTTCACTCTTCCCTCTTTGCAGCTCACTTTTAGGTCTTTCCGATTCTTCTTTGTCCAAATCAATGTTGAATACATTCATCTCCACGTATTGGTCCATACTTCGTCCGTGGCCAAGTCTTTCTCTTCGATTTTCCTTATCGAAATCAGTCAGGTTTCCTTGGCTTCTGGTACCGCTATGGGCGAGGTAAACATACTCGTAGGCGCTGTTACTGACACCATCGACAGACATCGACATTGGCTGAATGTGCGTTGGGGATATGGAGATGTTACGCCTTGGAGGCTTCTTTGGAGGTGTTGGCTGGTAGGAAATGAAAAAAATACAATAAAGTAATTTCTGTATGTTGAGAAGATAAATATCTATTTTCATTGTTAATCTGGATTAATCTCTGCCTACACTGTGAAAAATATAAGTTATATAATTGAAAAATAAACTGTAGTAAGAAAAATTTGTAGAATTGCCAGGATCAATAGAATAGAACCACTATCTCGTCTGTCGATTTGTCAACTAGTTTCCCCGTATAATATGTGTGAATGCATATTGTAAGATATGTGCCGTTTCAGCCCTTTTGGTGACAAAATTAATACTAGAACAAATCCAACATCAATGTGTTCTAATGATAAAATATGACTAATTGACATAAAATTCAACATTTTTTATCGATGCGTTTTTGTATTTTTACAAAAAACCTCAAACAATTCGTAACAATTTAGTTCTTTATCTTTTTCACAAAATCCACCTATGGAACCGTGTTTGCTACTCTGGGCAATGTTGAAGAGAAATGACAAACCTACAAAATGAGCTACTATACGCTCAATTTTGTTAATTGGTTTCTGAGATAATGGAATTTTATTAGTAACTAGAAGCGAAAGCAGAAGGCTACGAGAATTATGCGAACCGACCTGAAGAGGGCAGATGTGACTCTGCCGAAACATCGTCATTTTACCATCTATCCCGGCAGGGATCAGTTATCAACTACGCGGATGAATTACCGGAAACCACCTAAAACATCTAGTGCCCGCAAAAATTATAACCTAACCTAACTTTTTTGTCATTTCTCAATATTGTTTGGCAATTACGAGTTTCGTTCTTCACTAATTGATTATGAAGTTTCGTTTTTGACGTTAATTCGACAGGATCTCTTACCATAAAACACCCATCTCTATAGAGGGCGTCCCATGTTCTTAATTATTTAACATACAAAATATTTATATGATTGTTCATTTCTTAGTTACCATTATCCGAGGATGGATGGTTTGCTAATCTCGATCCGTCAATATGTTTTCTTAAGACGTATTGCTGATCTTTTTCTCTTCGTTGGAAAGACAATGATGTTCCATCGATATATGTATTTCGTTAGACACAAGTCGGAGTGTACACACAATGTTAGGAACTTAGTCAAATCGAGATAGGCAAACCACGTAATCATGTTATAAACAGAAAACAACGATATTATTGAAAGAAAAATACACTAAGAAAGAAAAACAAAAGAAATTGATTGCATGTTGTTAAACAATAAAAAGAGATTGGGACACATTCTATAGAGATAGACAAATCGGGGCAAAAGATCTAGTCGAATGAAGAAGCAAACTTCCAAATCACGAGTCAAAAAAGAAATATTCCAAATTGTCAAACAATTTTGCCAATTGGGAAAAGCCAAACTTAATATTATAATTGGCTCTAGAAAAACAGAAACAACATTATTCGACGATTCCTGAGAAGGAATCACAAAGTTGCAATGTACATTCACACATATTATACAGGAAGACTAGTTGACAAATTTGGTTTATCTTAGTAAAATCGCCAGTTTTTCAATAATAAATCGAGTACATCAACCCTTCACCAATAGTGTACAGAGAATAACTGCAAAAAATTTAACAGCAAATTCGTAAAAGTATAATTGTCTAAAAGTAGGTGTTAGTTCTCATGAGAAATGTAGTGGAACAGACATCCAAATAGAAGATGACACCTGTGTAGACACCCTTGAGAACGGAGATGATCAAGTAATATGTGCAAACGACGGAGATAAGTAACACGCAAATTAAAAGAATACAGAAACAGCGGATTCCACGTAAACGTAGGAAAAGCGCAGTACATGTATACAGGGTGACTTTATTTATGATCAGTATGAGGATCTCGGAAACTAGCGGAGATAGAGCAATGGTTAAATTGGGAAAGATTTGAAGTTTTACTGGCTCAATTTAATGACAGTTTCGGATTTTTGTAAAAAGTCATGGCTTACTAGATATTTTGAAAAAACGAAATTCTGTCGATTTAGTGAAATCCCTCTAGCTCCTTTGTTTTTGATTTTATAGAAAATGTGTAAATATCAAAATTGAAGGGAATTGTATCCCGAATAGGATTGCCATGTCCTCATTTGAGTGACAGCTCTCGTTTTCGAGATATGATACAAACTTATCTTTTTTTGAATGGAACACATAGTTGGCTATGACCTCAAAAAATCGGACATTTTTAGAGCTTTTCAACGATATAATACTCGATATAGTTATTCATAAAAATAACGGAGTTTTGCATGTTTTTCTCCTTTATTTTCACTTTTAACGTAGATAGCCATGAAAAAGATTGTTTTCATGATGATGAAATGAAACTAATTACTTTGTTCACTATCACTAACACATTTATTCACTAAAAACATATGACTAGTTTCGATGCCTAGCGCATCATTTTCAAACATATATAAACAATGAAGGCATCGAAACTAGTCACATGTTTTTAGTGAATAATTGTGTTAGTGATAGTAAACAAAGTAATTAGTTTCATTTCATCATCATGATTGACTATCACAAAGTAACGGCTTCCACAATCGATTTTTTGATTGTTTTCACTTTGACGGATCCTCATCTGAGAGTAATTCCATTAGTAGTGCTGAACTGACAGTCGATATTGACATGTTTTCGTGATAAAATGGACTATTCAACGAAGAAAAAGTGAATATGGTGGAATGTTATATCATATGCCATAAAAATTCAGTTCGTGCAGCTGAGGAATACTTTTACAGATATTTTAATCGTCGTCAACCTGCTCTACATTTAAGCGACTTTACGATAGTTTACGCAGATATGGATCTTTTACTAAACCACCAAAGGAACGTAATCAAATTAACGAAGCAGCACAATTAAATGTTTTGGCAATGGTAAATCAAATTCCATCAACATCAACTCGTGAGATTGCGGCAGAAGCTGGCACATCTCAACGAACTGTAGTTAAGGTACTGAAAGCGCACAAGTTCCACCTGTACAAACTTTTCAATTTCTCAAACTTTGCATGCTGGTGACGAACATCGACGTATTTTGTTTTGTACGAGGATTAGAGACATGTGCCTTGATAATCCAGTTTCCATGAAAGGTGTTATGGTCAGATGAAACTAGATTTACTAACTGCAGTATGTTCAATAGACACAATGAACATATCTGGGCTAAAGAAAACGCTTTCCATGTAGAACAAAGACAACCCCAGATAAAATTTGGTTTTAATGTTTGGTGTGGTATCATAGGGTCTACTATTCTGGGGCCTTTTATCTATAACGAATCACTTACTGGGGAGCGCTACTTGCATTTCTTGCAATACACTATTCAAGACATGTTGCATAATTTCAATTTGAGAACTCGTTTAGAAATTGAGTGGTTCCAACATGATGGAGCACCTGCTCATAACTCGGTATTAGTAAGACAACACTTAGAGAATATCTATCCAAACTCTTGGATAGGAAGAAATGGCCAACGCAAATGGCCACCCGGTCTCCGGCAGTTATAGACTTCTATTTATGGGGTGCGCTAAAAAACAAAGTATACAAAAGAAAGTATGAGACAGTTGGTGACCTAGGGGAGGCGGTATTACAAGCAATTGAAGAAATTGATAGGCGGTCTGTGAGAAAAGAGGTAATGTCAATCTTAAAAAGATGGAAATTTTGCCAAAATAACAATGGTGGACTTTTCGAACATAAATTGTAACCATTATTATGTACTTTAATTTCTTAAGTTTTTAGTAAGTACGTACTTATTTAGTTTTTTCGTTATATCTGATATACCTAATAAAAAAATCGTTCAATGTTTTTTGGAATAGTTATTAATAAATCAATATATTTCATGGCTAACTACGTTAAAAGTGAAAATAAGTGAGAAAAGCATCGATAACTTCGTTATTTTTATGAATAACTATATCGAGGGATTTGACTAAATCGGCAAAATTTCGTTTTTTCAAATTATCTAGTAAGCCATGACTTTTTACAAAAATCCGAAAGTGTCATTAAATTGAGCCAGTAAAACTACAAATCTTTCCCAATTTAACCATTGCTCTATCTCCGCTAGTTTCCGAGATCCCCATACTGATCATCAAAAAAAACTGCGAACAAAGAAAACCCATGTGAGAGCTATAAATATGTAAAAAATAAATTAATGTAAAGCACTGACGATAAAGAAATAAAATACAGAATAAACAAAGTAAGAATCGAATACTATGGAGCAACAAATTAGCAAAAAAAGGAAAAATGAAAATCTATATCACACAGTACGTTCGGGTATGGTTCTCAGACGTGGTTAGTGTATGGATTTGAGACCTGATGAGTTTGACACTCTAGCACATTTTTATGGGTATCATTGTGCATCAAAAGATATTTTATACCAGTATCAAGAATAAACAACATTTTGAACTTGTGAGTCTACTTATATTTATAAGAATTTCTTCAACTTGTGTAAATTCGTTTGCACATGTATTTTTCGGATTCTATCTATATGAAATAATGGAAATGCTGTGGACCTCATCAGCGTCTAACTCTTTATAGATTTTTTTTCATAACAGAAAACTGTTTTCACCTCAAATAAATGATCATGCAAAATAAATAATAGTCCTAGTAAAACAAATCCAAACTACAAACATGTGCAAATAACATACCGATACTTTGCTGTTGTTGGATCCCGGACTGTACCCGCTCCTGGGATTCATGACTGTGTACAAAGGAATACCAGCACTGTCGGGTCGCTTTGGGTAATACCCACAACTCGAAGCAGTGGAAGAAATGCTTATTTGGTCCGATTCCCTGCTTGTACATAGCAAATGGGAGTCTTCGGAGTAAACGCTGTTGTCCATAAAGGCTTTGGGCGCGCAAGGAAGGTGGTAGAGACTATTGTCGGATTCCCTAGAATTATCAAAGCCTTCATGGTAACGACATTCGACGGCCGAAGCGAATGATGCGGTAGATGATGTGCTGGGTTTTCTCAGATTTAAATTCTCTTTAAAATTAAAAGTAATGCCATCCAATGGGGTGAGATTTACGTAAGCATTCAGCTGCGTGCGCTTGGGTATTGGCAGGCTCTTATATGGTTTCGAGTTTCTCCTAAAACATGCACTAGAATTTTCTTTCCGGCTGAAATTGAACATAATCACCTTAAATTTATCTTAAACTCCAGTAAACAAGTTGAAAGGAACTAACTTTTATAGTGGTGAAAGTATTCAAGTATCCACCGGAGAGAAAAATTAATAAATATCAAAAAAATAAAGCATGCGCAAACGGGCATTAAAGAAAATTTGCAATCTATAAAGGTCTAAATATTTGAAACTTTTTTCAGCGCTTTATATTATATTATGTAATGAAAAAGAAAAACGAATTTATCAGTATGTTCTCGCCAATCCAATATACACCTACTTTTTTAGATACCTTGATAATTCCTCCACATCTTGATCTATTCGATCATCCTAATTAACACTGAAATGCTCTCAATCATATTTATCATTGATATTCGCTTTTTGATTTTGACATTTAACCTTAAGCCTTGACCTTTGACTTTGGCGATTAGTAATAAACTGCTCAAAGAAGGTATTAACGTAATGGAAAAGTTTCGAGTGGAAGAGGAGTATTACCAAATGGTGGAATAAAATAATGGAAATTCTGTGGAACCTTTGGTGTGTTGCAAAGGTAAAAACACAGTTTTGCACCCTAACACCAAACCTTTATTTTCAACACTCATCGCCGTTTCAACAACTCTAAGTTGTCATCATCAAGAACTAAAATGACAAAATTTTAATGTTAAGCGACAATTTATTAAGTGTTCTCTAAACGTTGTTTGTGGCATATTCTTGATTACTCTTATGTTTTTTGAGCAATAACACCACAATCGAAATAAAACGACGTATATTGAAGTAAAACCAAACGTTTCAAAGTCTATTCTGACTTCGTTGACAATGGCTTTATATTTATTGATGTAAATTGCAGAATGAAAATTTGATTTATGACATTTAAATTAACATTTAATTCTTGTGTTCATTTATTCGTACGTTTAATGGCCTCGATTTTTCTCCAATATAAAATTTATTGCATTCGAAGTAATTTTGTATATGCAGTTTTTTGAGTCTGGGTTTTATTAGTTGGTTTTGTCTTCGATATTAGAGATTTCTGATTTGGAATGTTGTTTTAACATTAAATATGTTGCCCACTCTTTTCAATCTTTCTGACAGACCCTGTATATATGGTATAGTTGTAACTGTAATGTAGTTGTCCTAGTAGTAGTAGTAGTGTTAATAAGAGTAGTTATGGGTTGATTCGGAAGGTTTGTTTTCTGTTCAAGTCTGTTTAACTCTTTGTTAATAAATTTTGTGGGGTAATTGTTTCCAGTGAGAACATTTTTTATAATTGTTTTTTCTTTGTTGAATTTATTATCATCAGAACAGTTGGTCTTTGCTCTATCTTATAATGACTTAATAACACCTTTCTTTAGTTTATTCGGATGATTTGAAGTGACATTTAGGTATCTGTTGGTATGAGTTGATTTTCTATAAACTTCTGTTTCGAATGAAGGTTCTGTTTTTGTTATTAATATGTCTACAAAAGAGAGTTTGCTATTTTGTTCAATTTTTGGTAAATTTGATAGTTGGTTCTTTGTTATTTATGTCATTTAATAATTTATCTAGTTTTTCAAGATTATGTTCCCAAAGTACGAAAATGTCGTGAACGTAACGCCACCAAACTAAAGGTTTATTTTCTTTTGATAAAATTAATGTTGTTCAATTTTTTTCACAAATACAGGATCTGTCAGAAAGATTGAAAAGAGTGGGCATCAGATTTAATGTTAAAACAACATTCCAAACAATAAATACACTGAAATCTCTTATATCGAAAACAAAACCAACCAACAAAACTAAGAACTCAAAAAACTGCATATACAAGATTCCTTGCGAATTCAATAAATTTTATGTTGGAGAAACATCGACACCATTAAACGAACGAATAAATGAACACAAGAATTACATAAAGAAACGACAATATGAAAAATCGAGAATTTGTAAAGATAAAAAACAACATAACACAAAACGAAAACTAAAAGATGTCTGTCTTAATTCTATTGAATGAAGACGATTGTATCGCTTCTACTTCTGTAGAATTCAATCGTTACCGACAATTAAGGAAGAAATTATTAATGTTCATCTCCTTTTGAACAACCTAGTATCGGGATAGTTTTTTCATAGGTTTTCCCATATGATGTTAATGGGATGACTCAAACAGCAGAATTGATCGCATTTTTGGCGAATGCGCTATCTTATAACAAACTCGCTCTAAAGACAACTCTTTCAAATTCTTCCAACTTGAATTTAAATGTCATAAATCAAATTCTGCAATTTACATCAATAAATATAAAGGCATTGACAACGAAGTCAGAATAGACTTTGAAACGCTTGGTGTTCCTTCAATATACGTCGTTTTATTTCGATTGTGGTGTTATTGCCAAAAAAAAATAAGAGTAATTTATTAAGTCCTGTCATCTTTTAATTCCTTGAATAAGTTATGTACGCTTAAGAATTTTCAGTAGGTTACTAATAACCCAGTCTTGTGGAAAATGAAAAGTTATTCTCGACTAATTTTGAGACCTATCTCTAGACGGAGAAATTTGGCGTACTTTTCGATTCAGGATTCTTGGGTAATGGACGCGTATTTCGGCTACCGTATTTATATGGATTTACTAGCAGCCATATTGCTTGAGAATATCCCAGCTATAGAAAATCACAGTGTATTAGATTTGGTGAACGAAATGAGTTCTTTCCGCCATATCCTTTTATTGCAAGATTCATTTTTAAAAGATCTGCAATTTGGCAGAGCTTTAACATTTAGAAACCACATATTCTACCTCACATTTAAGGGTAAATCTTCTATGCGTGCCAGATTGTATTGAAGAACGTTTAAATAATTTTCAACAACTCATTTGATTTAGCAGTAAGGAAAGCCCAATAATCATGCCATTTACTACGCCATCCATTATTGCCAGTGCGTAACAAAACATTTAAATAGACTCTCATTAGTTTTGCATTATGAAGTGTTCCCTCGACTTGCTAAAAGTATGTCATATTCCGACAGACTACTCAAGAAATATGGATAACAAACAGCATAGTTATCAAAATTCCTCCTACCAATCACCTAACCTTTGGAGAGAAAAACATTTTTTCGACGTTGAAAACCTCTTCACGAGCGTACTATTAGACGAATCTCTGGGCAAGAAACTTACCGAGGACGAAACCTTGATGGAGAGGGCGGACCTGCCAATAAATTCAGCCTGACCTGATGAGGTCAAACTGACCCAGGATTCGGATTTAGCAACCCCAAAAACATAAGCGTACATAGATCCGGTCCGATGCACAAGACTTTGTTTTTTTTTGTGGGGCTGTGCTATCACATCAAAACAATTTATTGTTTTTCATTTCGTGGTATTATTTAAATAACTGGTGGTTTTAACAGTAAAAAACTTGTGTTTTTCGCTTTCCATGTATAACTTAAGAAGATGTAGTGTTTTTTAAACTGTCTAATATGCTACTATACCTGTTACTGTTCCTCATAGAGCAATGCTATCCTTTCACTCAGGCGAAACCTTGCAGTTTCATTATTAAATATATTGATTTATCACACCTATTGGAACCAAAACAAAACAACTGTTTAAGTTAAATGTAAATACTCAGCCAGCAGAAGCCCAGAATTCTTAGTATTCACTGATATTTTATAAAGTGTTTATTTTATTGCTAGCTTTGATTCATTTAAAGTGGGTTTCTATTTCTATTACTAGTAAACAAAACGTTGGTGATATTTTTTTATTAACTTCATTCCCTATATTACAACCAACTCTACTGATTGTCAATATACTGGATACGGCAGAAATACGGTAATACGCTAGTACAACAAATATTTAGACCTTGCTAGCAACCAGAACTTTAAAGTATTGCTATTCTACATGCTAACTAAAATAAAAACTTTCTTACATAAGTGGGTTCGACATCAAAACGTATATATCATCATTATCATTGTAGTCTCGTGTTGGTGCAGTGTTTATGGAATTCATGCTATCCAAATCATGCAAAAATAAAAATAAAATAGTGTTAGGTGTATGTTGGACGTTTTTTTACAAATGTATATATACAATGTCCCATATTCAACAAGATACGACAATTATTACATTAGCTTCATAAAGAGGTGTCAACTTTTCTTGGGCATACAAAACTGAACATATACAGGGTGTTCCAATTTGAGGTTAATTTTTAAATTAAATTAAATTATTAAAAATTGAGAGATATACCATTGAGCAACGCGTGTTTATTATTAAAAATTATTTTAAATTTGGTGAAAGTTGTATAGAAGTTGGAAGAAAATTTCGTACAGAATATGGAAGAGAACATTGTCCGTCAAATGTTACCATCGGAAAAATTGTTTAAAAATTTGTGGAAACTGGTTCAGTAAAAGATGAACAAAGCAAAACATATCATCGTAGTGGACGTTCGGAATAAAATAATGCAGCTGTTACTGCTAGTGTTGTCGAACAACCAAAAACATCAATACGTCATCGTGCACAGCAATTTAACATTCCAAAAACCACTTTATAGAGAATTTTGCACAAAGATCTTCATTTAAAGGCTTGCAAGTTTCAGATAACACAAGAAATAAAGCCAACAGATCTTGGTTTACGTCGTCAATTCGTTAATTGGGCCATACAACAGAAGATTGAAAATGTGAATTTTTTCAACAAAATCATCTTCACCGATGAAGCACATTATGAATTGGGTGGATTTGTTAACAAGCAAAATTGTCGAATCTATGGGGTGAAGCAAATCCACGAGAAATAGTGGAAAGACCGATGCATCCACAAAAAGTAACTGTTTAGTGTAGTTTTTGGGCTGCTGGATTGATTGGCCCATACTTTTTTGAACATGAAAATGGAAATGCTGTTACTGTGAATGGTGATCGATATCGAACGATGATTACTAGCTTTTTGTGGGCTGAATTGGAGCATATTGATGTGCAGAATATGTGGTTCCAACGGGACGGTGCAACATGTCATTCAGCAGCAGAAACAATCAATCTTTTGAAACAGAAATTTGGTAATCGAATAATTGCTCGAAGAGGAAACATTAATTGGCCCCCTAGATCTTACGATCTAACACCTCTAGATTTTTTCCTATGGAGCTATTTGAAAGAAAACGTCTATGCCAACGATCCACAAACAATTGATGACCTAAAGGAGAACATTATTGACTGTTTTCAAGTAATTGAACGGCAGTTATGCCAGAAAGTTATCGAAAATTTTGGCAAAAGATTAGAAGCTTGTCGTACAGCAGCAGGTGGTCACTTACAAGAAATTGTTCTCCATTACTAAACCGAAACAATTATACTATCATTTGAAATAAAATATTTCATCATTCTCAAATAATTTGTGTATTTTATTAAAAATTTAAAAATTACCCTCATATTGGATGACCCTTTACTTAATAAAGATTTGAAAAAACATTTTTAGTCAAAAGTACGATATAAAATACATTCAAGAATTTAATAAATTTAAGATAATAAATAGAAAAATCAAATTCCGCACATAAACAATTACAAACGGTATAAACAAACAAAGATTCGAAAAAAAATATGTCTGGTTTTAATAAATGAATACATTGCTATGGCAGTTGTAAAAAGATTCTTAAAAACCACGAGAAGTGGTTCCGAAACCCAAAACTCTGGTTCAGTTATTTATATTTTTCATTTAGTGCTATGATACGAGGCTGAATCAAATATGAACCGGACTTTTGTTTTAAAAATTTTATTGGTACGATCAATACAAATTTTAATACATATTATTTTTCTACATAGTCTTCTCTCTTATGTATACATTTTTCCCACCGAATCGGAAGTTTTTTAATACCTTTCTCAAAGAATGAAACTGGTCGTGTCGATAACCAATTGCGCAAAAACGTTTCTACACCTTCGTTGTCCTCAAAGTGGTGGCCTCCCAGTTCTTCTTTAAGTGGCCCAAACATGTGATAGTCACATGGCGACAAATCAGGACTGTAAGACGGGTGTTCAAGGGTTTCCCAATGTATTTTGTTCAATTGAGTCAATGCAGCTGTATGTGGTCGAGCGTTGTCATGCAACAGAATCACACTTCGGATAGGCATATCCCGCCTCTTTTGCCGATAGGCAAGTTTCACTTGTTGGAGTAGTTCGCAGTAATACTCAGCATTAATTGTACTGCGTTCGTGCAGAAAATCGATCAGCAGTACGCCTACAATCAGCTCACGAATTGCGTAGATATTCGCCTCATTGATGCTTGTCGTGGGACGGCGTGCATGAGGCTCATTTTCCACTGTCTCACGGCCATCTGAAAACTTTTTGTGCCAGTCGTACACTTGGGTTCTTGAAAGTGTTTCATTGCCGAACTGTGCAGATAGTCGACGCAAAATTTCAGATGGTCTAACGCCCTTCCCCGCCAAAAATTTCATAACACGTTGCGCAATAGACGTATGCACCTCTTGCTCTGACATGATGCTACTAACAGCGCATCGACTACGCCTCGCCAAACCGACGAACTCCCCTCTTCTTAACATCCCTACCTAACATATATCGAGACGTCACGCCACTCGAATTACCTACAGGGCGAGAAACAGAAAAGTCCGGTTCATATTTGATTCACCCTCGTAATAATACTAAGCGACATTTCGATTATTTAAATTGATATAGTATATTGGTAATTAATTATTGAAAAAAAAATATATCAAAACAGAAAGATATTTTCTTAGTAAATATTTTACTATATTTTCACTAGATAATTAAATTATTTTAAAACATAATTTAATGTTCGTCATACTTAAAAATAATTAAACCAATAACATATTTCTACAGAATAATTGTGTATCCTTCGTTCTGTGAGAAAAAAGTTTGGTTAATTTTTTTCTTAATTGCTGAATTATAAAATGGAGCATTTAACATTTGAAACTGAAAAATATTGGTCACAGATCAGTTTGGTAGACGTTTCATTTATAACCTCAGAAAAAAATTATTAGGATTCTAATTGCAATTGATTTCGATATAATAATATAATAATGTTCTTTAACAAATAAGTACATTAGATAATTATAAATAATTTTAAGGATTCTTTAAAACTAAGCTTCCTAAACTATTAGTCCAGTCGAATGAGGTACTGCAAACTGTTTAAGGCTCAAAAAGTCTGCTAAAACCTGTGTTTACTAGTGCAATATTAAACATTACTGCTATACTATATTTAGTTTTTGAAATTAATTCGATAAATGATAAGTAACAGTAAAAAGCTCAAACCAATAGTGTTCTACAACTCTATATAGAATGCCCCATTCACATACAATCCAGAACTAACAGATCTGTATTAAACATTTTTTTCTTGAACTTGCTGGTTAAAGAACCTATTGACTTGAGTAAAGTCAAATGAAGTATATACAGGCAGCAACTTTAATTAAGATGATTAAATTAGTATGAAGTTGCAATCCTAAACTATTAATTTGGAATGACATTTTCTTTAACATTTATTTACAACTCATCCATATGATTTGAGAAATTAACTTTATAGTGCTTTGTTGGTACTTACATGGAAATACCGGACACTCCAGAAACTCTTCTATCATCGAACTGTTCTGGAGGCCTAGCATGCCTTTGGTAATCCCATCGTTGGGGCGAGGTACCAGGCGATGGATCAGTGGTAACAGATCTAGCGGTTTTAGAAGATGGTCTAACGTTTTCGTAAGGACTCCCTAGATTCAAAATAACATTCAGTTAGAGTAACTTGTTATAAACAATCTATGAATATCTACCTAAATCGGAATCCGTATTTGGCACTGTAGGAAAAGGCTGACTAATACTTTCGCCATCACTATCCACAAGAGGTAAACCTCGTTTGTGGCCTGTAAATAAATGTTGTATGACGAAGTTTGTTCTCAAAAAAATGTGAGTATAAAGAACTTTTAATGTAGTAAAAATGTACAAAATGAATGCTAAATATAAATATTCCGCCTAAAACAACGGATTCTGATTTGTCCGGGTTTAATCAGTTTCCGGAATTATTCTTATATATATATATATATATATACAAATTTAAAACACATTTCACCTTCACCATCAATGACGAAAGGGACAAAATTTCGGTTTCAGCTTGAAATTTCACTTTTTAGCAACAATGGGCCAATCGAACATTTCCAGGTTATTATACAGTGATGGGCAAATGTGTGGAACCAAGTAAATATCTCTGGAATTATTAGAGATATCAAAATGAAATTTGGAAGGTGGTTACTGCAGTAGATTGCCTATTTGTTTCCAATTTTTTTTACAATTTTGAACTACCTGTTTTACCGGAAGTAATGTCGATTTTAAAATTTGCAATGAAACACCCTGTATAGTATTTTAGTTTCTGATGAAACATTTTATTGCGAATACAAAAATATCGGATTTGATATTGTTTACTTCAATACCTACCGAGATATTAACAGAAAAGTAACTGAGGAAAGGAAAAATTCGATGGTAGCTAAACTCGGTTCAGATTTCATTTACGCCCGATATAAACAAACCGCTCGGTAAGGATTTGTTTATCTATTGGCCAATCGGTGGCATTATACAGTCACAGCCAACAGCACTGCTTGTTCTATAGTCGAATACACGTGCGTTTGTTTAAATCAGGCGCAAATTAAATCTGAATCAAATTTAGTAGTCCATGAAATTCATTGCAGAAGTGACAATAGTTGTCAAAATAAGTTTTAATTTTTTTTTATTTGAACGTAAAAAGATTGTATTGTTTTAATTTGATCGTAAAATGGCCGAATTAAGTGAAAGAGAAAGAATAGAAATATTAATGATGATTGGGTATGGGGAGAGGAAAAGGACGCATCAAGAAGTTTGTGACCTTTTTAACATTGTTCATCCGAATCCACAAATATCCCGTTCAGTAGTGACGAAAACTTTGCGAAGGTACGACACAAGTAGAACAGTTAGCAATTTACCAAAAAGTGGACGGTTAAAAAGTGCAAGTAATGAAGGTGTAGCTCAAAATGTTGCTATATCTTTGGAAGAAAATCCTCACTTATCCACTACCGACCTCGCCAATATGCATGGAATTAATTAGCTGTCGTTCAGTAGGAAGGACATTAAGGCGAGAAAAATATCATCCATACAAAATTCGCCTCGTTCAAGAACTCGCCGAAGACGATTTCGACAGACGTTTGCAATTTTGTGAAACGATGATGGATATTTGTAACCGTGATAATAATTTTATAAGAAATGTGGTGTTTTAAGACGAGGCTACATTTTGTTTAAATGGTACGGTTAATCGACATAACTGCCGCTACTGGTCGCAAAGTAATCCTAATTGTGTACAAGAGGCTCATCCACAACATCCCCAAAAATTGAACGTTTGGGCCCTCATTTATAACAACAGAATCGTAGGACCCTTCTTCCTACAAGAAACTTTAAACGGAGATAGGTATTTACAGCTCTTGGAGACACAAGTTATTCCGGCATTGGAGGTAAATGGACGATTACCAAATAATATCTGGTTTCAGCAAGATCGAGCACCACCCCATTACGCTCGGATTGTTCGAGATCATTTAGATAGGACATTTCATCACAGATGGATTGGAAGAAGGGTACTTATGAATGGCCTGCCCGAAGTCCCGACATTAATCCACTAGACTATTTTATGTGGGGTTAATTAAAGTCTAAGGTTTATGTTGATAGACCAAATAATTTACAAGAATTGGTCGCAAGAATAACTCAAGACATCCAGAGAATTACACCAGAAGTAATAGCTAATGTTACTAGAGAATTTAAAAACCGACTTGCTTATTGTCAAGAAGTAAACGGTGCTCAGTTTGAACATCTAATACATTAAGTTTAGTTAAGTTTCAATATTTTGAAAATCACTTTGATTTAGTTAATAATTATGATTATGTATTACTTTAATGGATAGAATTTTCCTTTCCTTAATTACTTTTCTGTTAATATCTCGGTAGGTATTGAAGTAAACAATATCAAACCCGATGTTTTTGTATTCATCAGGAACTAAAATACTATACAGGGTGTTTCATTGCAAATTTTAAAATCGATATTGCTTCCGGTAAAACAGGAAGTTCACAATTGCAAAAAAATTTTGGAAACAAATAGGCAATCTACTGCAGTATCCACCTTCCAAATTTCATTTTGATAACTCTAATAATTCCAGAGATATTTGCTTGGTTCCGCACGTTTGCCTAGCACTGTATAAAAAAAAATAAAATAAAAAAATTTTAATAAAAATTTACTCACATGTCATAATATGTTGCTTTTCAGTTCTGTTTAAATTAAGAATTACAAGTGACAATTATTTTAATTTTCCTGAATTACATGTCGTTTATCAAGAATGACACAAAGGGGCCTAACTTAACCAGGTAAAAGGAGGTAACCGTTGAAGGGAAGTATATTTCGTAAGCTTTCGCTTCCATCGTTCAGTTTCAATGACTGCCACCCTTTTTGGACAAATTCGTTTCTTTTTTGAAAATAGCGTATTCTTAGTTAATTAAAACAGTTTTCTCAAAATTAGTGATCATGCATATTCCAACCCCCAAAAATCACGATCAAATCTGACCCCGTATTATAAACACAATTAGGAACATATACTCACGTCTTAAAAGATTGATAATTTCCTGTGAAGCTTGGGCAGTGTTGAACTGGCTCAGCAGATCCATCACGGTGTAGTTGCTACAATCTCTGATGGAAGTATTGGCACCGTGTTCCAACAAAGTTCGAACAACTTCCGCTTTCCCGCAAAGAGCGGCTTCGTGTAAGGCTGTGCCAGATTTTGTTCGCATGTTGACGTTGAAACCAGCTCGAAGTAGAACTTCAACAACGGCTCTAGAACAAAGAATTATTGCAAGTATCTTTGCTTGTTTTCGCTCAAGGAACACGAGCATATAGTCTGAGTTCAAAAGTTTAAACAGTTCACAGCAAGTCAACAGATTTGAAATGTATGCTGCAATATTCGGAAAAGAGAATTACAGAAATGTATAGATGATGAGTAGCGGTTGGTTACACTTGTACTGGCATATTTAAATAAGTCTAAAAAACTAAAAATGTAATTCAAATAGCAGAACAAAAATGTCCAACACTATAATGTATAATGTGTAAATTGGTAAATTAAATATACCTGCGGCCTGTTTCATAATCAACTTGTAACTTGTAGTTTTGTGACTTGTAAAATTTCGTTTCGTAATTCAACAAAATTATTTTACAAGGTACAACAATCTTATTGAATTTCGAAGCGAAAATCTATAAGTTACAAAACTAGAAGTTACAAGTTGATTATGAATCAGGCCCCTGATCATACGAGGTGTGGCTATTAAATAACGGGACAGACACTGCAGTGGAACGAGTGCGCATGCGCCAATCAACATTGACTAATAGCTGTTTAATTTGAGGCTTCCCCATTAAAATGCAGTTAGTTTCGTTTCTGTAAACAACATCGTTGAAACATAACCTTCATTTAAGTTAGTGTTGTTATTTTATTTTGCCGGAAAAATGGTTAGCGTAATAATAGAGCAACGAATTGTTATTAAATTCCACTTTAAACTTATAAAAACCGCTACCGAAACCTATAATATACTAAAAGAAGTGTATGGCAGTGAATGTTTATCGCGGACTCGTGTTTTTGAATGGTTTAAGCGTTTTCAAGATGGTAGACAAGACGTTGAAGGTGATTCGCGGCCAGGTCGTCCTTCAACATCAAAAACGGATGGCAATGTGTAAAAAGTTGCTAATTTGATTCGGTCTGACCGTCGATTAAGTATTCGAGCAGTTGCTGAATCTGTAGGCATTGATAAAGAATGTGTATGGCAAATTTTACGTGACAATTTGAACATGCGAAAAGTGTGTGCAAAAATGGTACCAAAAATTCTCACGATCGAACAACAAGCAGCTCGCAAAAATGTTTGTACTGATACTTTGAATGCCATTGAAAATGACCCAAATTTATTGGAAAGGATAATAACATGTGATGAATCGTGTTTTTTTACTTATGAACCGGAAACGAAGCGCCAATCCATGCATTGGAAGACCCCAAATTTACCGAGAGTCAAAAAAGCAAGGATGAGTAAGTCAAAATTTAAAGCAATGATGATTGTTTTTTTCGATATTCATAAGATAGTGTACCTTTACTTCGTTCCTGAAGGTCAAACAATTAATCAACATTACTACCTTGAGGTACTTGATAAACTACGTGAAAGAGTAAGAAAAAAAACGACCCAAAATGTGGAAGGACAAATCGTGGGTTTTTGGGTTTTGCACCAAGACAATGCGCCAGCTCATTCCGCGTTATCTGTTAAGCGGTTCCTAGCCAAGTTCAGCATCCCAGTGATAGAACATCCATCTTACCCACCAGACCTAACACCATGTGACTTTTATCTTTTCCTTAAGGTGAAATCTGCATTGAAAGGTACGAGATTTGAATCCGTAGAAGCTGTTCAAAAGAAAGCGGCAAGAGTCCTGAAAGAGTTGACAGAAGATGACTTCCAGCACTGTTTCTAACAATGGAAAATTCGCATGGAGCGTTTTGTAGGGATAGAGAAGGGGTGTATATTGAAGGCGATAACAAGTAATTATGTACAAAATAAAAATAATTTTTTTTTACAATATCAGTCCCTTTATTTAATAGCCATACCTCGTATGTATAATAATTTGTATTTGGAGATTAGGTTCTAGTGCACTTACTGCTGTGATAATAAAGTACCCAGAAATTGTAAATAAAACGAAATTTTTTTATTCTTTATCAATATATGTCTCCTTCAAAATAAGCCCCTCCTAAAGCGACATACATATGTCACCTTTTCTTCCAATAGTCGAAGCAGGCCTTCCAGGCGCTGGCCAGTATGGCTCTCAGCTGTCTCTGCGTATTTTCTTCTATTGCCTCAATCGTGTTAATGTGGGGCCCGCGAAGCGACAATTTCAACTTGGAGAAAAGGAAAAGAGCACAGGGGTTCAAATCAGGCGAATACGGTGGTAAATAGAAAATAAAAATGAAATTTTCAAACGTATCTTGTAATTTATCAAATAAAATGCTAATTATGTGAATCACAAGTATATCATATTTTTAAATCATTTGTTTAAAACATATTAACAAAGATATTAAAAATCGACTTAATCCCCACTTTCGAAACTAGACTATCTAAAATTTAGAAAAATATATTTTATTTGTATTTTTTAATAATTTGTCTAAAATATTTAATAACTTATTATTTAAAACTTGATCTATTTTCCCCTTTATTTTCCAATCTGCAGGGCCTAAAATTCAGGCAGTAGATTATAAAAGGCTTCCCTGGAGGTGTATTAGTAAAATAAAATTCTAATGTTAATTTTGGAGGCCAAATTAGAAAAATAAATACATATTTTAATAAAAATCAAGCGAATCATATAACACATAAACAGAAATATTAGAAAAATATATACTCTGATTCACCTACATTGTTATCAAACCTTGAAGGTGATACGGAACCCTTGGAGTCCAACTCGCACTTGTCCAAATTATTTATAAAATTCGTTTTATTTCTGTGAGGGTATTGGATCGCGAGAAAAAAAAATGCAAATTGCTATTTCATTACAAAATTTGCATGTTTAATCATTACAACTTCAAAAACACATTAGTGCAATAAAAAATAAATTTTTAATTTGTAAAAACTATGCACCATATTTATGTATGTGTTTAGAAAATCCCTTCCTGGTTACTCACACCAATAATTAACAGTATAAAAAAATTGCAGCTAGAAGGTACGGAATTCTACTCTATATTAATTAAGCATTTCTAAGAGCAGCGCTCATTAGTCGACCTTTACCACTGCCAGCATTATCGGTTAGGAGGTTTTATTGTTATCAAATAGGGTGTCTCTGTGCAACAGCTTGTTTACTACATCTACCTACATGAACATATCAATGAGGCAATTCTGGATCATCTTCGCTAGACTGGCTGCTTTATGCATCACTTGTAATTGCATCGCTATCGACAATATCTAGTACATCGCTGACATCTATAATTGCTTATTACCTGTTTGAAATTATGTTTGATCGCGATAATCGATTTATGCAAGAATGTGTTATGTAATATTGTATGCAATTTGTTATGACACAGAAAAAACATCTTTCTCTAACAGAAGGCAACTGCATCGACCTACATGGGAACAAACCGAATATATATATATATATATATATATATATATATATAACAAATATTTGTTTAATAGTCTCATATACTAAAGTAATTATGGAGATAAGGGATATTGACTACTACTTTTTGGTGAACTCTTTATTCAAAAATCCGAGCTTCCGGAACTGTTTGTTCCTTCTTCAGGGTCTAATGCTACAAGTTATATCAAACATTAATTTATATAATTTCTATACCTGATAGTTGTTAACTTACAATGTGAGGTTTAAAAGGTAATTTCAGGGGCTTGTTAAACATTACAAAACATACTCTATTTACAGCAAGGATTACATTAGTAATATAATTTTATTTGTGTTGTTCGTTCATTGTTCGTATGACATTTGGGCTGTCAACGTTCATTCATCCATCTATCCATCATAGAACTCATGGAACCGCTTTGAGAGTAAGAAGGCATAGACAACACTCAATTGGGATTTTGAAAAAAAAATTTATTGATTTTTTTCATGTATTTTAAAACTTTATTGTTAATAATATTGATATTTAATGCAAAAAACTAGAACAAATTTTTTTCAATTAATTATAAACGATTAAAAATTGATAAAATTTGAAAAAAAATCACGTGACTATAAACGCGCCATGAGTGGTCGCCATAGTTGTGACGTCATAATGTTATAGCTATACGATACTTAGGACGACTATTCACTTGTACAGCAACAGTACGGTTGTTGATATTAGTTTGTGTTTCAACACTGACCTTTTGGTCAGGTGTTACATTTGAAGGAGCAAAATCAACTTCAATATCTCCAACAGTATTGGCTGATACGGCATCAATGTTTGGTTCTTGAGAATTATCAATTTCCATATTTTTTGACGACTCACTTAAAATTTCTTGGATGATATCTTGTCTTCGTCTTTTTTCTGCAGCTGGTCTAAGAATCAGTGTAGTGCTTTGTCTTTTACGATTAGGTTGACAGTCAAACTTGTGTGGTACCACATCAATTTTAATCTTTGCTTTACCTCCCATTGTTGTATAATAAGTATAATTTTCCATATCATCTTTCAACTAGAAAAAAAAACAGAAATCATAAGAATTATTTAAATATTATTATAACAACAGAACAACCACTTTAATATAAAATTAAAAAATTTTGATCTAGTTAAATACATAACCTAGAACGTTATAAAACTATAAATATATCAAATTGAATCCCAATCATTAGATAAAGCGATATGAATTTATTATTTAAGCACTTTAAATTATCAATAAAAAATTTTTTTAATGCTATGATTTTAAAGGTTATGATTTAGAGTCCAGTTCAAAAAATTTATTGACTGAACTCTACTTGTTTGATTTGTATACTTAGATAAATAATAATTAATAACAATGGTATTAAGAAATACTTACATCGAAATGATCTTCACAACAAAAAAAATTCGATTTTGTTTTGGGATTATCACGGTGCACTGCTTGAAACCATTTATTTCGACGTTTGCTATCTTGGGGAACATTTAAAAACATTTTGTTAGGAGTTGTTTTTGTAGTATTCGTACATAATGGTACAAAACAAGAACGATAACTTTTAAGGTTCGACATTATCAATATAAATTTGAATATTTAACTATGACAACAGAATTAAATCAATCAATACACTGTCCTTATTATTTCTGTATCAACTGCAATGAGTGACAACTAACATTATGACGACACACGCGCTCGGGTTTGTTCAGGAGCTGTCGGTGTGTCTTCGGTACTGGATTCAAAAATTAATTTATATTTTGAAATAACTTTTAAACTATTGCGAAAAAAAAAATAGTTTCCTTATAAAACTTATATATGATCTTTCCATTTATCGCAAAAAAAAATTTTTTCAAAAACCCAATTGTTGTACATCTGATTTTTTATTGATTGGATTATTTTGATCATTAATATGGATCATTTCTAGTTTGTTATATTTGTTTTCCCTATCTAAGATCTTTATATTTTCAAAATCAATTGTGTGCCCTTGGACGTTAGCATGATTAGTCAGTGCACATCTTGGCTTGTTGTCATTTATGTCACTCTTATGAAGTGCTAATCTACTCTTGAGCCATTGCGTGGTCTGGCCTATGTATGTGCTGTCACAATCCTGACATCCAATTTGATACACTATGTTTGATTGCAGCAGAAATGGTGTGGGATCTTTTAATCTTGAGAACAATGTTTTTATGGTCTTTATAATAATAAAAATAGCCACCTATAATATAAAGACCATAAAAACATTGTAATTCATAATTGAAGATTTTCTGTTATTTGGATCGTGATGTACAAAGGCAAGTATATTAAAATCACCTAAAATAATAACCTCATCCTTACACATAAAATCTAGTTGATCAAAAGATTCAAAGAATTGCTCAAAAGAATTCAAGTCAATATCAGGTGAAATATATACAACTACAACATATGATGATTTATGCCAAAAATTACATCTAACCACAAGAAGATCGATCTCAAGAAAGCTGGTATCCACACTTGAGATAAATCTGCTATTCACTGCTAAAAGTATGCCGCCGCCACTTACACGATCAACAATATCAAGCTTCCGATCTTTCCTGTAAACATTGTAGTGCGTCGAAAAGAGTTCACTGTTGTTCACGCTTGAATTTAAGTTAGTTTCAGAAAGAGCAATCAAATCAAATTCGCAGTCCCTGACCGACGCGTAAATTGTATCAACTTTTGTTTTGAGGCCGCGAACATTCTGGTAGTAACCCACCAAGAATTGCGGACTGTTGGGCATAGTTAATTTCCCACAATCTATTCTAAAAGTTAAATCTATTTATAATTTAAGAACTGATACAATTATAAGGTAAATTTACCTACGGCGTGAGTAACTGTAAATTTAAGAATATGTTGCTGTTATTTTTGCATTTTGAAATACTTGAAGTAAACTAACGACAAACGATCGAGCTATGCCTAAAACAGAATAAAAACTAATCCAAAGTGACCTGTTTATTGTTTTTACTACATAGGAGGGTTGATTTCTGGAATTTACTAATTGTCAAATTTATTTCAGTTTTAAGTATGGGTTATCCATATGGGACTTATACAATGATATTTTATTGTGCTTTTTCTGTTCGTATGTACCCCATACAGCTTTTAGGTGCCATTGGTGTAGGTTTATTTAGATAATGGAGGTAAAAATTTTACTTAATTTATTTATATCTTTTTTTCATTGATGGCAGTTGGGTTTCTGTGAATATTAATCATTTCTAAAAACTCTCCTTGTTTTAAATTAGGCAATTTTGAGGCTCTGTAGATTGGCAGGCAGAGCGAAATAGATCAAGTTTTAAATTATAAATTATTAAATATATTATTCAAATTATTTAAAAATACAAATAAAATATATATTTCAAAATTTAAATAATGTATTTTTTAAAGTGGAAAGTAAGTCGATGTTTATAGTTTTGTTAATATCTTTTAAACAAATGATTTAAAAATATGATATATTTCTAATTCACATAATGAGCCTTTTGAAAATTGAATTTTTATTTTCCACTTTTGTATAATTTGTCCCTGAAATTACTATGGGGGTTTTCTAATAATTTTTCTTATAAATTTCAAGTGAGCCCCAGTACCCCTAATCATTTTTTAAATTTTCGGTAGTATGGTTTCGGAAATAAAGGGAGAAATGAGAAATTTTTATATCTTTATGTTAATATTTTGTAAACAATTAATTTTTAAAATTTGAAAAATATGTATTTCTAGTCCTAAACCCTTTAATTTGATGTATTGCATGATGCGTTAAAAAATATTTTTTTTATTTTCCCTTTAATTCTATAATTTAGCCCCCAATATTAATATTATGGATTTCTTCGTATTTTTTCTGTAAACAAAAAAATTTAGGTCTTATAGTTTGCGGAATAAAGGGCGGAATGGGTAATTTTTTAAATATTTTTTTTTAATATATTTTAAAATATTTATTTAACACTTTAACGACCGGGCTTATTTTGTAAAACTTTAACATCGGTCTAGACAATTTTTTTTGTCATTAACTGTCATAATACGATGAGTATGAGAGAGAAACACAATTTTATGACAAATAAAAACGTATTTTTTATTAATTTAATGTGTGTCCACATTTGGTACACATAGTCTGACATGAAGTTAAAGGGTGTATTGATTAATATCAGACTATGTGCACCAAATATGGGCACATCATTTTTTTAAAGAAACAACATAATCACAAAAAAAAACATTTTGAATAAATATATCGATTAACTTCTTGCGACGCTAAGCACGTTGTAGATATTTTTTTACTGATTTCATGGCACAATATCTTTCAAAATTCATACCAAATTTTCTGTAACAGGAAGAACATCTTCCCCGCTGAGTGGTTTCTATTGAAGCGTGTTGTTATATATTATTTTTTGTTCTGTACCCTCCATTTGTAGTAATGAAATTTAACAGCAAAAGTGTACCCACCAGTTGTACAAAGTTTAAACATTTTTACACCATATTTATGTCTTTTATTTGGAATATACTGTCTGAAACTAAGTCTACCCCGAAATGGTACCACTGTTTCATCAATGCATAGATTTTTTCCAGGTTCACACCATTTTTGAAAATTACTATTCATTATTTTCACTGAGGGTGTAATTTTATATAACTTGTCATTTTCGTTATAGTTTTCATTATCGGCAGTATGTAAAAAATGTAATATAGCTTCAAATTTGCTTTCTTTATTCCGCAATTGGCAGCTATATCATTTTTATAACAAATATTAGTGCTTATTCTCTTCGAGGTATCATTCCTTTGTCCTAGGAGTTAAGGGAGAACAGCAATTACACGGAACGGCTCCAGATTCGGAACCTCTGTGTACTGATTCTCTTGAAAATCCTAGATGTCGGTCTTACATCTTGCGTCTTCAAATTTAACGAAATGCATCAAATGCATAAAGAAGTGTTCGAGAGGACATTCAATTGTGGGAAGCGCAACTGATGAAGGTTCCCGACCAGAAACAATATATATTATATTTTTATATATAATATATATTGTCTTGCGTACAAAGGAATGACACCTCGAAGAGAGTATTCAATATCTCTGACAGGTGAAGTAACCTGAAAATTTTATCGTGACAATCTGTCCTAGGAGTTAAGGGAGAACAGCAATTACACGGAACGGCTCCAGATTCGGAACCTCTGTGTACTGATTCTCTTGAAAATCCTAGATGTCGGTCTTAAATCTCGCGTCTTCAAATATTAGTGCTCCAATAATCCCTTAAACTTGATTTTTTATCGATTCCCATCCAAATAACTATTTCGCGAAAACGTTTCAACGGTATCAAACAATTCCTTCCAGTTCGCTATTTGTGAATTCGGTTTTAGTTTTTCTTAAGTGATAGCTTCAATTAATTTTTGTTCGTGGTACTTGTTTGATTCGGTATCAAGTAACTGGCTAACGTTTTGATTAGCACGAAGTAAATAAAACTGTATTGGTTCGGTAAGTGTAGCTAACCTTCCAAAATTTGGTTGTCTGGTTGTGGATTATAAATAAATTTTTGAAGTTTTCTCTCATCAGTTTCGCCCCACACAATTTTTGATACCGAAATGTTGCATACTGTACTATTCACATCAGAATAAGACCTACCTTCATCAGATTCGTCGTAACTTGACTGAAACGTTCCATCAGCTACATCGTTTGTACTGGTTGATGCTATTGGTTCTGCTAATTCTATCGTACTATTTGTTTTTACCCTTCTCGTCTTCACTAGTCCAAGATCACTAGTTTCCGTTTACGTATAATGTTATCAATAAACTCATTGTCAAACTCACCGTCACTAGTCCTATTTTCTTCACTTTCCCAATTGGGATCAAATAAGCTGTCGCCACTATCCATAAACTCACTTTCTTCCAATAACCCATCTCTTCATTCGTCAAACCTTTTCTGGACATTGTAATTAAGTAATTATAACCACTACACTAAAGCTATACCTTATTACAAACGATACAAAACACACTACATTCATAACTTCAAAACTCAAGCATAAATAGTGTGAAGTCAAACCTGATGCCAGAAATTGTTTACCCCAGCCCAAGTGTATCACAGATTAACAGCAGTTCAGTGTAACTGTGTTCCTGGCATGACCACAATACAAATACAAAGGCTCTTCCTGTGCCCATATATGACCACACGGTCCCCCAAGAAACTTAACTGTGGTTTGATTTGGTGCACATGGTCGTTAAAGTGTTAAAAAGATAATAAAAAAATAAATTAATATTCGTCATAATGAGCCCTTTGATTTGATATATTACTTGATCCGTTAGAAACAATTATAATTTTTTATTTTCCATTTAATTCTATAATTTGCCCCCCAAAACGAATATTAGGAGTTTCTCCTTATTTTTCCATTAAGGTTCAGGTGAGGCGCTATACCTCTATTTTATTTTCAAAATTTTACAGCTTATGGTTTCGAAGATAAGGGGGGAATGGGTAATTTTTTTATATTTTTGTTAGTATCTTTTAATTAATTTATTTTAAAAATATGAAAAAAATATATTTGTTTTCGTCCTAATGAGCCCTTTCATTTGATATATAACATGATGGGTTAGAAACAATTTTAATTTTATATTTTCCATTTAATTCTGTAATTTGCCCCCCAAAATTAAAAGTAGAGGTTTCTCCTTATTTTTTCAGTAAACTTCAGGTCAGACCCTATACCTTTATTTTTTTTCAAAACTTTACGTTTTATAGTTTCGGAGATAAGGGGGGGGGGGGAATGGGTAAATTTTGGTATATTTTCGTTAATATCATTTAATTAATTTTTTTTAAATAAAAAATATATTGGTGTTCCTCAGAATAGGACCTTTCATTTGATATATAACATGATGGGTTAGAAACAATTTTAATTTTATATTTTCCATTTAATTCTGTAATTTGCCCCCAAAATTAAAAGTAGAGGTTTCTCCTTATTTTTTCAGTAAACTTCAGGTCAGACCCTAAACCCCTATTTTTTTTCAAAACTTTACGTTTTATAGTTTCGGAGATGAGAAGGGGGGAATGGGTAAATTTTGGTATATTTTCGTTAATATCTTTTTAATTTTTTTTAATATAAAAAAATATATTGGTGTTCCTCAGTATGGGACCTTTCATTTGATATATAACATGATGGGTTAGAAACAATTTTAATTTCATATTTTACATTTATTTCTGTAATTTGCCCCCCAAAATTAAAAGTAGAGGTTTCTCCTTATTTTTTCAGTAAACTTCAGGTCAGACCCTAAACCTCTATTTTTTTTTTCAAAACTTTACGTTTTATAGTTTCGGAGATAAGAAGGGGGGAATGGGTAAATTTTGGTATATTTTCGTTAATATCTTTTTAATTTTTTTTTAATATAAAAAAATATATTGGTGTTCCTCAGAATGGGACCTTTCATTTGATATATTACATGATGCGTTTGAAAAAAATATATTTTTAAATATTAATTTAATTCTATAATGTGCCCCCCAAAATTATTTTTCCTTATTTTTCCTGTAAAGTTCGCGCAACGATCTATATTTCCTTTTTATTTTTCTCAAAATTTTAGGCTCAGTGTCCCTCATAGGGTCACCAAACTATACATTGATACCAAATTTCAGGCTCTTCCGTCCAGTAGTTTAGGAGAAAATTGCTGTGATGTGACAGAGGCAGAAATCCGGAGTGATATTATAAGAGTATCCGTATATTGTACATACGGAACCCTAAAAATTACGAGGAAGCATATTTCCACAATTATTTTTGGGAAATAAATTAATCAAGAACTGTACATTTGACAATTCCATCCTGTCGTGGTCTATGGTCTATGGCTGACCTTGTTTTCAGAACAATTATAACAATGTGTAAATTTGAAACTGAATTTCAAGTTTTGTTCTCAGGAGTAGTGTTATTTCCACAAAATCCGTAAAAATAAACTAGAAGATGCCACTAATTAATGTCACAAAACAATTACGAACAACTACTTTAAAATTATTAAATCAACATTTAATATGCAACTTTTATTCATAAAACATAATTTAGAGAATCAACGATTGTTACTTGGCCTTCGAATTTAACCAATCAACTAAGTCGTTAGCTGTTCTACTTCCGTCATATTCAGTTGAATATCCATATTTAAAAAACTTTATTGTAGGGTAGCCTCTTATGCCGTTTTCTTCGGCAATATCAGTTTCCGATGTAGCGTCTACTCTGGCTAATTTCACTGGAGAGTTTTGTTGCTGCAACATGGAATCAGTTTTCTGGTATTCTGGGGCGAATTCCTTACAATAAGGACACCAAGGAGCGTAAAACTCGACCAATAAGTACGGGCTGTTAGATGCAACTTGTCGAAAATTGCTATTGGTCAAATCAGTTATTTTGCCGACGACCAAAATTTTGTGCAATCCAAGAATAGTTATAAGGATGAAAATGATGGGTACTGACATTTTTAAAACTCATTTGACACTTTTCTGAAAAACGGTGATTGGCATATATATATACTAGGCGATCAGCCTAACTGCATATTTACGTATCAATCGAGAACATTCAATGCTAATCATATCCTATAAATAGTCAACGGTAGCTTACGAATAATTGATCTTTATTAATTTTGAACATATCTGAAAGTTTTAGACTTAAATATATACTGTCTTCTAACCAATATATACGAGGGCTGCCTTTTATATTTCAGGATTAGAGAACAAAAACAAATATTAATCATCGAAAATCGCTTTATTGTTTTCAAAAAATTCTCCATGAAAATCTATACACTTTTGCATGCGTTTGAACCAATTGTCGAAGCACTTTTTCCACTATGATTGAGGTATCTCCAAAAAATGCATTCTGAACGCAGCAACCGCTTCTTCAGGTGTTGAAAAACGTTGACCTCTCAGTTTGTTTTTTACGTACGGGAATAAAAAGAACTCATTTGGTGACAAGTCAGAACTATACGGCAGATGACTCATCAAATCGATGTTTTGAGTGGTCAAAAATGGAGTTGTTTGAGCCGATGTGTGAGAGCTCGTATTGTCGTGGTGAAGAGTGATCTGTCTTCGGGGGTTGGTTTTCCTCATTTCTTGGAAGACAACTGGCAAACAAATGGTTGTGTACCACTCAGAATTGACTGTTCTGCGTTGTTCTAGTGGTATGGTTGCGACATGTCCAGTTTTTCCGAAAAAACAGGCGATCATTTGCTTGGAAGTGCTTCGTGCGCGAACAACTTTTGTTGGATTCGGCTCATCTTGAAACACCCATACGCGTAAATCCACGATTCATCACCTGCCACTGCCACTATGTCATAAACGTGTTTTGAAGCACCGAGATCGTATTTTTTGAGCTTTTCTTTCGACCAATCGACACGAGTCTTTTTTGAACGATTGACAAATTGTGTGGGATCCAACGAGAACAAATTTTTTTGACATTCAAATGTTTATGCAATATTGAATGTATGCTGGTCCCACTAATGTGTAAGGTTGACTCAATCTCACGATAGGTCACATGACGATCTTGCCATATCAGTTCGCGCACAGCTCAATGGTTTCCGGAACAACAACTGTTTTTGGATGACCTTCACGAAATTCGTCTTGGAGTGAACTACGACCTCGATTGAATTCACCATACCATCGATAAACAGTGGTCCTTGATGGAGTTTCATCGCCAAAAATTAAATTAAGTTCATCCATGCACTCTTGCTGACTTAATCCACGTCGAAAGGTGTAAAAAATAATCGGACAAATAGCACCTTTCTATGAATCGACTAAATATCCAACTATGAAATTCACATCAGAAGCGCTCGCCCTTATTGCTAGTCTATGAAGGCAGTGAACCCGGCCTAACACACGGTACGCAGAGAGTCCTTGACGTATATCGGTTATCGATGACCTAAGATTCAATACAAATAAATGTCAAAACAAATCTCGGAATTCGAAAGCTAGAATAATATATATATTTACAAAGTTTGTCCTGATGCAAATAAAAGACAGGTAATGGAATATAATAAGGAGGTTTGTATGAGATTATTTCTAAAGATAAAATATAACGTAACACACTGTATGCAAAATGTTATTATAATTATTTACATGGCTAACTCACATTCATCTGGTTTGAGTTCATCATTTAATTTTAATTGCAAAAGCCAGTACTTAGTTAAAAACGCAAACAAGTTGCTATACAAAATGCAATAACTTAAACTGTATACCGAAATTTGAAAAAACCATGGTCATTCTGTAATATTAAAAAATATATTCCGTAATGAAATAATTACGTAATAAAAAAATGCCTGTCTATTAGGATTTTCTCACAGCCGTACTAACAAATTACAATCGGTTTCACGTAACTTTAAAATTTCGCGCTCCGTCGGCCGGCAAGCTTCCCTACAAACCGAGTCATTCTAGCGAATCCGAGTGGTTAATAGGACTTAGCGGCACCGAATTAACTGCAGTTACGTACGCCACATAAGTAACGAGATGCAGGCTGCAAAAAGTGTCAACGACCTGCAGTTTGCAATGCGTGTAAAACAACCACTAATTATCAAAGCAAATGAATCAAATGACCATTAATTGTTTACACTCGTCAAGCATCGCCCTACAAATACAGGGTGAAGTAGAAGTGCTGCGTAAAATTTTTAGTGTTTTTTTAGTTCAGTTTTTTTTGTAAATGTGTCAACACTAGATATAGACGTACATATAGTTGGGGTATAGAGTAACCCCCACCCTTATTTATTTTTGTTAACCGGTATCAAAATGAAATTCTAGGAACGGACCATGTTTCTTTTTTTTTTAAGAAAAATGGCGAGGCCAAACTTGAGGTAACAACGGCATTTTTAAACGGCTTACATATCCATAAGTTACCTTTATATTTTATATATGACGATTTGAAAACTGAAACCTTTTTTATTTATATTATAGTACCTGGACGTCCGAACCGCGCTCGTTATTTCGATATTTCACCATGTCTGCTATATACACATATTTTTAGGGTTCCGTATATACAATATACGCATTAGTCCGGTCATTATAGTAAGTTCACCTCGGAATTCGAGATACCCAGCTATAAGTCTGTAAATACTTGTATATTGACACCCAAAAAGTTGTCTCTCTACATATGGTAGGGTGTACGCAACTATTAAAATTCAAGGTCAAAGGTCACAAAAATCGGTTTTTTGCGCTTTTTTGTAAATATCTCATTCCTATGGGTTTTTTGCTATTTGTATTTCTTATCAATATTGTAGAATACAAAATTCTCTACAAATCTTGTTTGAAAAAATTTTTCATACGGTGAACCGTTTTCGAGATAGAGGGTGGAGAGCGCGCGGTCACAGCATCACTTCAGGTCAACCGGTGCCTCCGGTCAAAAACGCGCCATATATAGTTGATGAACTATCGATAAATCAATGATTATAAATATTTGTCAATTTTTATTAACTATTATATTATATTTTATCATTTTCTTCATGCCTTTAATCTATAAACTATAAACTCCATGATCCTTTTCCAAATACTACGCAGTTAATATCGATAGCTTCTGGAATTGTTGGAAATGAGCAAATTAACTGCCACAGAGCTTACGAAATTGGATTAGAGTCTATGAAGAAGATCACCGGCTTATCAGTTAATGAAATAAAATTGAAACGTTCCGAAAAAGTAATGCCGCTTTCCAGTGTTGACAAATCTGTAAAAATAAATGATTGTAAAGTTGCAGTGGATCCATTATTACTCTTCCAAAGAATTACAGCTCTATTTGATAATGATGGCATGAGAAAAACAACAAAATCGTCATTGTATGACAATATGAGCCCAAATGATTTTGTTCTCAATGAAAATAATGTGACGTTCATTATTGATGGCGGATTTCTTCTTCATCATGTTGTATGGAGCAGAGAAGATACTTTTTCTATTATTTTTGATAAATACATAAATTATTTACAAAGGCATTACAGTTCCAAAATAATTGTTGTATTTGACGGATATTCAGACTACAGTAAGAACGTAAAAGCTAAGGAGCAGCAGAGAAGAACTGCTGCACTTTCAAAAAAAGTATGAAGTCTGTTTCGATGAAACAATAGTTGTACCAGTTACTCAAGAAAAATTCTTATCTTATTATATTTCACCATGTCTGCTATATACACATATTTTTAGGGTTCCGTATATACAATATAATATCACTCCGGATTTCTGCCTCTGTCACATCACAGCAATTTTCTCCTAAACTACTGGACGGAAGAGGTTGTTGAAATTTGGTATCAATGTATAGTTTGATGACCAGATCAGGAGTACATATCGTAAAAGAAGAAATTTTGATTTTAGGGGTACCTCTGGGGGGAAAAATAAAAAAAAATCCACCGTTCCCCCCTGATCTCTGAAACTACTGGGCCTAAAATTTTGAAAAAAATAGAAAATATAGAACGTTGCCCGAACTTTACAGGAAAAATAAGGAGAAACCATTAATATTAATTTTGGGAGGCAAATTATAGAATTAAATGAAAATTTAAAAATTAAAATTTTTTAAAACATCATGTAATACATCAAATAAAAGGTCTCATTCTGAGGAACACCAATATATTTTTTTATTTAAAAAAATAATCTAAAAGATATTAGCGAAAATATACCAAAATTTACCCATCCCCCCCTTATCTCCGAAACTATAAAACGTAAAATTTTGAAAAAAATTAGAGGTATAGAGTCTGAGTTGAAGTTTACTAGAAAAATAAGGGGAAATCTCTACTTTTAATTTTGGGGAGCAAATTACAGAATTAAATGGAAAATATAAAATTAAAATTGTTTCTAACGAATCATGTTATATATCAAATAAAAGGGCTCATTATGACGAAAACTAGTATATTTTTTTCATATTTTTTAAATAAATTAATTAAAATATATTAACAAAAATATAAAAAAAATTACCCATTCCTCCCTTATCTCCGAAACCATAAGCTATAAAATTTTGAAAAAAATAGAGGTATAACGCCTCACCTGAACTTTACTGGAAAAAATAGGAGAAACCCCTAATATTCATTTTGGGGGGCAAATTATAGAATTAAATGGAAAATAAAGAATTAAACTTGTTTCTAATGGATCATGTAATATATCAAATCACAGGACTCATTATGACTAATACAAATATATATATTTTTATTTTTTTAAAATAGATATTTTAAAATATATTAAAAAAAAGTTTTTTATTACACTTATGGGGGAATTAAAAGTGTCTAATTTTACAAAATTACAACGTTCGCACATAAAATATAGAGGTGAAAACTTTAAAATATTAGTTCTTGGTTTTGGTAAATAAAATATATTATCAATACGCGAGCTTGGCCGAGGAACAAGCAGAGGTAATTGATGTAAAATTATAAAATAATCAAATTAACGAAGCAGCACAAATAAATGTTTTCGCAATGGTAAATGAAAATCTACATCAACTCCTGAGATTGCGGCAGAAGCTGGCACATCTCAACGAACTGTAGTTAAGGTACTGAAAGTGCACAAGTTCCACCCGTACATAATTTCAGGTTCTCAAACTTTGCATGCTGGTGACGAACATCGACGTATTTTGTTTTGTACATGGTTTAGAGACATGGGCCTTGACAATTCACAGTTTCCATTAAAGGTATTATGGTCAGATGAAACTAAATTTACTAACTGCGGTATGTTCAATAGACACAATGAGCATATCTGGGCTAAAGAAAACCCTTTCCATGTAGAACAAAGACGACCCCAGATAAAATTTGGTTTTAATGTTTGGTGTGGTACCATAGGGTATACTATTCTGGGGCCTTTTATCTATGACGAATCACTTACTGGGGAGCGCTACTTGTATTTCTTGCAATACACTTTTCAAGACATGTTGCATAATTTGAATTTGAGAACTCGTTTAGAAATAGAGTGGTTCCAACATGATGGAGCACCTGCTCATAACTCGTTATTTAGTTTTTTCGTTATATCTAATATACCTAATAAAAAAATCGTTGAATGTTTTTTGGAATAGTCATTAATAAATCAATCTAGTTCATGGCTAACTACGTTAAAAGTGAAATATGAGAGAAAACTCCGTTATTTTTATGAACAACTATATCGAGTATTATATCGTTGAAAAGCTCTAAAAATGTCTGTTTTTTTTTAGGTCATAGCCAACTATGGTTTCCATTCAAAAAAAAAAGATAAATTTATGTCATTATCTCGAAAACGAGAGCTGTCACGCAAACGAGGATATGACAATCATATTCGGGATAGAATTCCCTTCAATTTTGATATTTACACTTTTTTATAAAATCAAAAACAAAGGAACTAGAGGTGAGTGATACAAACACCAAAGTATGGACTTATCACATATAGGTTTTAGTCTTTAACGAACAAAACATGAGGAAGCGATTGTTTTGCAGAGATAGTCAATATGAGCATTCCAACTTAGACCAGCATCAATATGTACCCCTAAAAATTTAGTGAAGGATACCTGAGATATAGATCTTCCCCCAACACGAAGCAAATAACATAGATTGCTGCTATAATGCCTAGGAGTAAAATTAATAAACACCGTTTTCGAACTATTAAGAATCAGTCTGTTTTTCTTGAAACATTCGTCAAATGTGTAAATACTTTTTTGCATCTCGATTAGTCCATGATTTAGATTCTTATTACAACATAAGTATGTGTTATCATCTGCATACATCGTTAGATAATTTTTGTCAACACCAGCAATTTCGGGGAGATCATTCACGTATTTTAAGAAAAGAAGAGGTCCCAGGATTGATCCTTGAGGAACCCCAAGAAATATTTCCTTTTTTTCAGAGTAAGTATCGTCGATGTACACTAATTGTTTTCTGTGGGAAAGATAGGATCTAATCCACTCCTTTATTTTCCCTCGCATACCAATTGACAAATTCCCGATTGAGTGCTTTTATTTTTCTTAAAACCATGTTGACATTTGCTCAAGATGTTATGCTTATTTAAAAATGATATCATACTGTTATATATTGATTTCTCTAGAACTTTTGACACTGCACTTAACAAGGAGATTGGACGATAATTTTCTACACACTGACGGTCACCTTTTTTATATAATGGTATTACCTTGGCTACTTTGAAAATCTCTGGAAAATAGGAATTCTGTATTGACAAGTTAATTAAGTGAGCTAGTGGTAATGCAATATATTTTCCAACCAATTTAAGTATATTGGAAGAAATTTCATCAATTCCAGTTGAATTATAAGGTTTTAAATCCTTTATAATATTAACATCGACTCTTTAATAGGATTTGTCATGAAGTCTAATTCTTCGTTTCCCATCCAACGTTGGTACTTTCACTTATTTTGAAGGGTTTTGCTACAAAGTGGTTTGCAAAAACACAGTTAAAAAACATTTTAAGCAGTCAACGCCGTTTCAACAACTTAGAGTTGTTGAAACGGCCTTGAGTGTTTAACATAAAGGTTTGGTGTTAGGGTGCAAAACTGTGTTTTTACATTTGTGACACACCAAACGTTCCACAGCTTTTCCATTACAAAGTGGTTGTTAAAGTAATTGCAAATTTCAAATGAGTTCGTTACCAATTTTCCCTCAATCTCCAGAGAACCAATACCTTGATTTTTGGTTACTACTGATGAGTTTATTATTTTCCACGCAGCCTTAGATTTATTTGCCTCTTTGCAGCTGTGATAATAGCGAACTACCCAACTTTTTGTTTAGTTTAATATAAAATTAACGAAAGAAACACTAGTACGATATTCAATTTTACGGTCAATGTTATTAGCAAACACACAAAATGGAAAAAATCCACCGGTTCATTATACTTCGTTAATGACTTGCACCCGTTGTAAAAAGTCAATCAGTACAAAAATTTTGGTTTATATTGAAAGAACGAATTGCATCGAAAAGGGCCGTTTAATTACCTTTTATACAGCTCGAAATCATCCCTCTCCATACGAAATTCAGTTTGTATGTACGCAACATACGTGTGTTATCATGCATAAGTGAAGCAGATTGCATACAGATGCCATCACTATGCCAGCAAACATATTGCTGTGTATCGACCATATCATAATTATGTTTGATACGACGCCAGCAACACAGGTGTATGTGTTCTGCGGATGATGATTCGTTATCAGATTATTTGGAACTTTACAAAATGATGTTTGAAAAAATATGTGTGTGTGCTGTTACGCACTTGACTACTGCACATGCTCTAAGCAATTCTAAAGTGCAACATCTTTGATTGCTTTAAGTGTTTGATGTATTCTCTAAAATATAATAATGTAAAATATTTTCGTTAAATTATAATTATATTCAATTTGTTTCGATTTTTCTTCATGAATAACGCTTACATGTATTTCACAATTTTCGGAAAACGAATATAAATAATTTATATTTAATAAAAAACCGACTTTAGCTGACTTGAAATAAAAACAGTTTAGAAACCGTGAGCAATCGATCACTATTTTCAGACATATCTTTTTTTTTACCTGATGTAATTGATAATTTCAGCGTATTATTATCTCCCTCTCTCTCTTTTTCTCCCTCTCTCACTTTTTCCTTCTCTAATTTTTATTCTTTGTCTATATATTCCAAATATATTTTAACTTTTTTTTTATTATTTGGACCACTTTCTATAAATGTAACTAATTCACTCTATATTGCATCCACACTCTATATGCTTCTGTGTACTGGTCACTCATATATAAATTATCGGTCTATAATTTTCTGAATCACCCTGTACAACTGTTATTCAACTCAACACAATATTACAACAGTCCTGATATCTTTAAAACCACACTGTATACGTACAAATCCTCTCCACACTATTGACTCTATTTATTTATCTATTGTTTAAATTATTCCTGTATACCATTGATTTTACTTCACCTATATGTCTAGTATTCCATTTATGCAACTGCTCTACCCTATATAACAAAATTCACCTTTTTGAACCACATTTTATGACTATAAATTTACTCTACCATTGATTTCAATCACCCGGTATATGCAACTGCTTCTAAATTTTTTAACCCTTGTCTATAATTATACCCCGTCCTACGTCATATAATTCAAATATCCTAACTGTTTATGCTTATATAACAAATTTTTGATACACCCTCAACAATAATAATTTTACCACACTCTTACTTCAATCACCTTGTCTAAGCAACTACTTATGTTCCAAACTATACAACTTTTTTAAAGCGCTCTGTATAACTGTAATTATACTCCACCTTATATTTCAACCATCCTGTATACTCAACTGCTGCAGACAATTTTAAGGCCTTTTATACAATGATGGACAAATGTGTGGATCCAAGTAAATATCTCTGGAATTATTAAAGATATCAAAATGAAATTTGGAAGGTGAATACTACAGTAGATTGCCTATTTGTTTCGAAAAATTTTTACAATTCTGAACTTCCTGTTTTACCAAGTAATGCCCATTTTAAAATTTGCAATGAAACACCCTGTATAGTATTTTAGTTTTTGATAAAACATTTTATTGCGAATACAAAAATATGGGGTTTGATATCGTTTACTTCAATACCTACTGAGATATTAACAGAAAAGTAACTAAGGAAAGGAAAAATTCGAAGGTAGCTAAACTCGGTTCAGATTTCATTTACGCCTGATATAAACAAACCGCTCGGTAAGGATTTGTATTTCTATCGGCCAATCGCTGGCATTTTACCGTCACAGCCAACAGCACTGCTTGTTCCATAGTCGAATACACGTGCGTTTGTTTAAATCAGGCGCAAATTAAATCTGAATCAAGTTTAGTAGTCCATGAAATTCATTGCAGAAGTGACAGTAGTTGTCAAAATAAGTTATTAGTTTTTTTATTTGAACGAAAAAAGATTGTATTGTTTTAATTTGATCGTAAAATGACCGAATTAAGTGAAAGAGAAAGAATAGAAATATTAATGATGATTGGGTATGGGGAGAGGAAAAGGACGCATCAAGAATTTTGTGACCTTTTTAACATTGTTCATCCGAATAAACAAATATTCCGTTCAGTAGTGACGAAAACTTTGCGAAGGTACGACACAAGTGGAACAGTTAGCAATTTACCAAAAAAGCGGACGGTTAAAAAGTGCAAGTAATGAAGGTGTAGCTCAAAATGTTGCAATATCTTTGGAAGAAAATCCTCACTTATCCACTACCGACCTCGCCAATATGCATGGAATTAGCCTTCGTTCAGTAGGAAGGTTATTAAGGCGAGAAAAATATCATCACTCTCAGAATACGATTTCGACAGATGTTTGCAATTTTGTGAAACGATGATGGATATTTGTAACCGTGATAATAATTTTATAAGAAATGTGGTAGGTACCTAACAACATTGAATGTGTTATTTATTTGCTAGAGTTCTATTTTGTTATAATTATTTTTAGCTTTTTAGTTATATGTAGAAGTCGGTTATATATATATTTTTTAAATCAAGTGTCATTTGATTAAATATTTCTACTTACTTATGTCCATTTCGACTGGCAAGATGTAGAGGCGTGTGAGGAAACACAGTATCTGGAGCGGTCCTCTTCAGGAATTGTATTAAAGAAGGGTCGGTCCTGACGAGTAATTCAACAGTATCCAATCTAAAGAAATAAACGTATAGTTAGCAAAAATACTAGATTATATTTCAAGATATATCACCTTCCATATTGTGCGGCAAGTTCTAAAGCTGTTTCTCCCCGACAATTCCTAATGCCAGGATCACAAGCGTGTTCCAAAAGTAAACTGACGACTTGCGTATGTCCGTACTGGGCTGCGCAGTGAAGAGCCGTCTCATCATCTTTCGTCTGAAGCAAATGTAAGATTGCGTTAAAAAGAACAAGGTGACAATTCAATGTAATAATATCCCTATAGTTAGAAACATCGTAGTATACCACGATTTTTTTTACACAATTTGAAGTAACAAGTTATAAGGGAACATGCATAAATTACGTAAGATATTTTAGGGTGGGTGAGTAAAGCATAGTATTTTCGGCTCCTTAAATCAATGAGTACAAAGCTCGTTTTGTTTGTATACCAAGCAAATACCTATATAAATGCAAATTTTTCCATTTTGCGAAGGCGGTGCTTTTGGTTGTCACATTCTCCCGGCCTAATAGAAAATTCAGTAACAACACATGTCAAACTTTAAACTGCTATTTGGTATATTTATAGACAGGGTGTTTAGTTATAGCAAACAAAATCACAAAGTAAAGTGATAGCATGGTTGGTTGTTTGGAACTTGTAATACCGCCTCCCTTAGGTCACCAAATGTCTCATACCTTGTGTTTTAGCGCACCCCATAAATAGAAGTCTATAACTGCCAAATCGGGAGACCGGGGTGGCCATTCGCGTAGGCCATTTCTTCCTATCCAAGAGTTTGGATAGATATTATCTAAGTGTTGTCTTACTAATAACGAGTTATGAGCAGGTGCTCCATCATGTTGAAACCACTCAATTTCTAAACTTAATTAATTCTTAAATTCAAATTATGCAACATGTCTTGAAAAGTGTATTGCAAGAAATGCAAGTAGCGCTCCCCAGTAAGTGATTCGTCATAGATACAAGGCCCCAGAATAGTAGACCCTATGATACCACACCAAACATTAAAACCAAATTTTATCTGGGGTCGTCTTTGTTCTACATGGAAAGGGTTTTCTTTAGCCCAGATATGCTCATTGTGTCAATTGAACATACCGCAGTTAGTAAATCTAGTTTCATCTGACCATAACACCTTTAAAGGAAACTGTGGATTGTCAAGGCACATGTCTCTAAACCATGTACAAAATACGTCGATGTTCATCACCAGCATGCAAAGTTTGAGAAACTGAAAGTTTGTACGGGTGGAACTTGTGCGCTTTCAGTATATTAACTACAGTTCGTTGAAATGTGTCAGCTTCTGCCGCAATCTCACGAGTTGATGTAGATGGACTTTGATTTACTATTGCCAAAACATTTATTTGTGCTGCTTCGTTAATTTGATTACGTTCCTTTGGTGGTTTAGTAAAAAATCCATATCTGCGTAAACTATCGTAAAGCCTCTTAAATGTATATAGAGCAGGTTGACGACGATTAAAATGTCTATGCAAGTATTCCTCATCTTCACGAACTGAATTTTTATGGCATATGATATAACATTCCACCATATTCAGTTTTTCTTCGTTAGAATATTCCATTTTATCACGAAAACTTGTCAATATCGACTGACAGTTCAGCACTACTAATGGAATTACTCTCAAATGAGGAAACGTCAAAGTGAAAACAATCTTTTTCATGGCTACCTACGTTAAAAGTGAAAATAAGAGAGAAAAGCATCCATAACTCCGTTATTTTTATGAATAACTATATCGAGTATTATATCGTTGAAAAGCTCTACAAAGGTCCGATTTTTCGAGGTCATAGCCAACTATGGTTTCCATTTAAAAAAATTTAAAAAAAGATAAGTTTGTGTCATATCTCGAAAACGAGAGCTGTCACGCAAACGAGGACATGACAATCATATTAGGGATACAATTCCCTTCAATTTTGATATTTACACTTTTTTATAAAATCAAAAACAAAGAAGCTAGAGGGATTTGACTAAATCGACAGAATTTCGTTTTTTCAAAATATATAGTAAGCCAGGACTTTTTAGAAAAATCCGAAAGTGTATAAAGGTTATGATATATATATATATATATATATATATATATATATATATATATATATTACATTATATGATATATGCCAATCTTTTAACCCATAAAATGAAGAATTTCGAAACAATAAATAAGTAATTGGGGTTGGCTAGGCGATGAATTGTATCTTACCGTTTCTTACTTCGGGGTGGGTGGGAGACAGAAAAACATCAAAATTCGTCTTACGGAATTTATGGATGTCCCCTAATACAGAACTCAATTCATGTTTGTATACCTTTTGAGTTCACATATTTATTAACATAATTAAAATTAAAAAATCATAGGAGTTAAATTATTTTCTGTTAGGTAAATGAGAGGGGGTTTTAAAATGTAATCCTCTCACATAAAAAAAAACGTTTACATAGCGTTGTTGAAATTTTAACTTACTATCAACAATAACTGCGTTCTCTATATCATATTGAAGATACAGAAAGTCAAGAAAAAGCCATAAAAAGACTCAGGAAAAAAAAAGAAAGGCACAGAAAAAAAGAAAGACAAAGACATAAACAGGAATGGATGACCAAAAAGGCAAAATGAAAACACAGAAGAAACACTAAGTAAGATACCAAAAGACAGTAAAACACAGAATTACACGGGAAGATGCATAAAAGACACAAAGACACTGAAACAGACATATTATACGGAAAGGGAAAATGCATAATGTAGATATTTTTTATTTTGTAGATGTGCGAGGTTATTTAATTTGACTTAAATTACTATTCAAAATAAAACAAAAAGACATATTTTTTGGTAATCGTTGATCGATATTTTGAATAGTCCTTGCAATAAAAAAATGTCTACTGAGGAATCTGAAGACGTTATAAACAAAAACGCAGTCATAAATAATTTGGTCAAGTGCGAGTTGGACTCGCATACTAAGGGTTCCTTACCACCTTCAAGATTCTAATATCCCAGTTTCAGACAAGCAGGGAATGAGTGCATTTTCTTACATTTGCCCTAATATTTTTTTGAGGAAGCGTTTTAAATTTATAAAAAATATACACTTTGATTTTCCACACATAGACTTTTTATTTTATCTGCTTCAGAATTCGCTTGATTTTTATCAGAATACATATGTATTTAATTTTCTAATTTGGCCCCCAAAAAAACATTAGAGTTTTATTTTACTAATAAACTTTCAGAGAAGCCTTTTTGTATCTACTGTCTGAGTTTTGAGGCTCTAGATTAGAAGATAAAGGGCAAAATAGGTCAAGTTTTAATTTATAAATTAAATCGGTTATTCAAATTTATTAAAAATACAAATAAAATATATTTTTCAAAATTTAAATAGGTAGTTTCTAAAGTGGAAATGAAGTCGATGTTAATATCTTTTAAACAAATGATTTAAAAATATGATATATTTGTAATTCACATAATGAGCCTTTTATCTGATATATTACATGATGCGTTTGAAAATTGAAATTTTATTTTCCATTTAATTGTATAATTTGTCCCTAAAATTTGTATGGGGGTTTTCTAATAATTTTTCTTATAAATTTCAAGTGAGCTCCAGTACCCCTAATTATATTCAAAATTTTAGGCAGTATGGTTTCGGGAATAAAGCGAGAAGTGAAAATTTTTTATATCTTTATGTTAATATCTTGTAAACAATTAATTTTAAAAATATGAAAAATATATATTTGTATTCCTCATAATGAGCCCTTTCATTTGATGTATGGCATGATGTGTTAAAAAAATATTTTTTTATTTTCGGTTCAATTCTATAATTTAGCCGCCAATATTAATTTTAGGGATTTCTTCATATTTTTCTTGTAAAAAAAATATGTCTTATAGTTTGAGGAATAACCGGGGGAATGGGTAATTTTTTTTAAATATTATTTTAATATATTGTAAATTATTTATTTAAAAAATATATATATATATATATTTGTATTCGTCATAATAAGCCCTGTGATTTGATATATTACATGATCCGTTAGAAACAATTATATTTTTATATTTTCCATTTAATTCTATAATTTGCCCCCCAAAATGAATATTAGGGGTATCTCCTTATTTTTCCAGTAAAGTTCAGGTGAAGGGCTATACCTTCATTTTTTTTTAAAATTTTCCAGCTTATGGTTTCGGAGATAAGGGGGGGGGGGAGGAATGGGAATTTTTTTATATTATTGTTAATATCTTTTATTGCATTTATTTTAAAAATTTGGGAAAATATATTTGTTTTCGTCATAATGAGCCCTTTCATTTGATATATAACATGATGGGTTACAAACAATTATAATTTTATATTTTCCATTTAATTCTGTAATTTGGACCCCAAAATTAAAAGTAGAGGTTTCTCCTTATTTTTCCTGTAGACTTCAGGTCAGAGCATATACCTCTATTTTTTTTTCAAAACTTTACGTTTTATAGTTTCGGAGATAAGGGTAAATGTTGGTATATTTTCATTAATATCTTTTTCATTATTTTTTTTAATTTGAAAAAATATATTTGTATTCTTCAGAATGGGACCTTTCATTTGATATATTACATGATGCGTTTGAAAAAAAAAATTAAATTTTCATTTAATTCTATAATTTGCCCCCCAAAATTAATATTAATGGTTTCTCCTTATTCCTTATTTTTCCTGTAAAGTTCGCGCAACGATCTATATTTCCTTTTTTTTTCAAAATTTTAGGCTCAGTAGTTTCGGCGATCAGGGGGGTGCGGTCGATTTTTTTAGTTTTTCCCCCCCAGAAGTACCCCTAAAATCAATTTTTTTTCATTTATATTTTTTATATGTACTCCTGATCGAGTCACCAAATTATACATTGATACCAAATTTCAACCTTTTCCGTCCAGTAGTTTAGGAGAAAATTGCTGTGATGTGACAGAGGCAGAAATCCGGAGTGATATTATAAGGATATCCGTATATTGTACATACGGAACCCTAAAAATGGGTGTTTTTTCTGTAAATGCCCAAGGTGAAAACCCGCCTTCCTTCTTAACTTCCCTTATTATGTATCTCCTCAAAATTTTAAGTTCGACTGTATTACAACGACTAATTTTACGAAATGGAAACTAAACCGATGAAAGTATTTCCCCCAAGTTCAAAAGGTTATCAGAAACTTTGTCATAAAGAATTAAAACAAACATTTTCTCAGCTCAGCAGCTAAATGGACAAGCAAAGTGTCAACGACAGGCATGCCATCAGTGAAACTCGTCAACTTGAAGAGTTAGAAGCCCGCTGTATAAAACAGTCTATCTATTAGTTACAGTCGAGGAGGCGCGAACGTAAATTGAAAAGATAGCTCAGACTTTTGTTTAGCGAAAAGTTTTGGAAACACGGACACGATGGGAAACACCAGATTGCAGTTTAGATTACTTTCCAAGATTTATAACGGAATATGTCTTTATCTCGTCATTTTGGATTTACTGCTATTTTAGGCTGAAGTTTCAATATAATATCTAAAAAAATTAAAAATAAATAAATATTAAACAGTGCAGTCCATATGTATGCAATGAATTCATTTTTAGCGTTATTTTGAATTTGTTGTAAAAAACTGAAATAGATCGATTTCAATTGTCGATTTGACAATTTACAGTTTGAAAATGTTACCCACTACTTTTACCCCCTACGAACAGTGAACAGTTTTAAAAATAAAACATTTAAAAAATATATAACCGACTTCTACCTATAACTAAATAGCTAAAAATAATTATAACAAAACACACCTCTAGCAAATAAATAACACATTCCACATACCAATCTAGTATACTTTGAAGTCGGTGCCAAGCAGCTCTAAAATCCTTCATTGCGTACTTATCTACTAATTCATTAAACTTGATTGTTGCTTGGCACCGACTTCAAAAATATACTAGATTGGTAGGTAATTAATTTGTACAGAATAAGCACCTTTTAATGTTTGTATTTTATTCACGATACACTTATAACGGTATGCCGATGCGCATCCAGCAGTCTGGTATGACGTCACGTTGGAGTCAAAATTTAAAATGCTTAAAGCTAAACTCATAAGGGAGTAGCGTTTTCGTATCAATAATTAGTTTCAAAGACCTATTTTGTAATAATACAGCTGAATTGGATATATTATCGATCATGTGTAAAAGTTAATGATTGAATGTAAATGTTACTTTCCACTCAATTATTATAAAATGAAATGAACATTTTTATGTTTTTTTCGACAAAAGCGATATTTATTTTTATTCATTTGCTCAAAGAGATGTGATTGCAAATTTTTTCTGGTCAACATTTACCTTTGAAAAATATGTTATATCATGTAAGAAGTACCAAAAATTTAAAAACAATATCTGTTAACAATAAAAAAATCTACTTATATTGAATTTGACTTGATTCTTTTTAAAACATTAATATTATAGTTAATAACTAAAGTATTCAAGTGGATCTATATTCTGTTAAAATGTGAAGGATGATTTGAGACTTTTGTTGAACTAATATTTCAACAACTACAGGGAAAATTAATCACATATAGAATAAATAAAACTACAAGGTCAAATGCGAATTATTTTTTATTTGTTAATTTATATAGTTTTTTTTCCAATTTTCTTTGGCAGTTGCATATTAGCATTAATACTTGCAGCAGTAGATTTTTAATCTGTTTTTCAAGTATTTTCATTTTCTCTTTTAATTCAGTGACTTCACGAAAATAATGATAAATAATAATTTGTTAATACAAATTAAAATTAAATAAATTTAATTTACCTACATTCAACATTAATTGCACATTTACTATGTGCTGTCTCAATCATTAAGAGTTCACTAATAAACTGAGGTTTGATATTTCCAATAAAACTTTCACTAGAATTGTCAACATAAGACTCATTCGGATCAGATTTTTGTAACAATTATTTGACAGTGTCTCGTTGGTTCCTCTTATCAATTCTTTTTAATGGTATAAATCAATTTTTTCCGACAGGTATCAGGAAGTTGTAATAATGGGACTGCATCTGATTTTAAATTTTGAATATTTTTTGTAAGATATTGCAATAGTCTTTGCCGCATAGAAACTTCAAAACAATTCTCCTCAAAATGTAAATAACATATACGGGCTAAAGTTTAAAAGACAGTGACAATAAAAAACTATAAGGTTAGCATTTGTATTAAAACAGTAATACTTACCATTTTTTAAATTAATTTTATCTTTTCGACAACAAGCATTTATCCATTGTTTTGGCTAAATCCTCATTTTTTGGAAATCCAATATATTTAATGTTCGTACCTTTAGTATTTCGGTTTGCATTTTTCTTAGTAATATTAATAAAACTAATAATAATAGTAATATAAGGGTATCGTGTAATGAATGTTTTGACTCCAAGGTGACGTAATGCGCACAACCGTTCGAATTTGAGTTTGAATCAGCATACCGTTATAAGTGTATCGTGATTTTCTTATAATTATTTTTAGCTTTTTAGTTATAGGTAGAAGTCGGTTATATATATTTTTAAATGTTTTATTTTCAACTGTTTTAGTTTTTTTGAACTCAGGTAGTTTTAATTCTTTATTTTCTATTTTTTATGTATAACCTTAATAGACAAAACCAGGTAACATTACACAATGATACTTTCTCATTTAAATTGATAGGTAAATCTTTACGACAAAATGTACTAGTACGCGTTGACTTAATAAGCCCAAAATATATTTATGTCTTATGGACTACGCCATGTAACCTTTTTACAACTTTTTTTGACAACCCTGTATAACTATAGATAATTCCACTCTAACCGATGTATCAACCATCCTGTACATACGACTGCCCACGGACAAGCATAAATGTTGTTAGCTGCCTTCTGTAAACTATAGGACGTAGTAGAATCCATCCCATATTTACGAAGTCAAATCCGTCCTATATTTCAACCATAGTATATAACTACCCCATAAATTATTTCATTTTTAACATTATATATTATCACCCTGTGTAACATTAATTCCTCTCCACACTTTATGCAACTTCTTAGGCGCAATTAAAGAAATAATTTTTTAATCACACGGTATAAATATAATTCAACTCCAGCATATATTTCAACCATCCTGTATATGATTTGCTTATTGTCCACATCATATAACAGTTTTTTAATCACCCTATATAATTTTAATTTCACATTTTTTCTAACATTTTTATACCACCAAACGTCCAGTCCACCCTATATTCCAACCATCCTGTATATACAGCTGCCTACGGACCACTATCATTCTAGTCTGTCCTATATTTCAATCTTCATATAAATGCAACTCCTTCTATCACTTTACTTTGTGATTTTGTTTGCTATAACTAAACACCCTGTCTATAAACGCACCAAATAGCAGTTTAAAGTTTGACATTTGTTGTCACTGAATTTTCTATTAGGCCGGGAGAATGTGACAACCGAAAGCACCGTCTTCGCAAAATGGAAAAATTTGCATTTAAATAGGTATTGATTTAAGGAGCCGAAAATACTATGCTTTACTACCTATATATGCTTGAGATGTACATAGAAAATTTTCAAATTCGCAATTAAAACTTCAGTGCCTAAAATTACCGCACTATAATGTTGGAATTAAAATATTTATGAGGAAATGTCCGTTATGTCATTTCGATGAAATTTTTGATAAGAATTTTGGAATTTTCGGCGATTTTCTGCAAAACTGCAATTTTCACGTCGCAGAAGAGTATATGAGATCACCTAAGGATCTTCCTTAATAGATTAAACGTTAAAAAACTGTACACATCCATAACAGATATCGAAAAATCGACTAAAATATTAGGGATATTGGTCGATTTCCATGCATGCATGTGTTCATTCGCAAATTTTATCACTTTACCAATAGAATTCTTTTCCGAAATTTGAAGTTTCACCAATCCGGATATATACTCTATTAAACAAGACCATGTTCATTCAAAACGGTGCACCACAGGAGCAGAAATCAGGTAACATACATACAAAAAAAGCGAAAAAAAATACGCGACGAATTGATAACCTCCTCCTTTTTGGAAGTGGGTTAAAAATTAAATGAGAAGGGGTATCTGTGCTACTTTCTTCAAAAGGCATTTTCATTCTTTGTTCAGCAAAGCATAAGCTTCTCAAATGTTGTGAATATTCATTTTGGGAATGTAAAATTCTGATCCATTACATAGAATGTAGTATAAAATGCCAAACAAATGTAATAATGTCTATTTTATAATTAAATTCATTGTCCAATGACCACCATTCATTTATTGCCAACAAACAAGGCGAACTTGGAATTCTCTTACAAAATTTTGTAGGACCACGTAAAAACTATTCGAAATAACTCAAATCGGGCGATCTAGGAAGTCATTCAATCGTTTCCCGTCTTCCAATCTACCTATTGTGAAAAACTTCGATAAACTAATCTCTAACAGTACGTGAGTAGTGCGATGGAATGGAGCTCGGTCTTGTTCGTACCAAGTTGATCTATCTCTTGCATTGGGTCATTAACATCAGGAAAAACTCTTTGTAACGTAGGCTGTATAAAGTTCATCAAAACATCTGGGTAAACCTCACTATTTAGTGTGCCTTCAAAGAAATAAGAGCCAATAAATTGTTTATTAATTGTACCAGTACAAACGGTTACAAATTTAGAATTTTCTCTGTTCCAATATCAACAGTTTTTTTGTCCCAAGAAAAAACATTATATTAATGAACCGTAAATCTTATTCCATTTTGTTCATCATAAGTTCACAGAGTTCTATCAGGATCTTCCTCATTTAAAGTTTGAACCAACTGAACTTTATAAAGATGTTTTTTCTTTAAGTGAAGCTCTCAATATCGATGATTTACTTACATTTGAGTCCTTTCGAATACTTTTTACGTGTTACTACAAAAGTTTGTAAGAGAATTCCAAGATGGCCCAGCTTATTGTCACGAATTGAATGGTGGTCATTTTGAACATTTAATTTAATTGTAAAATAAATTGAAAAATATCAAAATTTTACATTTTCAAAACAAATTTTCTTAGTTATTATTGCACCAAAGTTGTATTCTGAATGATAGTTGTGACATATTTAGTTTGTATTTTGTCAATTGCTTAAAACGTTTCAGGGTCTATATCAGATCTTGTTTTCAATGGCAAAATAAAAAATTAATTTCGCCCAGTTGTCCAACATAAAATATTTACCGATGAAACAAACAAAAATATGGTGAACCCAATAAACACAATTGTCATTATTATTCTGAAGTTAATCCTAATTTGGTATCAGGAATTTGACATTCAACACCGTTGAATTGCCATGGTGTGGACAGAAAGTGTTAGTGGTTACTTGACTGGCCCATACTTTCTCGATAGACATATAAGAGGAGTCAGTTTTCGATAGATCTTCGACAATTAGCTACCAGAAATACTCAAAGGGGTCGATTTAGATACGAGGCAATGAGTATGGCTTCAATGGGATGGGGCCCCACCACACTATGCTCGAATATTAGGGATTTTTGAAATGTCACATATCCAGATAGATGGATTAGAAGAATGGGTCCAGTCGCTTAGTCTGCAAGATCTCCCGACCTGACATCGCCAGAGTTGTATGTTTGGAGATTCATAAAAGTACAGTATTTGCTACTTGGTCATCAAGAGCAGATATGATTCATAAAATCATAACTATGCGTGCTGGAATACCGAGAGTGGTTTTACTAAAAACCTAAGACAATATTTAAAAAAGGGCCGACTAATGTTCATCAAATTCATATTTTAAATAATTACTTTGAAGATGAAATGGCATGGTTGAACCAAAAAGAAAGAGGCAAATGATCTAATGGAAAGATTCTAAATAACTGTCATGATAAAATTCGACGGCCTACAGCATTTTGTTTTAGTAGTTTATTTGTTTTTTTTTTACTCTCGGCTTTATTTGTAGCTAAATTATTTAAACAAATTCCCGCCCCGCCCTACAATAATGTTTATATGGTTCCTTAGACCCAATAGAGAAATTCTAAACATCTGTCATGATAAAATTTGACTTCCTAAGAAAGGTCAGACGCAATGGACCCACGACAAAAAGCACCCCGAAACATGAGGAGACTCTCGACAAAAAGCACCCCCAAGGAAACAGTTTCTACTAAGTCTGAGTCTTTGTTTCCGGGCTAGGTTGAGAGTAGAGTACAACTAAGAATGCGTATCACACAATAATTGAATGTCACTTTCTTCTCATTTTTTAATGATTAAAAAATTTGTAAGGTCAAGTCGTATGACGTATGACGTACGTATGTCCTCGACCTTGCAAAAATAGTCACAATAGTATGTAAAACTATTGACCTAAAGATCATTTCCGAGGTAAAATCTTTCCCTTTCGATTCCTTAAGCCTGTTTAAGAAAAACTATCAACCTGGGCATGACTTTGACCGCTGAAACATTACAAAATTTAATTTGGCGTGGTAGTTTCAGAGTAAAATTTTGTTTTTTCCCCGACGGGATTAGTCTACAGATCTCAGCAAAAAGTTAGATGAATATTTTTTCAATTTTATAAATGGCGTTGTCCTTAATTACGGCAATAAACATAAAAGCAACGTCTCAATTTAGTTCTGTACAAAGGAGTCATTTCTATACGACCTTTAGCATCCTCCAGATAATAGGTTTCTGTTCTGTCGTCAATGAATTTCGATGTCAACAGTTGCCAGAAGTGTTTCATGTTTAGTAATATATGGGGAGGAAGATCTCGAGAAGGGGACGACGACAATCCTCGAAATATCGGTGCACCAATGCAGAAGACCGAATGACGCGGCACCACATTGCAAGCGCCTCATCGTCAAAAGGTCGTGTTGTGAAGTGGCTATCTTGAATGGACTCGATAGACAATTATAGAGGCAATGGTGATTAATCTGCACAAATGAGCCCTTATACTGCCAATCACTTGGATTGCTTGTTTGATTTTAACCAGTAATTCACTTGATTTATCCACTGAAAGGATAATCGATTTATGCATTAGTCAGTTTTGATGTTCGGTAAATCTGTTCGCTTTGCAGATTAACCTATGGCGGTGGAAGATGGGGCCGGTGGAATAGATTTTAGACAAAGATTGATTGTTGTTTCAGATAATGCTGAATTGTTTTCAACATTCTGGAAAAAATCCAGACAAACAATACGGGATCGGAAAAGTTTAACGCATTAACATGTTCATTGACTGTTAACAACCTCTGATTGCATCTATGTTGAGAAAGTAAAATTAAGGCACTTCGCAAAAGTAAAATTATCTAAATAGTACACACACTGCTTGAAAATGAAACACATTTCTGGGGATTCCCACAAATAATGAAGAGGTTTAGGTAGTCGCTTAGAACCGAGTAGGGGAATTACAGTGCGCTATTCTCTTGTCTAAAGGACCAGGCACCTTTCGTATGGAAAAATGGATCTCCGTCAAATTGTTTGAAATTTTGGTATGTTGTAGGGGTTAATGTTCTGACAAAAAGAGTCCATGGGCTCAAATAGACTCTATGGCTAGTTTTCGAGATACAGAGTGTTAAATATCGAAAATGCCGCGTTTTTAATACCAGATTTCCAATCATAGACGTGCTTTATTTCCGGTTATTGGAGAAATTGTGATTAGTACATTATTGGACATAAATATTTCACCAAACAATTGCCATAAGTTTTGGTGGATTACAGGGTATTTAAGAAATACGTAACATGTGAAATTGGAAAAAATCCTTTTTTTTATTACAACGTCGAAAACATAAGAAGATGTTATTGCACAATTAATATCTCGTTAAAGTAATAATTTCTTTGGTGTGCTTCATATAATATACAGTGTGAGCCATAAATATAGCTAAAGAAGGCATATATTATTTTTCCTTTTAATGAGTCACCCTGTACGAACCATTCGTGCTGCAATTTTAATAAGACATTAAACAGATATATTACCTGTCTCTTTATACTCAATGGGATGTTAAACTGATTGCAAGAACTATACATATTGAAAAAATATATTTTTTATACTACCTCGTAGTTCTAAATTCTCTCCGTCAACTTTGTATTTTATTACATTTTTACGTTAACAAATGTTCAGTGTTTTACTGAGCAGAATATTATTAAAATTGTATGACTAGTTTTCGAGATATAGAGTGTTAAACAGAGTGTTTAGTCAAGACACATGATAAAACTTCGTTAATATAAAAAATATAGAAAAAGACTTAACTGTGGGAAGCAGAAGCGGAAATGAAATATAACTAAACCAAGAGGCGAGAAAACAAGATGAACAGAGAACCAACAAAATCCTGAAACGGAAGGCCTGGAGGACACCCTTCAGAGTAATACACCGACGATCAGTATAAAGGCATATGCCGGACAGTTGCGAATCTGCGAGGCACAAGAAATATGCAAAAAATAAGGAAGAAATATGCCATAAATTGATTAAAAACGAATGGTGAAGGGATCAAATGAATATCACAATAATTATTTATTTTTGAACAAATGTTTTTATTCAATTAACAAAACATGACCCTCAAACTTGTATTGGCATTTTGACACCCAATCCTCATCAAAACATGAAACTTCCATAATAATAAATACAATATTAAATAGACTCTTTCGGTACAATTAACTGGTGCAAGACCGACATTGAACAATTACCACGCAAAGTTCGACTACTACTAACAAAAGCTCAAAATCACCATCCAAAGAGCTGTGTCGAACGTACAACATTGCCTCGGTGTGAAGGAGGAAGAGGATTGACAAATATAGGAAAGTTACGTGATCAACAAATGTCTAATTTGCGTAATCATTTCCAGAGACTCGCAGAATTTTCTGATCTACACAGAGTCATATGTTAGGTTGATGACTCAACACCTCTGCGACTGACAGAACAACGAGTTCAAGAATACCACCAGACAACTGATCAGAAACTGCTCAAATGGAAAGAAAAGCCCCTTCATGGAAGACATATAAATGACGTCAATAAAGATTATGTCGACAGTTCAGCGTCGAACTACTGGTTTATCTCTGGTCATATGTGTCCTGAAACGCAAGGCTTTATATTGGCAATCCAAGATCAAGTAATTCCAACTAAGAACTATCTATAGTACATCGTCAAAGACCTTTCTATCAACAACGACAAATGCAGATATGGTTGCCAAACATCTGAATCTATCCAGCATATCACAGGAGGTTGCCAAGCCTTCGCTGCAACTGAATACATAGAACGACACCATACTGTGACAAAAATACTGCACCAGGAACTAGCGCTGAAACTTGAGCTATCCCAGTCGGTAAGAACACCCTACTATATATACAAACCAGAATCTATTTTAGAAAATAACAATTACAAACTGTACTGGGACCGAACGATATTGACCGATCGGCCTGTTGCTCACAATAGACCAGATATAGTTTTGGTAGATAAAGCCTCTAGAAAAACAACCTTAATTGACATAGCAATCCCTAACAACAATAATTTAAATATTAAGCAGGCTGAAAAATAGCCAAATATAGGGATTTAGAATTTCAAATACAGAGACAATGGGACATGAACAACACTCGAACGGTACCAATTGTTATGTCAACAACAGGAGTAGTCCCAAAACATCTATTAAACAATTTGAAATACCTCGGTCTGGACGAAAAACCGTCCTATTAGGAACAGCCAGGACGGTCAGAAAATTCACAGAGTTAAACCATTTTGATATGTAGTATATCTGGGGTTTAGTGAATTTTCCCCTATGTGTGCCTTAGAGGAAGTGTGATGCTTTTATAATAGACATTAGGATACAGTGATAACATGATAATCATTAACAGTGGCTTGAGTCTTCAAGTACGTTACGCACTAGGTTAGAGGTCTAGGTATATCCGCATAAAAGGTTTGAAAATCTTTTTGAAATCCTAGATTACGTGGATTGTGGTAGGTTCAATGGACATCAATACCTACATCACGTCCCAAACACCATTTGTCAGTAAATGTTACGGTCTATAAAAAATTAATCTTACCGTCAAGTTCACGTTGCAGATGGATGGTCCAGATAGTAATAATCTAACAATTTCAACATTGCCAGACCATGCTGCCAAATGAAGTGGAGATGAACCTTTACTGTCCACGATGTTGGGGGAAGCTTCGTGTTCCAGAAGTAATTTAACAATTTCGCTAGAACAAACAATTTAAGACATAAGTTAGATGTGAGTTATATGAAGATTTATATACAAGTTAAGTTTACATGTTTGTTATCTATATATAAATAGGCAAAGACAAAACGATTAGGTACCATTTTCTCCTCTGTTTCTCAACCGATTTTCTTCATTTTTGTTTTGTTTAGTAGCTACTGACGACCTTCAGTGCAGAATGCTAATATTAATTTATAATATTGGTTCATTCATTAAATAAAATATAATAAAAATCCATTATTTACGTCCATACTGTCAACGCCAAACAACTGACAGTGCCGCCGCCGCCAGACGGTCAAAACTCAAAACATTGGGTAATTATACATGGAGCGATCGTTAGATGCTGTAATATTTTTAGAGCATGCACTTCTGGAAGTGGCATGCAAGCTTTGTTATTATTTAGTGACTATTTTCAATGTAGTAGATCCGTATTGATTTTTCGGACGTGTTGCAGTAACTTTCATATTAAATATTCTGTTTTTAATGTGAATTTAATTATTTGATTAATAGATTATCACAACCTTCCCGAAGGTGTTATGGAAAAAATTGTCAGACAGCGGACAATTTTTTCTTGTTTCATTCTTTCTCCAAACATATTAACCTTACACAAAATTTCTTAGCATTGTTTGTTTTTAGTGCTAATGCCCTCACAATTAATTGAATAATAGTTTATTATACTAACTTTCTAACACCACATGTGGAAGAGGTCAGTAAACAAAACATGTGTAAACCAAATAATAATTTTTATTAACAATGTTAGCTAATTTTCGTAAAGAAGTGTTATTTTCAAGATTTGAGCAGAGATTGTTTGATCGGCTGACTCACGTCATGTTGGAACTAAATTGTATCCGACAAAAAAAAATCCTGATTAAATAATGATTTCTTTGAAATTAAACGCATTTCATTCGGGTAGTTTTCTTCCGAACCCTTCACTCAGAATTTAACATAACTAACAATCCACACTACGCGCTTGTTCAACTAACACATTAACCAACAAACGACATTTTTTATACTACTCAGTTTTCAAATTTAACAAATCTAACCCAACTAATTAAACAAAACAAAATAATTAAACAATCATAATTAAATTAAGCACGATTAAATAAATCCACAGAATTACTCGTTTGATTTGAAACGAAATTATCGCCTCGGTCGATTTTAAATAATTAATGGATAAAAATATAAACATGCATAACTCCACTGAGATAAGTTAAATTTTTCATAAACTTTATTTATTAATAGATAACTAGAATGCACAAGATAATTTTGTACCGTGTGCACAAGAAACAATTCGGATAACAATGGAATCGTAGGAATTATAATGTTGATAAAAATCGCAAAAGTTACACAATATTAATACGTTTTACAAAGTATTTTCAATAATAACTTTATTTTTATTTTCGCTATATTTGTTTTTATTTATTTCGGACATTATTTTAACAGATATAAAACAAATCCCAAATACTTTCTCATAGCCATTGCTTGAACTAGACAAGATAGAGTTTACTCTCTTCGAGGTGTCATTCCTTTGTAAATAAGACAATATATATTATATATAATATATATTGTTTCTGGTCAGGGAACCTTCATCAGTTGCGCTTCCCACAATTGAATGTCCTCTCGAACACTTCTTTATGTATTTGATACATTTCCTTAAATTTGAAGACGCGAGATGTAAGACCGACATCTAGGATTTTCGAGAGAATTAGCACACAAAGGTTCCGAATCTGGAGCCGTTCCGTGTAATTGCTGTCCTCCCTTAACTCCTAGGACAGAATGTCACGAAAAAATTTTCAGGTTACTTCACCTGTCAGAGATATTGAATACTCTGTTCGAGGTGTCATTCCTTTGTACAAAGAAAAGAAGAGAGTATTCAATATCTCTGACAAGTGAAGTAACCTTTGGGTACAAAGGAATGACACCTCGAAGAGAGTATTCAATATCTCTGACAGGTGCAGTAACCTGAAAATTTTATCGTGACATTCTGTCCTAGGAGTTAAGGGAGAACAGCAATTACACGGAACGGCTCCAGATTCGGAACCTATGTGTGCTAATTCTCTTGAAAATCCTAGATGTCGGTATTACATCTCGCGTCTTCAAGATAGAGTTTACCGATTTTCAGTAGGTTTCACTTTCAAACGAAGAGTTTTTTAACGATCCTGTTTTTTTGTTATTATATTATTTTTAATTTATCATTTAAAATTACTCAGAAAAATTTCGGGAGAGAATGCTCGGCAAACGGTTGTTATGGTAATTTACACCAGAGCATAGTGGCGCATTTCCTTTGTTTGAATTCATTATTTTTTTTAATATCAGGGAGGTCTTCCTGATTATAAAAGTGTAAGCTGACACTTGATATCCTTTAACGGTATTGTTTAAACAACGAAAAACTATATAGCCTAGAAAAAACGCATTTTTTGTAATTAATTATTTTTTTTATATTCTTTACAATATTTCGAATGAAAAAAGTCCTCACACCCATCATCGTATCTCCAACACATTAACTGTTATAAATTTTTTTAAATTGGAAATCGCCGAAATTCCTAATTTTCTTGAATTAAATAATATACCTTAAAAATTGAAACTATATTAAACAAAACAGCCTAAATAGATTTTAAAAATTTTGTTTAGTTCTATATTTTTTTTACATTATAACAATATGCTTCCTCCGTGTATGCACTTTTGAGAGAGGAGTATCTTTATCTCACTCTCATCTCGATGTATGAGTAAGAAAAAGACTTAATAGTTTAATGTAATGAGATTTTTATTCATTTTTTCCATGATTTTGATGACTTTTTTCATGTCGTAAATTGAACTTGACGTGTATAGCGTTATGCGGATGATCAATGTTGCCAAAATCAATCTCACATTTAAATTAATTAACTGTACAAAGGGTAATTTAATGTAAAAATTTTATATTAATGAATAAATATAACCTTAAAATAGAACTCACAAGCATTTAAATAATTTACAATTTATACTAAGTAATCCCATTTAAAATAAAAACCAGGTAAACTGACTATGCTGATCTAACAGGTAGAAATCTAGTAACAGGTAGAAATTTTTCATATATCACAACAGGTATATTTGTCTTCTTTTACTATATTGAAAAACAAGTTGAAGATGTTAGTTTTATATAGAAATTCTGACAATGATTTTTATTAAACTAAAATATTTGTATCCAATTCAACGACGGAAACAGTTATCGAAAAAATGAATAAAAATTTCATTAGATAAAACTATTAATTGGAAAAATTAATAAGTTAATATGAAAAAAAGTATTTTTTTTAACGTATTACCGCTGAAAGACCCCGAAAAAATTTTACAAGTCGTCGTCTGCCTTTCTCTTACTCATCTTATATACATCGAGATGAGAGTGAGATAAAAATACTCCTCTCTCAAAATTGCATACGCATAGGAAGCATATTATTATAATGTAAATAATTTGGTCAAGTGCGAGTTGGACTCGCATACTAAGGGTTCTGTATCATCTTCAAAATTCTAATATTCCAGTTTCACAAAAAATATCCTTTTTGATTTTCCACACATAGACTTTTTATTTTATCTGCTTCAGGATTCGCTTGATTTTTATCAGAATACATATGTATTTAATTTTCTAATTTGGCCCCCAAAAATTAACATTAGAGTTTTATTTTACTAATTCACTTTCAGAGAAGCCTTTTATAATCTACTGTCTGAGTTTTGAGGCTCTGTAGATTGGAAGGTAAAGGGCAAAATAGGTCAAGTTTTAAATTATAAATTATTAAATCTGTTATTCAAATTACTTAAAAATACAAATAAATATATTTTTCAAAATTTAAATAGCGTAGTTTCTAAAGTGGGAATTAAGTCAATGTTTAATATATGATATATTTGTAATTCACATAATGAGCCTTTTATCTGATAGATTACATGATGCATTTGAAAATTGAATTTTTATTTTCCATTTAATTGTATAATTTGTCCCTAAAATTACTATGGGGGTTTTCTAATAATTTTTCCTATAAATTTCAAGTAAGCCCCAGTATCTCTAATTTTTTTTTCAAAATTGTAGGTAGTATGGTTTCGGAAATAAAGCGAAAAATGAATTTTTTTTATATCTTTATTTGATAAATTGCATGATGCGTCAAAAAATATTTTTTTATTTTCCGTTTAATTCTAAAAATTTGGCCGCAAAAATTAATATTAGGGATTTCTTCGTATTTTTCCGGTAAACAAAAAATTTTAGGTTTTACAGTTCGGGGAATAAAGGGGGGAATGGGTAATTTTTAAAATATTTTTGTTTATTATATTTTAAAATATTTGTTTTAAAAACATGAAAAAAATATATTTGTATTCGTCATAATGAGCCCCTTGATTTGATATACTACATGATGCGTTAGAAATAATTTTAATTTCATGTTTTCCATGATATTGTAGGGGGAATAGGTAATTTTTTAAATATTTTTGTTAATATCTTTAAAATAATTTATTTTAAAAATATGAAAAAACATATTTGTTTTTGCCATAATGAGCCATTTAATTTGATATATTACATGATGTGTTATAAACAATTTAATTTTATATTTTTCATTCAATTCTGTAATTTGCCCCCCCAAAATTAATAGTAGAGGTTTATCCTTATTTTTCCTTTAAAATTCAGGTGAGGCTCTACATCTGTTTTTTTTAATTTCACGGCTTATAGTTTCGAAGATAAGGTAGGGGGAATGGGTAATTTTTTTTATATTTTTGTTGATATCTTTAAAATAATTTATTTTAAAAATATGAAAAAACATATATTTGATATATTACATGATATGTTAGAAACAATTTTAATTTTATCGATGGGCTCCATCGTATAGGAATGAAATGAAAACTACCGAAAATCGTATAACAAATGAAAAAGGCTTATATGAGTCTTAAATTTCGAAACAAATATAACATGTTCATATTATTGAAGGCAATAACGAAAGAAAAGTGAACCCTGATAGTAGCGAACATTCCTGGTGGTGATTGGACCCGCAAAAATAATAAATTATTACTTCGGGACAAACAAGATAAAGACAAATATGTAGGATTGTAACCATCCTACTTTATATCGAAGTTATGTGGGGCTTCTATCATACCCGCTACCTTAATTCGTCACTTTCTTAAGCTCTAGTTGTAAGCTGTGTACTTACGTATGTCCATTAAGGGCAGCATGATGAAGTGCTGAGTATCCACTGCTATCTTGAACATTTGCACCAGGTCCTCTGCGCAAGCTGAAATAAAGACAAATATTGAATTTACATAACACAGAAGAATAATGGCAAAAATATATTGATTAAGACTCTCGAAAGGCTAAACAACAAATTATTAATCGTTTAGCCCAAATCCCAGAAAAACAGAAGTAAATCTGAGAAAGTGCATATTCAACAAAGACATTTCTGACTACTAAAAACAAGATACCATCATCAATGGAACTGAAAGTTAAATGAATAATTTAATACATCAACCGATTCGTTATCATTTAGAGATTGTTTACTTAAACAATACCAAAAACGTCTTATGGTGCATTCAAAGCTCAATTCTGTTTTCAATTGTTGAGTAACTCTGTAGGTACCATATAGCTGTTAAGTTAAACCGGTTCTTACAACAAATAATACATTAGCCGCTATTCTCACGCATATGATTTAACACAATCCAAAATTGCACAGAATTGTGTGTACAGTGTACCTCGTGGTTATACACATACAGCTGAGGCTTAGAGGCCTGAGGTATGGAAAAAGAACAACAATACAACACATCGCGAGAACAATCTTAACCAACTATATACTAAGCAGAGTCAGTAGTGATAGAGTCAAACAAGGCAACTTCTCAATGAAAGAACAAACCCAAAAGAGAGGAATCTAACTGCATGATTAACAATCCTAAAATCGGAGCAACCCAACAAAGCAGGATAATCGATAGACACAAATACTAAAACAGAAGGATTTAGAATTAGTCTTCATAGCTTCTGAAAATACTTTTGGAAAATTTGGTATTTAAAATAAACGTAGTTATAAGCAGAGGTACTAAGACAAGATATATATTTATAAAATTATCACACTACAAAAATGGAGCAAATAAATGACTTGCCACAACGGATAAGCAAGAGATTTGATATGACAGTATCCTTAAAGCAGACAAACGTTATGGCATTCTATGGAAACCACAGCATCCAGACAAACCAAATCCTAAACAACTCACCATTAAAACTGGTGAATAATTTCAGATACCACGAACTCAACATTAAAGCAAACAAATAAATTCTCCACCACAGTTGTGGGGCAATAAAAAAAACTCTTAAGAATAAAATCAGATAAGATACCCAGCTCAAGTTCCACAACAAAATTATTATACCGATAAAATCAGCTACTGAAGATAAACAAGGATAACAACAAAAACTAAGAACACAAACAAAAGAAGTAAAGTTCTTAAGGAGCTTAAATGGCTATTCCAGAGCTGAAAGAATAAGAAATGAAAATATTAGAAAAGAATTGAAAAAAATCAAGGAATATTAGAATAAACGAAATTTTGGCAGAATAAAGAAAGGGCACCAACCAGTTAAGTGTGCAACTATAAAAAATAAGGCAGAAAGAAATATAAGAAGAAAAATGATAACGTAACATGCAAGATGCATAAATCCTTGTTAGTGGCAGAATTTTTAGAATCAGCTGAGTACGAGGGCTGCCTTTGATATTTTGGGATTAGAGAACAAAAACAAATATTAATCATCGAAAATCGCTTTATTGTTTTTCAAAATATTCCCCATGAAGATCTATACACTTTTGAATGCGTTTGAACTAATTGTCGAAGCACTTTTTCCACTCTGATTGAAGTATCTCCAAAACATGCATTCTGAATCCAACAACCGCTTCTTCAGGTGTCGAAAAACGTTGAACTCTCAGCTTGTTTTTTACGTACGGGAATAAAAAGAACTCATTTGGTGACAAGTCAGGACTATACGGCGGATGACTCATCAAACCGATGTTTTGAGTGGTCAAAAATGCAGTTGTTTGAGCCGATGTGTGAGAGCTCGCATTGTCGTGGTGAAGAGTGATCCGTCTTCGGCGGTTGGTTTTCCTCATTTCTTGGAAGACAACTGGCAAAACAAATGGTTGTGTACCACTCAGAATTGACTGTTCTGCGTTGTTCTAGTGGTACCGTTGCGACATGTCCAGTTTTTCCGAAAAAACAGGCGATCATTTGCTTGGAAGTGCTTCGTGCGCGAACAACTTTTGTTGGATTCGGCTCATCTTGAAACACCCATACAGTCGACTGCTGTTTACTTTCGGGCTCCTACGCGTATATCCACGATTCATCATGTTTTGAAGCACCGCGATCGTATTTTTTGAGCTTTTCGTTCGACCAATCGACACGAGCCTTTTTTTGAATGATTGGCAAATTGTGTGGGATCCAACGCGAACAAATTTTTTTGACATTCAAATGTTTATGCAATATTAAATGTATGCTGGTCTCACTAATGTGTAAGGTTGACTCAATCTCACGATAGGTCACAAGACGATCTTGCAATATCAGTTCGCGCACAGCATCAATGGTTTCCGGAACAACAACTGTTTTTATTTATTTATTTACTGTTCAAACAGGTTTACACCCAACTACAGAACAGGACAAAAAGCAACTTAAGAGTAACAATAAGTAAATTAAAAATAACAGTTTTAACCAAAGTTTACAACAAATATCAACGAAATTGAATAATTCAGAACATGTACACAAGCTAAAGTAAAAATTGATCTTAGAACTAAGAAAACAGACAGTTCAGACAGTTATTATAATAAATAAGATGAATAGACTATTTCAGTTATCTAAAAAGCAGGTCTTTATGGCTGACATAATACAATTAAAGATGTCAAGCTGGTAATTCACCTCATTACACTTCGAACACATTTTATAAAGTGGAGAACGTTTTAGAATATTAGTACGGGAAGTGGGAAGGTAAAACGTGTGATTTGTCCTAGATGTGATTCTAGGCACAAAAATATTTAGTTTTTGCAGAAAAATTGAGTCGTTAAGTTTATTATTGATGAGTTTAAACAGAAAAATTACTGAATGACTGTCTCTCCGATGGCTGAGTCTATCTATTTTATGTCGGGTAAGAAGTTCAGTGTTTTTGATATCAATTCGCGGATAAGCATGATCTATTCTATATGACAGGAGTTTTAAAAACCGTCTTTGAATTAACTCTAATTTTTGTATGTGAATCATGTAAAATGGACTCCAAATTATATCAGCATACTCAATTTTAGACCTCACAAAAGCAAAATATAACATTTTTAATGTCTCTTGTTGCACCAAATCTCGGGAGTTACTGGCAACAAAGCCGTACATCTTGTTGGCAGCAGAGAAAACGGAATCGATATGAGCAGCAAAGGAAAGCCTACAGTCAAATGTAACACCCAGGTCAGTAAAAGTGGGCGGTCGCTCAAGAATAGAATTATTAATTTTATATTGAAAGTCGATAGGATGTTTCTTTAATGTGTACGACATTACTTTACACTTACTTGTATTGAGAGATAAATTATTATTTTGGCACCAAATTTCAATCAGTTTCAGATTTTGAGAAAGTCTCTCGCAGTCGGAGATACTTTTGATTTTACAGTAAATCTTCAAGTCATCAGCATATAATAAGCAATTTACGTCTAACTTATTAACGATATCATTAATGAAGATATTAAATAAAAGAGGCCCCAAGTTACTGCCCTGGGGGACACCTGAAGTGGCCACGTATTCGACAGACTTAAACCCATTAAAGACTACCGACTGTTTCCTATCACTCAGATACGACGAAAAAAGTTTAATCAATGAATTTGATAGGCCAAACTGAGCTAGTTTAGATAATAGAATTCCATGATCGAGTCTGTCAAATGCCTTCGAAAAGTCCGTGTATGCTACATCACACTGTACCCGATCGTCTATACATTCAGCCAGAAATTGAGTCATGTTGACAAGGTTTGTGATAGTTGAGCGTCCTTTCATAAATCCATGTTGATAACACGTAATAATATTGCTAAGTTGAGAGTACATTCTATTATAAAGTAATGTTTCAAACACTTTACTGAAGTTACACAAAATTGAAATTGGACGAAAGTTGCATATGTCAAATTTGTCTCCCTTTTTAAAAACTGGAATAATTTTTGACGTATTCCAAATAGAAGGTATAGTAGAATATTTAAGGCAAATATTAAGTACGGTAGTTAATGGTGAGGCAAGAATTGTTGCACAATCTTTTAAAATAAAGGCTGGAATGAAATCAGGACCCATCGTCATTTTATTTTTAACCTGCTTGAGTACAGACAAAACCTCCTCTTCCCGAAAACCTGATATGGTGAGGTGTTGTGCATTAGTAATCACGTGATCAAATATGACCATCTGCGAGCTAACGGAAAAAGATTGGGCAAAGAATTCGGCAAAACCGTTGAGTATATCAGCAGGATTATGAAGCACTTGACCGTTATACGACATTCGATTCGATATCGCAGTACAACCTTGTTTACTATTTATAAAAGCCCAGAATTTCTTAGGATCCCCCTTCATATTTGCTTCAACCGATCTCACATAATTTTTGTAGGACTGACTAATGTCAGATTTTATTATTGCTCTTAAGCGTTTAAATTTGTCACGAGCAGACGGGTCATTATTTTGCTTAAATTGGAGATTAAACTTAGACTTTAGTCGCATTTGTTCAATGATACCAGGAGTAAACCACGGTGGATATTTCCTTTTAAATATTTTGGTCTGCTTTGGAACATACGCATCAAATACAGAGTAGAGATTACCGTAGAAATATGAACAAGCATCCTCAGGACGGTCAAATGCTTCAAGGAAAGTCCAATCAATATCAGTAAGACGTTGATACAGTAAAGGAAAGTTGGCCTTTCGAAAATTAAATTCGTTATATGAGGATGTGGGAAAATTTCTCTTTAAGTTGCAAATGAAGTTTAATTTACAAACAATATTTAATGCCGGATGATGTCTATCCTCAGTAACCAAAATTTCTAGAGACTTCCCTACCTGGCAACTGTTATTGTACAAAACTAAGTCAAGCATCTTACCGAAATCGTTAAATATAGAGTTTTGTTGAGTAAGGTTAAAAATGGGAAGGAAATCATTCAATTGTAAGACCTGTATATTATCAGTATTATTTCTCAAAGAATCAGCGTAAGAAGAAATGTTAAAGTCACCTACAATGAGTAAGTTGTTGCCATACAAAAATACCAGATTGTTAAGTGACTCGAACAGACTATTATATAAGTCATTACTTAAGGAAGGCGGGACATATAAGTTAAGTAAAAATATAGAACTTACATCGGTAAGAATTTTCACCAACACCAGATCCACAGACAGCAACGAAGGAGGAAAAAATCTCTTAATATCGACATTAGATGAAGTAAAGAGATTGTTTACTGCTACAAGAACACCTCCACCTCTTGAGCAGTTGCACTCCTGATAACGCCTGTCACTACGGTAAACCGAAAAATCAGGTGGAAATAATTGTCCATCTAGAATAGTGTCATTAAGCCAGGTTTCGGTTAACGCTATGACCTGATGCTCAAACATAGATACGACATTAAGAAAATCTACTTTCTTCGAGCGCAGCCCTCTAGTGTTCTGATAATAGATACTTAAAGATTTGGAGCTATTTAATTCTGCGACCTGTCCACTCAAACTGCATCCACTTGAAGCCGAGAATGATTCATGCAGCACAGGGAATTGCTATATATAACTAAGTAAATCGTTTTTAAATTTTGCTAAGGCAGATTTATATGCAGTACAGTTAGACCGATCCCAAGCAGCATGGTCGTCTAGAATTGTCGTATTTTGTTTTACAGATAGTTTAACGCAATTAGAACATTTTCTTATCCGTGATTTACAGGTTTTTACATTATGATCTCCTCCACAAAGAGGACAGCTTAATTTATTGGCACAAGATTTGGAAGAGTGGTGAAACTCATTACAATTAAAGCAACGCGATAATTCAATTGCGTCGTACACCTTACAGCTATCCAAACCTACAAACAAATTACCAGCTTTTAACGCCCATTCATAGACATACTTTCCAACCTGAATGACAGCTTGATAGATTCCTGAGTTTTTTTTGGGGTTACACTTCATAATTAAATCCCGTAATTTAGATTCAGAGTAATTTTCAGTCATCCCCACAATACACAGTCTAGGATTGAAACCCATGACTTCCTTAACCGCATAGGAATCCGACATTTTTTCCTCTACCAGCTTCTTTACTTTTTCATTATCTTCCTTGGACTTGCAGCCAATAAGAACACCTCCATCTTTCGTATTTTTCACTTTGGATAAACGCAAATTATTATCAGGTGGAAGTATATTCAGCATTAAATCGGATTTCGTTTGATTCACAGCCTGACCCATGCGTTTAGGTTGTATGATAACTGCTGGACAAGTTTTGTTTTTGACAACATCTGAGTATTTCACAGGCGCTACATCACACGAAGAATTTTTATTATTTTTCAATACATCCGATTTCAATAAAGACAATTCATTTCTGAACGAGCGAAGCGCCTCGTCGACCTTTAAATCCAACACTCTGTTAATTTCAGCATTATGAATTGACATACAGTCTTTTACACAAGTTACGCATCTCCACAACAATCCGGGAATAGCATTTAAGACACCCAGTATATCGATAGTAGTTGAAACACAAACAACGTGAAACTGCTTTTTGCAAAATTCACAAAAAACGGCTGGCTTTGCTCGAGTTACAGTACCTGAACAGGTCGTACAAAAGTCATTTACCATGATAATATAGAGGAAAAAGATTTACATGTAGCCACTAGATACTAATTCCATTTGTTTAATAAATCACTTGAAAAACTAGGCAAATAATCAATAAAATTTCACAGATCAATTCGTTGGCAGAACGATGCGTACGTGTTGATCTCGAACACCGATAGTAATAGTGAACGACTTTCACGAAATTCCTGTTGGAGTGAATTACGACCTCGATTGATTTCACCATACCATCGATAAACAGTGGTCCTTGATGGAGTTTCATCGCCAAAAATTAAATTAAGTTCATCCATGCACTCTTGCTGACTTAATCCACGTCGAAAGTTGTAAAAAATAATCGCACGAAAATGTTCACGATTTAATTCCATTTTTTGGCCGAGATGAATCCTTTAAGTTACTGTAAACAACACATAGCGCGGGTATGTCAAAACGTCCTGAGTACGTATAACCTCAAAAATGTCAAACTTTACGATAGGGCTGTCAGTTGTCAGATTGCAACACTAGGGTTGCCCAATCCCGAAATATAAAAGGCAGCCCTCGTAGTACTAAAGATTATCCCTACGTAATAAGACACAAATTTTACTTACGGTATAATGTTAGTACAGATTAAGAATAGATAATTTCATTTAATATTTCAATACGGTAATCCGTAAATTGTAAACAAATTATTTTATATACATCCAATCTTCCCACGTCGGTCTAATGGACGTATAAATACTGTTGACCTGAGTAAATATCAACGTTGATAATCTCACACCTCTATCTGTAGAGCAAACACCCTAAATGGCAACAATATGAGATTAATGGTCGAGAGTGTTTATATGAAAGTTTTAATCTCGCGATATTAAAGGGAATATAGTCACACCCTTTATTATTGGCTTTTGGCAGCTTTTCAGTGCGTTATTGCTTTTTCGAGTGCTTTTTTCAAATGGCAATAGAAACGAATTCGAAATTGCTATTAGCTGTCATGTGCCAATTATTTTTTAATTTTGCTTTTGTCTGTGTCAAGTTCAATTAAATGTTCACAGGAGAAAATATTTAATTTTTGTTGCACTAATCCTAAATTCCGTTTTGTTTAATGAAAAGCGTGTATTGATTATCCATCCTTTGATGTAGCAGGACAAAATTAAAATAGTGTCGTAGATTATAATATAGGTGATTTATTCAGCTAAACCCCCTGACAAATACTTACCATAAGTACAGTAAGAGAACACAATACCCAGTAATAGTTGGTTTCCATAAATTTGCATACATGCGTGTTATACGAGGGCTACCTTTTATATTTCGGGATTGGACAACCCTAGTGTTGCAATCTGACAACTGACAGCTCTATCGTAAAGTTTGACATTTTTGAGGTTATACGTACTCAGAACGTTTTGACATACGAGCGCTATGTGTTGTTTACAGTAACTTAAAGGATTCATCTCGGTCAAAAAATGGAATTAAATCGTGAACATTTTCGTGCGATTATTTTTTACATCTTTCGACGTGGATTAAGTCAGCAAGAGTGCATGGATGAACTTAATTTAATTTTTGGCGATGAAACTCTATCAAGGACCACTGTTTATCGATTGTATGGTGAATTCAATCGAGGTCGTAGTTCACTCCAAGACGAATTTCGTGAAGGTCGTCCAAAAACAGTTGTTGTTCCGGAAACCATTGATGCTGTGCGCGAACTGATATTGCAAGATCGTCATGTGACCTATCGTGAGATTGAGTCAACCTTACACATTAGTGGGACCAGCATACATTCAATATTGCATAAACATCTGAATGTCAAAAAAATTTGTTGGCGTTGGATCCCACACAATTTGTCAATCGTTCAAAAAAATTCCCGTGTCGATTGGTCGAAAGAAAAGCTCAAAAAATACGATCGCGGTGCTTCAAAACACGTTTATGACATAGTGACAGGTGATGAATCGTGGATCGCCTGTTTTTTCGGAAAAACTGGACATGTCGCAACCGTACCACTAGAACAACGCAGAACAGTCAATTCTGAGTGGTACGCAACGAATAAATAAAGGTGTTGTTATTGTCAGATAAACTGATTTAAGTAACTATTATGTTAGTAAGTTTACTTAAGATAGTGCAGTTAAATGTTTCAAACAGTTGTAACAACTGTGCTGCAAGAAAATGTGCTACATTATTTGATAAAAATCTTACGTAAGTATAAAAAACAACAAATAAACCAACTATTAAAGAAAAACCTTAAATATCTGACAGCTGATTATAATATTTTATTGCGAAATCAATATGGACTTCGAAGAGTTAAAGGGAAAAGTAGCTTATATAGGTCTCAAATGGAAAGTCCTATTCTGTATAACGCCCTTTTTCCTTGTGATTACTCGGATATGAACAAGACGAAGGAATTCGTAGGTTAACTAATTCCTATCAAAGCATTTACAATACTATGCAAGATTTTACAATGCACTGAAGACAGGACAATATATTGTTTCCAGTCGAGAACATTCATCAAACATCGAACAATTTTTAAATATCGTTACGGCAGGGTTGACCATCTGTTCCCGAATAGAACTGTGTGTTCAAAATCAAGATGAAGAGAGTACGCAAAAAGATATACACGGTATATGATATCCAGGGCGCCAAACTAAAACTCAATGCACAAATCAATTATATTGCGAAAATCTAAGACAAATAACAAAATAGGGACAACAGCCGAAAGTATAAAAGAATAAAGTAAAGCAGACAAGATCAACAAGAGAAAATCATGAATGACTAACGGAATAATGACAATTATGAAGAAGAGGAGAAAATGCAAAATGATCAAGAGAAGTACACAATGATAAAGAATCTTCTCAGAAACAAAATACGACCAGGAAAAATAAACACAACAGCCAAAACTTCCACCGAAAACTTAAAGAGCTTAATAGCTACTGCAAAAGCAAAAAACTAGGAAATATTGCAAACTCAGGAAGCAGAGTAATCGGAAATAACGAACACCTGGAAAGAATATCTAGAAAAACTGACATTGAAAAAAACACTTTGACATATAGGAGACTAGCCAGACTGCAAAACTTAAAAAAAGGCGATAAAGTACTAGGTCTAGATAAAGTCCAAAGAGAACTCCTCAAGCTATTTGATGAAGGAAATATTGCTCTAGAACATATACGATTCCAGAAAAATCCATAGGAATTCCAAAAACCCGAATTTGTTGCGATTCCAATGAAAATAAGAGGAAAGAAGTGTGAAGAGTACCGTACAATAAGTCTGATGAGTAATTTCTTGACATATGCAGCTTATGTTGTTATTGAAGTAGACTTTAGATTTCACGTCACCCCAAATATAAAAATCTAACGGGTTTAGATCTGGAGACCTAGCTGGCCATTCGAGATTACGTCTCCTTCCGATCCATCTATTTGGGAAAATATTGTCAAGATAATCTCGGACTGTTCGCGAATGGTGCGGGGGCGCTCCATCCTGTTGAAACCATACCGAATAAGCCAGTATATTGCGGTTTTCACCATTCAGGTAAAGTTCTGTTAAACAGGGTATTATGTCATTTTGTAATAGGTCTAAATACTTTTCCGAGTTAAATGTTCTGTCGATAAAAAAGGACCCACAATTGAAGTGCTTACAATTCCGGCCCATACGTTAACTTTCTTGGAAAACTGTGTATGACTTTCCATCATTCAATCTGGGTTTTCTGATGCCCAATATCGAAAATTTTAAAAACTTTAAACAAAATGGTGCCTCGTCTTACTTGAAAAGTGCGGGTTGGCATTGCATCTACCATCATTATTTCGCAAAATTCTACTCTCCGGACCAAATCATCTTCAGTTCCTGAACTAAATGTATGGGTGCCATTTATTTCTATTCAAGCATTTTAAAGCAGAAGATTTACTTATTGACTGTTCTGCGGCTATTCGTCTAGTGGATTTATGAGGATTTTCTTGTAAATCGAACAAAACATTCAATTGTGTATCTTCTGGAAGATGTTTGGTTTTGTATTTGTCTCTTACTGACCAAATTCTAGAAACTTTTTTTTTATTTTACTAACTACCGATCGTGTAATAGGCCGTTCCGGGTACTTCATATTAAACAATTCGCAAACTTTAGCTCGTGTTCAAACTTTGGAACCGCACTTGACAACTACTTATTTGAAGTAAAATTATATACAATAAACAATTGTTAAAAAGTCCAGCATTAAAAAAAGGGTTTCCATTCATGTGACTAAAATACAGCCAAAAATCATAAAAACCAGACGTAAGTAAATAGGTTCAAACCAACAAACACCTAATTTTTACCGTTGTTTTCTTAACTTTAGAAAGAAATGTAATTTTTTTAATAACTATTAATTTTCGGTATAGGACATTGTACATGAAAAATGAAGTTGATGGTCGCAATTTATTTCTGGCCCACCCTGTATAAATGAGTTCATCACAAAAACCGCAGTCCAAAAAAAACCACCGTGTCCGAGCGTTTTTCCAAAAAAAAAAACACCTGAATTTTAAATGAATTTGTTCCAACCCATGCGTCCTCGCTGTATATAAAAAATATAAGCTCAAATGATAGCCAAAAGAAGTAGAAGAGCAGATACCCTTCTTGTACCTACCTGTCGACGCCCTTGGTGCCTATACATATGTTAAGTAGTTGTCTAGAAAGTTTATTATGCCTACAAAATAGAATAAACACTGGGGGCTTTATTTAACCTTATCTGATAATTTAAAAATTCAGTTTTTTGTTACAATTTGATATTTAACTATATTTACAAAAAAAAATACCACATATAACAGCACTGTATCTGGTTTTCTCTGGAATTAACATTTCATAATTTAATAAATACAACAAGAACCAACCAAAAGGAAAGTTGTTTTTATAAATTAATACTTAGTTAAATTACTAGAACCTTGAACTTTCTTTAAATTAGTATTTTATTATTGCATTTCACAGGCCAAACATGTCTAGTTAAAATAGCCATTTAATATCATGTTTAAAAACTAAATACTGGGTGTGTGTTTTGCCTTTAACCCGGGAAGTGCGAAAGTGTCTCTGTTCTACTTCTTACTTCACTTAACCTTGAAATTTATTGATAAATCGTGTTGGAACACAAAGCTTTGTAAACTTCAAATTAATGTACATACCTACTATGATTTAATAACACCTGTCTGATAAAAATAATCTTCATATTTCTGTTTCAATTCTGGTTAATATGATTTGATACTTATTTCGTGCAAATAAACGAACTTTTTATAAAAAATTAAAAGCTCAAAATTATTACCAATAACTTTATGTTATTTAAAGATGCTCCTACTAAATAAACTGACTTAAGTAACAACTAAAATCGTACTTAAGTGTACTTAAGACGTAAGATACTGCAATTAAATGTATCATACATTTACAACAAATAATAAGATGGATAATTAATTATACATGTATTTAAATAGCAACAGGACTCGAGAAAACTACAACCCTACATTTTTTGACAACAATTACAAGTAATTTTAAAATACAACAAATGAAATAAGCCGAATATTAGAGAAAAACATTAAATATTTGACAGCTGATTATAACCCACCTTGCTAACGGACCACTCCTTTTAGCTCTTTGGCCTAAAATTTTCTCGACAACAGCCACATTGCCCTTTCTTGCAGCCTCTAACAGTTCTTGATCTTTACCCATATCCCTTTGATATATCTTTTCTTCATTTATATGTCATAATTACACAAACACTACTTTACACACTCCCGTACTACAAATTCATTGATCGACGGCGGCCATGTTTAAACTGCGGCGCCTCTGACGGACACTAGCGCACTTATCTACGTTCATCGCACGATTCAATGTTGTTTTTGTTTGGAGTAAAGTCAAATACAGTGTGTTGTGCATCAGTTATCAGCTGATTACAAACGGAATAAAATCTACAATTAGTTTTGTTCATAATATTGCTAAATAATGAGTGATTTTAGTGATTCGATATGGCTATTTATTATTTAGTGTTGGTGCTTTGCAACATTTTGATACCTTTTGGTGAGTAACCGAAAACCATAATTACCTAATTTGTCTTAATAGTTCTAATCAGAATTTAAGTTCAGTATTGATAGAATCAAATTTATTTATATATATTATATAAATTTATTGATATATCTATATATAGATATCACTTGCATAAAATTTGTAGTAATGTTAACCCAAAATGTTTATTTTCGTCAAGTGGTATGTTTAACCTCAATTAATTATTTACATAAAACTAACAGATTTAGTACATCGGTGTAAATAAATCAACCCTTTCGAACTCTTTTTGTTAGGGTTATCTATTATAATGGTTCTGTTCAGTTCGACTTTGTGTTTTGGACATTTTATTAATAGCAAATATGTATACGGGGTCTGTTCATAATTATTTGTCACGCTTTTTCTTTATGGAACTAACATCCCATTGAACATGATTCTTTTTAAGCAAAACCTTTTATTATTTTTTTAATAATCATTAGGTTAGTAGTTTTATCTATTTGCGTGTATAGTGTATAGTGACCCGATGAGGAGCAAATATCGTAAATGAAGAAATTTTGACTTTAGGGGTATTTTTGGGGGGAAAAACTAAACTAATCGACAGTTCCCCACCCATATCTCCGAAACTATAAGAAGTAAAATTTTGAAAAAAATTAAAGATATAAGACGTAACCTGAATTTTACCGGAAAAATAAGGAGAATCCTCTACTATTAATTTTGGGGGGCAAATTACAGAATTAAATGAAAAATATAAAATTAAAATTGTTTCTAAGGCATCATGCAATATTTTAAATGAAAGGGCTCATTATGGCGAACACAAATATATTTTTTTTTCATATTTTTATAATAAATGATTTTAAAGATATTAACAAAAATATAAAAAATTTTACCCATTCCCCCTAGCTTATCTCCGAAACTATAAGCCGTAAAATTTTTAAAAAAATTGAGATATAGGGAATTTTACCGGCAAAATAAGGAGAAATCTTTCCTATTAATTTTGGGGGGCAAATTACAGAATTGAATCGAAAATATAAAATTAAAATTGTTTGTAACACATCATGTAATATATCAAATGAAAGGGCTCATTATGGCGAAAACAAATATATTTTTTTCATATTTTTAAAACCAATTATTTTAAAGATATTAACAAAAATATTTAAAAAATAAAAAAACTATAAGGCGTAATTTTTGAAAAAAATTAGAGATATAGGGCTTCACCTCAACTTTACCGGAAAAATAAGGAGAAACCTCTACTATTAATTTTGGGGGGCAACTTACAGAATTAAATGAAAAATATAAAATTAAAATTATTTCTAACGCATCCTGTAATATATCAAATCAAAGGGCTCTTTATGACGAATGCAAATATATTTTTAAAATGAATATTTTAAAATATATTAACAAAAATATTTAAAAAAGTACCCATTCCACCTTTTATTCCCCAAACTATAAGACCTAAAAAATTTCGTTTACAGGAAAAATACAAAGAAATCTCTAATATTTATTTTGGGGGCAAAATTATAGAATTAAACGAAAAATAAAAAAATATATAACGCATCATGCAATACATCAAATGAAATATGTTATTATGAGGAATACAAATGCATTTTTTTCATATGTTTAAAATAAATTATTTAAAGGATTAACAAAAATATATCCCGTTTTATTTCCAATATATAAGAAAAAAATTAGGCTTATATGGGCTTACTTAAAATGTACCGGAAAAATAAGGAGATACCTCTAATATTAATTATGAGGGAAAATAAAAAATAATAACTTTTTAAACGCATCATGCAATACATCAAATAAAAGGGCTCATTATGAGGAATACAAATATATATTTTTCAATTTTTTAAAATTCAATGTTTACAAGATATTAACAAAAAAATATGAAAAGTTCTCATTTCCTGCTTTATTTCCGAAATAAACTATAAAACCTAAAATTTTGAAAATAATTAGGGGTACTAGGGCTACCTTGAAATTTATAAGAAAAATTAGTAGAAAACCCCAATATTATTTTTTTTACAAATTATAGAATTAAATGGAAAATAAAAATTAAATATTCAAACGCATCATGTAATATTAAATAAAAGGCTCATTATGTGAATTACCAATATATCATATTTTTAAATCAGTTGTTTAAAATATATTAACAAAGATATTAAAAATCGACTTAATTCCCACTTTAGAAACTACGCTATCTAAAATTTTGAAAAATATGTTTTATTAGTATTTTTAAATAATTTGTGTAAAAAGTGTATATTTTTTATAAATATACAACGCTTATTGTTAAAGATATTAACGAAAATATTTTTAAAATCTACTAAATATTTCCCTGGTTATCTGAAACTCTCACTTGACCAAATATTTCATATTTAAAAGATATCATCAATATATGTTTTAAGGAAAATACTCAAAAATCGAGGCAGTGTCCCCTTTATGGTCTAAACTACTCAGCCTAAAATGTAGAAAAAAAAATAATTTAGGGCCTCACTCAAAGTGTTCAACAACAGTAAAGCGAAAATTCTATTATTAATTGTGTATTGCAAATTATAAAACTTAATGGAAAGTAAAATTTTATTCAAGCGTTTGCGTAATGTACCAAATAAGAGGACCTCCCATATATTCTATTTGTATTTTTAAAATAATTTGTTTAAAAGATTTTAAAGTTGTTCTCTGCCCCCCGTTATCCCCGAAACTGCTGTATATAAAATTATAAAAACAAAGTTTATTGGCAAAAAAAAACAAGGATCCTATTTTGATATTGGGGGGTCAAGTTAGAAAATTCAATGAATGTATTTATATTAAACTAGAGCATCGTATAGCAGATCACATGAAAACACTCGTGAAGAATAAAGTGTATATTTTTTATAATTTTAGAATCAGCAATTGAATACAATTAGGTTAAATTAAAGTTATGGTGGTTAAAAATTCGCTGGTTAAAAAATTATAATTTTTATACATATTCTAATAAACAATGTAACAGCTTCTTTCATTTCAGTTTCTTCAGATGGTATCGACGTTGACCTGTCGTCTTACTATCCCGATGCATCTGCCCATAATACCTTTTCAAATTTCTACGTCGTTTCAAAGAATACAGTCAAGTTAGATATATACAACATAAATGACGATGTAGGATTTTTGTTAATACAGGTGCACAGTTTCATAGAAAATGTTACGTTGTCTGAAACTTCCAAACTCTCGCCACATTCCTATGTTACAGGCACCAACATAGGATTAATATGGGGAAACAATGGTACTAGTGCCACTTTGTATTTGTTACGGAATATAAAAGTTGGAGATACAGTAAAAATTTTGTTAGTTATTAACGTATACGATGAAAATGGTAAGATGTAAGCAATCGTTCAGACATAAATTTCCAAATTATTGTGTTGATTGATATCAAATTTTTTCTTAGAGAAACATTCTGTGCTAATTGAAATTTTGGACGAATTTTACACATCTAATACTATAATACGAGCAATGTTTGTATATATATACTGGGTATTCCATCTCAAACCTCAAACGAGCCACCTTGAATATCTTGGTTATTTTCAAAACTATTGCAGTAAGAAAAAATAGGTCGATTTTTGTTTCGAGGGGGAAATGTTTTGAGACGAATTAGCGCTTGCGCGCATTCAACATAAATAGGCCAATTCAATGACCTTGAGATTTGAGATAGGAAAAATAGATGTCGTACATCATTTGAAAGCCCTGTTTACGGACTATACCGTCATAATAAAATTTTTTATTACAATTCCTGCTCATATAACAGAAAACCTCTAGTAGTAAAACCCGATTATTTATTAAATTAAAAGTTTTTATTCCATGGAAAAGTATTAAAAAGGAGTTCTTTTATAGTACGCTCGTAAACCATCCTGTATCACTGCCGCACCCTGTAATAACACACAATACAAGAAAAACATTAAATGTAAACATTCATTTATTTTGCATTATTTTTTTGCTGATATTTACAGCAAGTTTGTTTATCTGTTCTGACCTTTATTTGATCATTTAAAGCATTGTACATTTATCTGTCAAGTTATTACTTCATTGATTTGTTGAAAATGTAAAAGATAATTATGGTATACACATTGCGAGAACTTGTTGAGCTGGGAAGTCTTTATTACCAAAATCAAAATTGTGCTGGATCTGCTGCAAGGGTTTTTAACCAAAACCATCCCGAACGTAACGTTCGTCATAAATACACATTGGAGTTGATTTTAAAATTTGTTGAGACGGGCTCAGAAATGACTAAAAAAAGAAGTCCAATTGGAATTGTAAATGATGAAGGAGTAGCTGTGGCTACATTAGGCCATGTCCAACTTATACCAAACATGCAGTCTGTCTAGCAAATCTCTGCAGCTTCCTGTATTAGCAAAACTAACGTTTTTAGAATTTTGCATAAGTACAAATTCCATCCGTACAAAATTAAATTAGTTCATGAATTGAATGAGGATGATTGGGATCGAAGGCAAGAGTTTTGCGAAATTATGACCCAGCGTATGATCGAAAACCCAAATTTCATATACAATGTTTGCTTTTCGGATGAGTACTATTTCACTTCATGGGGAGGTTAACAGACATAACTGTAGATTTTGGAGCGATGCAAATCCTCATTTATTTCGAGGAGCTCATTTTTGGGAAATCATCTAATTAAACCCCTGTTTGTTCCTGGTAATTTATATGGTTAAATTTATCACCAGATACTGGAAAATGAAATTAATTCATTGATAATAGAAAACTTAAAAAATGATCCTCTACTACTTGAAGAGCAACTGCATTTCGAACAAGATGGAGCTCCTCACTACGCCGCACTAGTTCGCCAATACCTCGATTTGGAATACGGCTTTAACGATTTTGATGAAATTCTCCCAGTTGGATATGTTTGTATGGATATACAGTGATGGGCCTTGTGTGGAACCAAATAAATATCTCTGGAATTATTAGAGATATCAAAATGAAATTTGGAAGGTTGATACTGCAGTAGATTGCCTATTTGTTTCTATTTTTTTACAATTTTGTACTTCCAGTTGTACCGGAAGTACAAAATGAAACAATGCAATGAAACACCCTGTATAGTATTTTAGTTTCTGATGAAACATTTTATTGCGAATACAAAAATATCGGGTTTGATATTGTTAACTTCAATACCTACCGAGATTAACAGAAAAGTAACTAAGGAAAGGAAAAATTCCATGGTAGCTAAACTCGGTTCAGATTTCATTTACGTCCGATATAAACAAACCGCTCGGTAAGGTTTTGTACTTCTATTGGCCAATCGGTGGCATTATACCGTCACAGTCAACAGCACTGCTTGTTCCATAGTCGAATACACCTGCGTTTGTTTAAATCAGGCGCAAATTAAATCTGAATCAAGTTTAGTAGTTCATGAAATTCATTGCAGAAGTGACAGTAGTTATTAGTTTTTTTTATTTGAACGTAAAAAGATTGTAAAGGTTTAATTTGATCGTAAAATGGCCGAATTAAGTGAAAGAGAAAGAATAGAAATATTAACAATGATTGGGTATGGGGAGAGGAAAAGGACGCATCAAGAAGTTTGTGACCTTTTTAACATTGTTCATCCGAATACACAAATATCCCGTTCAGTAGTGACGAAAACTTTGCGAAGGTACGACACAAGTGGAACAGTTAGCAATTTACCAAAAAGTGGGCGGTTAAAAAGTGCAAGTAATGAAGGTGTAGCTCAAAATGTTGCTATATCTTTGGAAGAAAATCCTCACTTATCCACTACTGACTTCGCCAATATGCATGGAATTAACCATCGTTCAGTAGGAAGGATATTAAGAAGACGAGAAAAATATCATCCATACAAAATTCGCCTCGTTAAGAACTCTCCGAAGACGATTTCGACAGACGTTTGCAATTTTGTGAAACGATATTTGTAACCGTGATAATAATTTTATAAGAAATGTGGTGTTTTCAGACGAGGCTACATTTTGTTTAAATGGTACGGTTAATCGACATAACTGCCGCTACTGGTCCCAAAGTAATCCTAATTGGGTACAAGAGGCTCATACACAACATCCCCAAAAATTGAACGTTTGAGCCGGCATTTATAACAACATAATCGTGGGACCCTTCTTCCTGCAAGAAACTTTAAACGGAGATAGGAGACACAAGTTATTCCGGCATTGGAGGTAAATGGACAATTACCAAATAATATCTGATTTCAGCAGGATGGAGGACCAACCCATTACGCTCACATTGTTCGAGATCATTTAGATAGGACATTTCATCACAGATGGATTGGAAGAAGGGGTACTTATGAATGGCCTGCACGAAGTCCCGACCTTAATCCACTATACTATTTTCTGTGGGGTTTCTTAAAGTCTAAGGTTAATGTTGATAGACCAAATAATTTGCAAGAATTAGCTGCAAGAATAACTCAAGACATCTAGAGAATTACACCAGAAGTAATAGCTAATGTTACTAGAGAATTTAAAAACCGACTTGCTTATTGTCAAGAAGTAAACGGTGCTCAGTTTGAACATCTGATACATTAAGTTTAGTTAAGTTAAGTTTCAATGTTTTTAAAATCACTTTGATTTAGTTAATTATGATTATGTATTTCTTTAATGGATATTAGATTTTTCCTTTCCTTAATTACTTTTCTGTTAATATCTCGGTAGGTATTGAAGTAAACAGTATCAAACCCGATATTTTTGTATTCGCAATAAAATGTTTCATCAGAAAATAAAATACTATACAGGGTGTTTCATTGCAAATTTTAAAATCGACATTACTTCCGGTAAAACAGGAAGTTCAAAATTTAAAAAAAAAATTGGAAACAAATAGGCAATCTACTGCAGTATCCACCTTCCAAATTTCGTTTTGATATCTCTAATAATTCCAGAGATATTTGCTTGGCTCCACACATTTGCCCATCACTGTATAAATATTCAACGTGGCTTTACAAATATTGTGGCGGTTATAACAGCGTGTGGAGTTGAATTATATTTGTACAGGGTGGTTCCGAAACTGATAGACAAATAAGTTATATTGGGTGACTAATACACAGACGCATATACAGGGAGGTTGCAATATAGGGTGAATTAGAATTACACTTATAGGCAGTGGTCCAAATAATAAAGGACAAACAAAAGTGATAGTCAATTTTAGAGTCTCCAATATGAGATATTTATATTGGGGTATGAGATACCCCAATGTGTGTGTCTCATGTAACAAAAATATACTGTACAGTAAATATTTCACCTTATAATTTGGAAATTTAAATCATTTGAAGATTGTTATATAGGTACAGTTATTAAAATTAATGTGTAGATCCAGTACCTGGAGGTTGCAACTTAACATTCGACACGTTTAATGCGCCTTATCAAAAAATTTCGTATACTGATGACATTATAAAAGTTTTGTCGCAACCTCCTTCGGCTTATGGAGTGTCTTGTGACAAAAGCAAAATACAAGTTGACATGTTTCACTTCTATATGTCCGAATATGATAACAAAGAAGATACATACTTTGATAGTTTGGGAAAAATGATAGGCGTCAGCAATATTAAAAGGAATGGAAAGAAAGTTTATTCTTTGGAAGGACGATATAGGTATGGTCGGTTGTTCAGTTCTTACCGAGGAACTGGTGAAGTTTTTGGAATCATTGCCACATATAGAAACAGAAGTTCAGCCTATGTGTCAGCGATTTCCTATGGATGTGATGTTCTCAACTGGGATACAAATTGTGTTGGACCAGGTAAGTAACATTATAGTACAGTCTAGACTCCTAGAGCATTGTAATACAGCGAAATTAAAGTTTTCATTATCAGAGCTTTATGGGACTATCATAGTCTTAAATTTTGTTGTTCTCACCATACTTCGATAGCTTCAGATTTGATATCGGCAACAGATGATGACTAATTTACTGAGAAATAGGGTATGGACTAGGACGTGAGGAATTTGATTTGAAAGTAAAGTAAATTTAAAAGAGATAGTAGAATCTAGACCAGACAAAAAATTGTTGACTTTGGCTAATACTTGATAGAAATTCAAACTCTGATATTTGATATTTCTAAATACGTGGAACAAAAGTCTCTAAAAGCACAAGTCTGGGAATCAATTGTTTTCTATCTACAGCCCCTAAAACTGGTTTACAATATCATTGCTGTATTTTTTATGTACAGTGTAAGGGGTAAAGAAAGATCTTTGGAAAATTGTAAATCTAAAAGCTTTGAGATCATTTCCATATTTGATCCACTCCTTAAGGACTATTAGGATTGGTCCAGCAAAATGCTGGAAAGTGTTGCTAACATTAATCCAACAGTTTATTTTGGTGGCTACCCAGGACATACTGCCGGAAACATTAGAAAATGTTCAATAAATTCTTGTTTAACTAAACCTTTCTAGTATTTGGTAAAAATAATTTTGGTTTTTGAGACGTTTTCCGTTTTCAAACATTTTTAGCTCAATATTGTCATCCAGATGATGTAAATGTGTGTCACTTTGAGACTAAATATCATTATTAAGGCCAGTTTACTTGAAATAACGAAATTTTTTGAATAGGTAATGACCCAGTTCAAAATTAGTTTATAAACGACATAAAATAGATCGATGACAATGACGGCTATGTATGGATACAAGGGCATTAATGTTATTTATTGCTATAGCGGCTTGTCATTTTGAAGTGTTATATAACAAAAGTGATTGTAATATTTTACAAATTATGCTTATTTATGTCAAAAGATATTGAGTAAAATTTAATGTGCGACACTTTAGTAATTTTTGGCATTTATTTTAATTTTATTATTTAATTATATATATATATATATATATATATATATATATATATATATATATATATATATATAATTAAATAATTGTTTCTTTTTTAGTAACGGATCTCTGGAAGGTCCTTTGTGCTGCCCTTCTGTTATTCGGTTTATTTGTTTGCTTCTTTGGACATAAATTTTTCCGTTTGACACTTTTTCTCATAGGATTTACTTTTGGTATATTCATTACTTGCTTACTGATATCTCAAGAAGACCACTTTACAGTCAAAGGTAAGTTTGTAAAACTTAATAACTTTTTTATTTCCGAAATTTTCTAGAATTATACACTATGTACAAACAATTTTCAGGAAAATTTCTGCAACAGGTAAAGTTTAGATTTTAAATTAATGTGTTTTTATGTAATAATGAAATATACAGGGTTAACTGTATGACTATGACTAAACACTTCATTGACCATTTTTTAGATGGCATACCATATACAGTTTATTTTTTTGGAATTTACATTTCAAAATCAAGGCGATTCCAAAAATATCTATTACTTGTACTTAGTATTATTGAAAAATACAATATTTTCAAATTTTTTTGAAAATAATAAAAAAATGCTTTTATATTATCCCACATTTCAATCACTAAAAACCACCTCTATGCTTAAAATAATGGTAAAAAAATTCATTTTAATATCTTTGAAACACTAAATCAAATAATTTTTATTAAAAATTTACTGAAAGAGCAATCATTCGCCAGTATCAGTAGTACTGCAGGTACGTGGTGCATCCATAATGTTTTTAAAATAATAGGATGAGTTCCATAATATAAATTAACATATTTCAAAATTATTTAACTATTGATTAAATAATAAACATCATTAATCTAAACTATATTTTCTAGAAAACCAGTAGAGCCACGGAGTTGAATTTTTTTAAATAAAATATTGAATTTAAAATCTCTAGTAATTTTTCCGCAACAACGAATGATGATTGAAAAATTATAAAATAAATTTACTTTAGATTTTTTCATTCGAAAATCACAACAACGGTAAAATTTAAAAATTTGGAACTTTAAACACTGCTTAATTAAGAAATACGAATTTGTTGTGTTACGAGGTTCCTACATTAATTAGTGATAAGTGACCTACTCTGATAAGTTATGATTCTCTTAGTTTTTTTATAAACTACTTTTTATATTTTTTGATAAATCGCCTAGTTTCTGCTTTAATGGCGAAAAACCCATTTGGAATCGTGAATAACTCCAAAGTATTGATTTATCGTAAAAACTTCATAATAGATTTTTTGGTCAAAGTTTGCTCCTTTGTCGATTTCTCTTAATTTTGAAAAAAAATCCATGCCCAAAACAAATTTTCTACCTGTGTACAAAATGTAAGCCGTGTTCCAACCCGGCAAAAACGATAAACAACCGTTAATCTATGTGCGCGTAAGGTTATTGTGAATGATAACTCGTCATCGCGCAATCCGATTACCAGTTATGAGTCAGTTATCCGCTCAGTTGGAACGGAACCTTTAAAGTCAACTGGTTCAGTTTCAAAAAATTCGGAGTGAAAAGCTTCGTTTATGTCTCTTTTCTTTCTTATCATTTTTCTGACTTCCGTTCAGACATATTGTTGTGTTCCATGTCTTGCCTCCAATCTACTCTGTTTTCAGTGGTGCTCTTTTTGCTATATTGAATGCTGGTAATACGAGGGCTGCCTTTTATATTTCGGGTTTGGACAACCCTAGTGTTGCAATCTGACAACTGTCAGCTCTATCGTAAAGTTTGACATTTTTGAGCTTATACGTACTCAGAACGTTTTGACAAACGAGCGCTATGTGTTGTTTACAATAACTTAAAGGATTCATCTTGGCCAAAAAATGGAATTAAATCGTGAACATTTTCGTGCGATTAAGTCAGCAAGAGTGCATGGATGAACTTAATTTAATTTTTGGCGATGAAACTCCATTAAGGACCACAGTTTATCGATGGTATGGTGTATTCAATCGAGGTCGTAGTTCACTCCAAAACGAATTTCGTGAAGGTCGTCCAAAAGCAGTTGTTGTTCCGGAAACCATTGATACTGTGCGCGAACTGATATTGCAAGATCGTCATATGACCTATCGTGAGATTGAGTCAACCTTACTCATTAGTGGGTCCAGCATACATTCAATATTGCATAAACATTTGAATGTCAAAAAAATTTGTTCGCGTTGGATCCCACACAATTTTTCAATCGTTCAAAAAAAGGCTCGTATCGATTGGTCGAAAGAAAAGCTCAAAAAATACGATCACGGTGCTTCAAAACATGTTTATGACATAGTGACAGGTGATGAAACGGGTATTAACGCGTATGAGCCCGAAAGTAAACAGCAGTCGATTGTATGGGTGTTTCAAGATGAGCCGAATCCAACAAAAGTTGTTCGCGCACGAAGCACTTCCAAGCAAATGATCGCCTGTTTTTTCAGAAAAACTGGATATGTCGCAACCGCACCACTAGAACAACGCAGAACAGTCAATTCTGAGTGGTACATAACAATTTGTTTGCCAGTTGTCTTACAAGAAATGAGGAAAATCAACCGCCGAAGATGGATCACTCTTCACCACAACAATGCGAGCTCTCACACATCGGCTCAAACAACTGCATTTTTGACCACTCAAAACATCGATTTGATGAGTATAGTCCTGACTTGTCACCAAATGACTTCTTTTTATTCCCGTACGTAAAAACAAACTGAGAGGTCAACATTTTTCGACACCTGAAGAAGTGGTTGCTGCGTTCAGAATGCATGTTTTGGAGATACCTCAATTAGAATGGAAAAAGTGCTTCGACAATTGGTTCAAACGTATGCAAAATTGTAAAAATCTTCATGCGGAATATTTCAAAAAACAATAAAGCGATTTTCGATGATTAATTTTTTTTGCTCTCTAATCCCGAAATATAAAAGGCAGCCCTCGTATGTGTTTTAATTTGCCTAACATTTTATTTGCTAACGTCGATTTGTAACGCAACGATTGTAAAATCATATGCAAGAAATAGATATTTTCTTGCATATGATTTTACAATCGTTCTCAAAAAAATACAACCCGTTAAATTTTCAGATCTTAAAGGCAGAACAATATAGCACAAATGCTAATTTGCTTTATTTTTATTTAATTCAGCCAATAACAAAAAAAAATTGGCACCGTTATTGTTTATTAAAAACCTGGGTTACTATACAAATACTTTGCCAATATTCGACAGTAGGTAACATTATTTTTTCTGTTTTTAGAAAGGGCAGTGGCTACCTCTGTATTTGGTGTTATATATGGATTAGCTTGGATATTTATTTGGTGGAAATTTGGTATACCACTGTTATCGGTAAACATGGCATTTTTTCTAGCTGGAACCTTAATAGCGTCTACAGTATTTTACGCTGGTTTAGGTTTGTTTAAACGTAGTATTTGGTACCAAAAAAGTTCAGCTACTTGGGTAATGAGATTTTTATGTGAATATAAAACTATAGACCACTAATTAAACAACAATTTTACAATGTTTATGTTTCTGATATTTGATGGGACAACTAACTTTTGAATTACGCTCTATTTATGTTACACTTAGATACCTACGTAGGACGTAAAAAATGATAGAAAGCTAGGTCACTTTTCTGGAACGTATTGGTCGTAAATGTTGTACAGCACCTTAAATTTGTGCTCTTCAATAAACACAGTGGACATTTTAGAATCTTTTTTATTTACATCGTTGAACCTATAATACGGACATGTATGAGCATTCGTTTACCTTAGGTAGAACTATTCTTTAAATCAAAACTGCAATATGTTAGACTATTATAGAGGTACACAAGAACATCAATGTTTTGAGTAAACACTCTGTTGTACATCAATGTCTTACTAGAAAAGCAGGAAATATTCGAACAACCCGTTTTCGATTAAATAAGACAATGAAAAACTCGCAATACTTATAATATCTTGCCAGAAGAATTAAAAATGTTGAGCTAAAATCAAATTTAGAAAGAGTTTGAAGAACTACCTACTAAAATTTTGTTTTTACTTAGTTGGTGATTACATGAACCACAAAATGTGCTCCCCGAATTTTAGTATCTAATTTTTAATTGTTAATATCTGTTCTTATTTTTAACACGTATTATATGAAGACGCGAGATGTAAAGACCGACATCTAGGATTTTTGGGGAAACTAGCACATAGAGGTTCCGAATCTGGAGCCGTTTCATTATGAAATTTTAACTTAACCTCGAAGAGAGTATGTATTTCATATTTGTATTATTTTAATTGTGATTTTTTTTCTCACTGAGACTGTATTTTTGACTTGCGACAAACATTGTTTAATATATGCCGTAGTCAAATAAAGAAATCTAAATCTATGGACACACAATTTGGATAAGAATCCCGATAATTAACAACTGCTCGAACTTTTTTGGTAACTGATTTGTTATTTTCGGATAAATGTTTTATAAACCAGTTAACACGTAATAGGTATCACGTAATAGATTATGTACTGTATGTGCAAATGGAGCTCGCAAACTAAAGTATTCCGTATCACCTTCGAAGTTTCGTATGTTAAATTACTGGACCAACCTACCCTGAATGAGTACCAAATTGCAACTTTTGCAGTTCAGTAGAGTCAGAGATAATAAGCTATTACAGACGAACCGACAGAGACAATAGTGAACCTCAAACTCAAACATTTACCAGTTTTATAGCCGTCGGTAGTCTATGTACCAAATTCAGGCTTATTGGACGGTGTGCTAAATGTGTCCAATCACGACATTAGAATAACTGCGAAAGAAGTCCATCAACCACTAGAGACCATTAATAGTTAATTGCGACTAAGCCTACCAGACTTCGGTGGATGAAATTGTTTCTAACCTAATGTTTATAAAGGAATTTGGAGAACGATGTAGATACCTTGCTTTCAGTGATCACAAGAAGACTAAAAAATCTGGTCCATCAGTGGCGGATTTTAAAAGATTGTATACTAACCACACTGACATGTTTCAATATCAAACTGGAAACGCTCAACTTATCCAGGTACCACCTAGAAGACTACCTTTGCAGAAAAACGAGCCGCGGAAGAGGATCATGGACAACAACAACAAAAAAGTGTTTTCTGAATGATACTTGTGGCATATTTTTCAATGTCTAAGTGCTTCTTGGGAAATAACACCACAATTTAAAGAAAATGGCTGTATATTCCAAACGTTTCGGGGTCTAGATCAGACCCCGTTGTCAATGGTTAAGAAACTACGGATTAAAAAGGCACAATTATAAGATGTAAATTAAAATATTTGACAATGTGTATTATTTGATTTTTGACGTAAATTAAGAAGAGAACATTACAATTTTTGAAAGTACCAGTGGCTCACCAAAAAAAAGTTCTGAATATATCACCCTGTAGATTTGCAATCGAAATTGGCATGTCACAAGGTGTAAACTCTTAATTGTAATATCTATGCCAAATTTCATTTGAATATCTTGTGAAGTGCAGATACTATGAGAAAAAAAACTTAAAAAAAAATGAAACTTTAACACTCTGTATCTTGAAAACGAAACGTTTGCGGACCCATGTTTATGGGACTTTTTCTTCCTAAAACTATTCAAGGAATCTCCCCTTTTCGTTTGTACCTCCAATTTAGGAACACCCTGTATAAACTTATGTGAACATCAAAGATTATAAAAGCTTTTTACATTATATTAACTGATACCTAATGGGTGTTGACTGGTTTAATATTGAATTGATAATTTATTTATGAATTATTTTAGCTAGTTTCGATGTTTTTACGAATGACATCAATTTTTGGGGTACCTTCTTCTGCCTTATCATCGTTTGTTTGCTAATATGGACACCTCTAACGATGCATGGCCACATATTCGCATGTAGCCTTCTCGGATCGTATGCTACAGTTGTAGCAATGAACTACTATCTCGGAGGAAACTTGCAGTACATATTTTTAAATACCTACAGGAGGGTAGTAGTGGAGAATTTTAGATTTGCTGTTATCGATCCACCATTTCAAAATATTGGTAAGTACTTTGTTCAAGTATCTGTTGTGGTCTTGAAATTTTACTTTCTGTCAGATCTACTGCATTCACTTCTGTGGATAGTGCTACTTCTTTTTGGCTGCTACATACAGCTGCGTGATCAAAGAAATAAACCACCTTTTCCGCCCAATAGACGCAGTGTGGACTCGGAAGTGAGCGAAAATACTCCTCTTCTTCGAGAACGTGCACCACCACCAGATTATGTGTAAATGGAAAGCTTTGTCTCTTGAGATTGACTCTCTCACTCTTGAATTTTATAACCAAAGCAACAATATTTATAAAATGTAGATATTAATTCCTTAGTGGTGTTTTCGGACTAATATCAATAACATATATGTCTCTCTATAATTAATAGATGTGCCTTACTTTTACATTTTTATGTATATATTTTTTTATACAATTAAAAATCATGATCAGAAATTTATAACGGTGTTATTCATTTATACAGTGCTTTCGAAAAGTAACTAATAAATTCATTATTTCTGGAATTGAGAGTTTTTCGTAAAAATCCACTGAAAAGTCGAATTCGTTTTAAACAAAGATACTTTTACATACAACCGCTACTCTTGACGTAACCGTTATTGATTTTATGACGTCATCGACAATTTTTTTTAAATAACTTCAACCCAATTTCGAACATGCTAATTGAAAGAGTGTCGCTCACACATCGTCAAAAATTATGGTTGTTTGACAGTAACCTTAGCGACCGAGAATGTTCTGTATTACTGCCATATATAAGCTTGAAACCGACTTCCAAAAAGGAGGAGGAAACTGCGTTATACTAAGGAACATTACAGAAAGGTCCCATATAATTGTCTATAACATAAGATTTGCGGTTTTCCAAAAAAACCAAAAAAAAAAGTAAATAAGAGATTAGATTTCAGTAAATTTCAGTGAATCTTCACTGTTTTCTCGAAAACCGCTCAAGAAATATTATAAATTGTAGTCTACAAATATATGTTCCAGCTTGATTCCGTAGATTTTTCTATAACGTAAAACGTACCATTTTTCTGAAAATCAATAAAATATATGCAAAAAAATGGTAAACATCATTGTAAATATCAAATTTTCATCATAAATATCTAGTTTAAATGTCAAGATATATGCCATGAAAGTATATCGTACACGGAGTTTTGTAATGCTTTTCATTTTGATTCGTTTAAAGCAGAATTAGTAACAGAAGCAAGACAGAATTAGTAGCAATGAAAGCTGACTAAATAGATGGAAAAAGAGTGTAAACGAAAATTATGATGTTATTATTTAACCGAGATTGTTAAAAATTTGTCAAAACAGGTAGACTGCAAAGATTGTCGCATTTGAGTTAACCGGACAAAAGAGCGTAATTGAATTAGAATTAAATATGTTAACACAAGATATATATGCAAAGATATGTATCAAGTACATAAAGAAAAGTCCGAAAAACATTCTCTTGGAGGAAGCGCAATTGATGAAGATTCCCGAACAAAACCAATATATATTATTATACATATATAATATTGTTTGGCAAGAAACTGTAGACGTCTTTCTATGCTGATTGTATTGAACGTACCAACTATATAAGGATCGGATCAAAAGTTGTGAGCTGATGGTTTTGATCAACGGCTTGTAGCTATTTGGTTTTTTTTTTCAGTTTAGAATCTGTCAATGGAGATGAATTCTTGAAATCAGGACAAATGTATAGAGTTGTATATTTGACATTAAATTTGGAGTTACTTCCTCTATAACAACTAAGTATAAAGGTTTGCATAAAAGACATTTGATAAGAATTTACAATTTTTCACTCAGTAATCCAGTGTCAAATTAGCGGGAATGGTTTGTACTGAGAACATATTAATTAAGAAGTAATATTTTAAGACTGTTAGAGGAACTTATAGAATTATATATTCTAACAACAACAAGTTAAGTTAGGGGGTTTAAAGTCGCGTGAAATGACAGAAATTGTTCCATTAGTTTATCGAATATGTCGGCGAACTCTTCCATATGGTATACGGTTGTAGATGTGTGCGTGCGTGCATGAGATATTAGGTGGTACATGAGCAGTTGTATACATAGGATGATTGAAATATAATATTCTCTTCGAGGTATCATTCCTTTGTACGCAAGACAATATATATTATATATAAATATAATATATATTGTTTCAGGTCGGGAACCTTCATCAGTTGCGCTTCCCACAATTGAATGTTCTCTCGAACACTTCTTTATGCATTTGATGCATTTCGTTAAATTTGAAGACGCGAGATGTAAGACCGACATCTAGGATTTTCAAGAGAATCAGTACACAGAGGTTCCGAATCTGGAGCCGTTCTGTGTAATTACTGTTCTCCCTTAACTCCTAGGACAGAATGTCATGATAAAATTTTTCAGGTTACTTCACCTGTCAGAGATATTGAATATTCTCTTCGAGGTATCATTCCTTTGTACGCAAGACAATATATATTATATATAAATATAATATATATTGTTTCAGGTCGGGAACCTTCATCAGTTGCGCTTCCCACAATTGAATGTTCTCTCGAACACTTCTTTATGCATTTGATGCATTTCGTTAAATTTGAAGACGCGAGATGTAAGACCGACATCTAGGATTTTCAAGAGAATCAGTACACAGAGGTTCCGAATCTGGAGCCGTTCTGTGTAATTACATTCTGTCCTAGGAGTTAAGGGAGAACAGTAATTACACAGAACGGCTCCAGATTCGGAACCTCTGTGTACTGATTCTCTTGAAAATCCTAGATGTCGGTCTTACATCTCGCGTCTTCAAATTTAACGAAATGCATCAAATGCATAAAGAAGTGTTCGAGAGAACATTCAATTGTGGGAAGCGCAACTGATGAAGGTTCCCGACCTGAAACAATATATATTATATTTATATATAATATATATTGTCTTGCGTACAAAGGAATGATACCTCGAAGAGAATATTCAATATCTCTGACAGGTGAAGTAACCTGAAAAATTTTATCATGACATTCTGTCCTAGGAGTTAAGGGAGAACAGTAATTACACAGAACGGCTCCAGATTCGGAACCTCTGTGTACTGATTCTCTTGAAAATCCTAGATGTCGGTCTTACATCTCGCGTCTTCAAATTTAACGAAATGCATCAAATGCATAAAGAAGTGTTCGAGAGAACATTCAATTGTGGGAAGCGCAACTGATGAAGGTTCCCGACCTGAAACAATATATATTATATTTATATATAATATATATTGTCTTGCGTACAAAGGAATGATACCTCGAAGAGAATATTCAATATCTCTGACAGGTGAAGTAACCTGAAAAATTTTATCATGACATTCTGTCCTAGGAGTTAAGGGAGAACAGTAATTACACAGAACGGCTCCAGATTCGGAACCTCTGTGTACTGATTCTCTTGAAAATCCTAGATGTCGGTCTTACATCTCGCGTCTTCAAATTGAAATATAAGTTTGAATTAGTTATACAGGGTGCTTCAAAAAATATTGTATTGGGTGGCACATAAGTAGTTGCGTATACAAGGTGGTTGAAATAAGAGTTGTAGTTATACAGAGTGGATATTTGCGTTATAGGACGGTGTATAATTACAGTTATACAAACGGCTTTAAAATCGTCAAAAGCAGTTGAATATACAGGATGGTTGAAATATAAGGCGGAATAGAATTATAGTAATTACTGGGGTGTTTAAAAAAGTTGCATATACAGTAAAATTATAGTGATTGAATTTGGTGAATTTTATTATATAGGGTAGGCCATGAACAGTTGAATAAATGGAATACTAGACAATGGGGCGAAGTAAAATCATTGGTATACAGGAATAATTTACACAATAGAAAAATAGAAAGAGTCAGTAGTGTGGACAGGATTTGAACTTATACAAAGTGGTTTTAAAGATATCAGGACCGTTGTAATATTGTGTTGAGTTGATTTATTGTTGTACAGGATGATTCAGAAAATGATAGAGCAATAAGTTATATAGATTTTTTTTTAAATATATTAATTCATTCATCTACATTGATGTTGTCCCCTTCATAGTAGTCCATACTTACTAGATATTATTCACTTATGTCAGCGCTTTTTTCCAATCCTCAAAACACTTGTGGAACTCTAGGCTTGTGAAACGACGACCCTGTAAGGCAGCGGTTTCCAACCTGTGCCCTCCCTCCTAGGGGGGGGGAGACTGTTGCAAGGGGGGCATGCAGCTGTTTCAAAAAAATCATTTTCGAATACAAACCAAAGAAGTCGAATTTGTGTCAAAAAAATAAATCAGCAAAATAGATGTACGTAATCCACAATTAGATTGTTAGAAAAATTAAGAGGGCGCAAACATTTTTTTAAAGGGGGGCGCAGGTACAAAACGGTTGGAAAGCACTGCTTTAAGGTTTTTTTATTTTTGGAAACAGGAAAAAGTCACAAGGGGGCATGTCTGGCGAATATGGAGGTTGGGGCATCATTACAGTGTTATTTTTTGCCAAAAAATCACGAACAAGCAACGATATGTGAAGGGGTGCTTTATCGTGATGCAAAAACTGGCCACAAATCCGGACGTTGTCTTCGCACTGCTTCACGCAACCGGCGTTGAACTTGTAGATAGTACTCTTTATTGATTGTTTGATCTTGTGGCAAGAATTCATAGAGCACTAACATCAACGAACACAGTAAGCATAACTTTGACGTTCGACCGCAAGAGCCTTTTTCGGTTTTGGAGAGCCAGAATATCCGTAAAGCCATGTTTCGTCACCTGTTATTACTCTTATGCGAAAATCTGAGGCGACATTGACTTCATTTAGTGACTGCTGACCAACTTCCATACGCACTGTTTTTGTTGAAAATTCAACAATTTTGGGACAAATTTTGCTGCCACGCTTTTCATACCCAATACGTTCATAAGAATGTCATGGCATGACATAGATATGTCAACTTCATCAGCGATTTCTCTAATTGTGATTCGGCGATCGTTCATAATCATTTCTTTCACTTTTTTCACGTTTTCATCGGTTATTGATGTGCTGGGGCGTCCGGAGCGTTCGTCATCTTCAACGTCTTCACGGCCATCTTTGAAACGCTTATACCACTCGTAAACACTTGTTTTTTTCATAGCAGACTCACCATAGGCCGTTGTTAACATTTCGCACACTTTGTTACACTTTATTTCATTTTTTACGCAAACCTTAATACAAATTCTTTGATTCATTTTTTTAATAACCGAAACTCACCGAACTCATAAAAACACATCTAACCTTAGCGGCTGCCCCAGACAAAGTAAACAATGAATACAGCTGAAAATTGTATCATACTTCAGGGGCAGCATGTATACCAACATAATAAAAAGAATTGACAATCTGACTCTCCAAGCCCGCGACATTTGAACATTCCGGGTATTTTTTGAACACACCTCGTACGTAGAATGACACGCTCTTTCAATTAGTATGGTCGAAATTGGGTACGCCATTTTTAAAGCAAAATCGACGTCAGAAGATTTTTTTTCCAAAAACTCTCACTTTCAGAAATAGTCCATTTATTCGTTACTTTTTGAAAGCACCTCATACCTCATTACCTTGCACCTATCATTTTTTGTACTAGGAAGGAAAATTAATACAGCACCGCTTTCAGAGCGCTTCCAAATAGCTGTCACCGAATCTCTTAAAATATATGTAATAACAGGTTATGATAAATTGAAAACTGAAAACTCATCAAGCCAACAGTCACAAAAGGAAATCTTATTTCAACAGATAGCCACGTAATTTATTTTTAAAAATAATTATTTTAACAATAAAGCTACAGGAATTATTAAAATAATATTAGGTTCAGCCTTAGGTGTTATTCGCAAGTTAAATGTAATTCAATTACCTTCCTTATATTATGCTATTTTAAGTGTCATATTGATCGAGTGCTGGAAAGTCTGCACATATTGTCAACCATTTAAAGTCAAATTCTGAATTACTTAATTTAGCTTTGCGAACATTTTAAGTTTTACTTTTCTTGTTTAATTGTGTTAAGTTTTATTTCCATTGAAAATGGAGTCTGATTTAGACCCTGAAACGTTTGGACTAACTGAAATATATAGACTTTTTTGGTCTAGAGGCTTTGGGACCCTACTGATAACTGTCAATAACTCTAACGGTGTTATGTGATAGTCAGGCCTAGACTAACAGTAAACAAACTTTGTAACATATTTAACTGGGCTATATCCAGTTAAATATGTTCTCCCTCTATAGTGCGATATTTAAATACAGATGTTACTGACTGAGTTTTCTAATAGGTAAGTAATAATATGTTTAGGTTGAAAAGCAAGAATTTTACTATCGAACAATATCTATTTCAAGCAATTATTAAAATACCAACCAGTATTATATTTAAGTAATTTCGAAAAGATTGTTGAGGAGGTCTTGAATTATTTTGTCTGTTCATTGGGTTTTCTCTGCTCAAAATTTTTTCCTGTAACAGATAAGTATTTAAAAATTGTATATGTAGGACAAAGTGTAGTACAAGTACTTATCGAAAACCAACGAATACTAATAGACATTTGAATTTTCATTCCAACCATCCCTTGAATGTAAAGAAAGGTGTTGTAAAGTGCTTAAATACCACCCACAGATATAACGACGAAGTCAGAATTATCAAAGAACATCTACTTCAAAATGAATATCTCCAAGACTTTATAAATAAAACTATAAATCAGCTAGAAAGAAAATCGCAACAACAAACCAACATAAATAACCATCGCACTAATACCAACCAAACACAAACAGACAAGCAAATTATGAACATAATTCCATATGTCCCAGGTATATCGGAAAAATTAAGCGGTTAGGAAATAATACTGCGTTAAAACTGTTTTTAATACAAATAATACCTTGCGCTCTATTCTCACACCTACCCAACCGTTTAACGTAACCCAGAGTTCAAAAAATTGTGTGTACAGTGTTTTGTGTGACTGTGGTCATTCTTATACCGGTGAAACTTCAAGACCTTTAGATGTAAGGAAAAAAGAACATCAATGTAACATTTCTAGAAGACATGTGGACAAATCACATTTGGCCAATCATGTATTAACCACCGGCAGCCATAGGATAGACTGGGATAAAAAAAGATTTTGTTGAAAAAGGAAAATTTAAAAAAAGGAAACTTAAAGAAGCCAGCTGTATGATGATAAACAACACTGAAATCGGGGCACCTTCAGCCGACCTTCATTTGGACTGGAGGAATTTATTGCTAACAGAGCAAAAAAAACGGTAACCTCAGCGTCAAGTGATCGCCAAACGACAAATTGTCAGTGTCAAATTTTTTGTCTTCTAAACGTTGTTTGTGGCATATTCTTGATTTTGGGCAATAACACCACAATAGAAATAAAACGACGTATATTGCAGGAATACCAAACGTTTCAAAGTCTATTCTGACTTCGTTGTCAATGGCTTTAAATTTTTTGACAAACAACAAATTCAACAAACCTCGAAAACAACACTAAACGATTGACAACGACTCCAGATTCGGAGTTGAAACGTCTCCAAACACAGATAAGTATTACACAGTATACAATACATTACTTATATACAGGAATACTGGTAGATCATTTTGTAGGCATCTCTTTCTCTCAGAATAACTGTGAGGAAGAATCTCTGTACAGACAGCCAGTAATCCGGGCAATTTTACGAATTTCCTTACTACACTTTGTTCTACATATGCAATTTTTAAATACTTATCTGCTGCAGGAAGAAAATTTTGAGGAGAGAAAACCCAATGAACAGATAAAACAGTATTATATTTCACTTATTGTTTTGCTTTTGCCAGTTTTGCATTAATATTAATAAATGGTAACTTACCTTTATTACCCTTTTACTAGAAAACTCCACTCTTCCATAATAAACACTGAATCACAAGGAATAAAGAAAAGGTGTAATTTAATGACTGACAAAAGAATGTAATGGGCTACAGTTTTTTTATTTATATATCGACCAACAGTAATTAGAAAAGTACTTAATAAAACACAAAATTTCTAGCTAATATTTTATTTTGCACAAGTCGTCTTTAACACATCTACACAGAAATATATTACTAAACTACAAGAACTGCATTTATCTTGGTTACTGAACCTTAAAATTAATCACAGCAACAATAATTTACACAACATTTAGGTATCAATAATACTTCTGAATATCACTATACATTCTATATGTATATATAATAAGTATGTATAAATGGAAAAGCATTAAAACTTCTGGAACGAAAGAAGTGCGGCTTATAATGATTTTAATCATTATTATCAACCAAGTCGATACGTTTATTTGCACAGTATAGTATATATAAATATAGCTTAAAGTAACAACGTACAGTTATTGCTATTTTATATCTTAACGAAACTTTGGAAATCGGAAGATTTTTTAATTGGTAACTCTAAATTTAATAATAATCCTGTAATTTATTAACAACAAAACTTTTATGCGTTGCAATGTTAGCTATCAAAACTGATAATTCTTTAAAGAACTTGGGCAAACATGTATAATTGTCACTAATGATTAACACGTTTAATGACAAAAATTTAATCCCCGCCTCTATGTTGTCCCAGATTTCCAAAGTCTTAATAAAAAATTATTGCAAAAGTTATCAAAACAGGCTCATTCGTAAAATCAAGATTTTTAAAAATTATTTACAAATATTTACAATTTATTAAGAATGTATTTAGGTATAACAAGAAATTGCTTTTTGTTATTCATCGTATTGGGAAGGAAGAAATTTGTATCTGACATTTGAGCATTATTATTGTAAATCTTAATTTCTCCTGAAGGATGAGTATTTATACAGTTAAAATTTTATTATATGTGAGCTGTAAATAATGAAGGTTCCTTGTAAATGAATAGAGCTGTCATCACTGTCATCTCACCACGTAAAACACAGGAAAGTACTTCACAATTTGCAACCTGTATTATGTAATTTAAACAATATTATATTTAAATTCATAGTGCATGAAGACAGTTAACACATAAATGAATGATTTTATTCCTCGTTTACTGAACAAAATTGCAAAATAGTGATTTAGTGATAGGATCAGAGCTATTAAACGTTGAAGTTTAGAAAGGAAAGACATGACAAAATGATTTTCTGTCTTAGCGGGAAGTTATATAATAGCATTTAAAAATTATTTGATTGAACGTATGTATGTTTAAGTAAGTATATTGTTATAAAACATACAAAAAGTAAGTGGTCTGAGAGCTCAAAATATTAATATTGTGAAAATAGAGGAGTAAAAACAAGATATTAGAGAATAGAAACAAATATGACTGATTTATAAAACTTTGAATAATATTTATAAATATATGTAATATTTTATGTTTCGTCCATATTTAGTAAAATTAAATGAAAGAAATAAATGACAAATATTAAGGATTATGATCGCTCAGTAAATGTTTCCATCGTCGATTTTCAGATTTCAGTGAAAAAATATGATATTAAGCGAAGCGCATCTATACCAACAATCACTGCATTTGTAGGGAATATTTAAAATTATCTACCATTCAAATATCTCAAACAGGATGCATTCTTCAATGTCTTTATTTCTTAACTTTCCTGCTGAACAGTTAGTGGATATAAAAGTACATTTCATAAAAGACATTGAAGCAGGTAAGGTATCAACTCAATATTGGGTATGAAGACAACAATGATCAGGAAGCAAAGTACTTTCATACAAACTGTTTGGTTAGAAAAATTACCTGCATTATTTATTGACCACATAAAAATTTAGGATTAGGAAAAATACTATTAATTTCAATAAGTTGAAAGCCGAATACCGAACCCCGGAAGCGATATTCCATGTAATATTCTTATTTCAGACCATTCTCCAAGTCTCAATTTTTGAATAAATTCATAACATACTTAATCCATATATCAAAAATTATTGGATTAGACACTATAATTTACTGAAAAATTTACATTCATTCAATCAGTTTACTTGTAAATGTCAGATTTCGATTGTGTTATCACTTTTTCCAAAACAAAGAGCTTTAAACATATTTGGTATTCAGTGGATAATATATTTTTGAAAGAGAAAAATGTAAAATTACTGATCAAAATTAATCTTGACGTGTTCCTGGTATGGTGTAAGTTCATATGTATGGTGTGATTGAGATAAGCATACGCGAACCTATAACTTTTTCAATTTAAGAAAAAACATTAAACGTTATAAATTTCTTCTGTCATTATAAAGGTTAATGTTTTTTTCTTAAATTGAAAAAGTTATAGGTTCGCGTATGCTTATCTCAATCACTCCATACATATGAAGTTACACCATACCAGGAACACGTCAAGATTAATTTTGATCAGGAATTTTACGTTTTTCTCTTTCAAAAATATATTATCCACTGAATACTAAATATGTTTCAAGTACTCACATGCAAATGTTTAAGTAATAACGGTGATTGGCCACCTCTGAGTCATTATATAGTGGCTCCCCAACACAGACAAAGAGCTTTGCCAAATATAATTTTCCGAGTCGAACTTTACGCTTTCCCGCGCTTTCCGCAACTTTTCACATTGTACCCTGCAGTCCGGTAGACGAACTAACTAGGGAACCGATCTGTTCGATGTGGCGAGTATCGCCGTGGACCTCTGAAACAGACACTAGTGTTACCTGTTGACGAGGTGCAGGTGATTCTGTCCTGACAGCGGGTAAAACAGAGACCACGACAATTAGGACGCGTCTTGAGGTGGAGTGGCGACGATAGGCGGCGTCATGGTCGTCGGGTGCAGGGCCGGGTTTTCCTGGGGCACGAGCAAGCTCGGCGGCGGAAAACCGAAGAGTTGAGATCAGTGAATCCGTGGCCAGTAGCTGGTTGCGAGATCGGTGGTCTGATTTGGGATTTGTACGGGAACAGAGACACCTGCTGAGATTACCCCTGAAACAAAATCGAAAGTGATTTTATTATGTCTGAAATAGATTTCATGCAAAATGTTCGAAAAGAATTTTTCACATCTTTTACAGCTTTTTATACAATCGTACGAGGGCTGTCTTTTATATTTCGGGATTGGACAACCCTAGTGTTGCAATCTGACAACTGACCACTCTATCGTAAAGTTTGATATCTTTGAGGTTATACGTACTCAGAACGTTTTGACATACGTGCGCTATGTGTTGTTTAGAGTAACTTAAAGGAGTCATCTCGACCAAAAAATGGAATTAAATCGTGAACATTTTCGTGCGATTATGTTTTACAACTTTCGACGTGGATTTAGTCAGCAAGAGTGCATGGATGAACTTAATTTAATTTTTGGCGATGAAACTCCATCAAGGACCACTGTTTATCGATGGTATGGTGAATTCAATCGAGGTCGTAGTTCACTCCAAGACGGATTTCGTGAAGGTCGTCCAAATACAGTTGTTGTTCCTGAAACCATTGATGCTGTGCGCGAATTGATATTGCAAGATCGTCATGTGACCTATCGTGAGATTGAGTCAACCTTACACATTAGTGGGACCAGCACACATTCAATATTGCATAAACATTTGAATGTCAAAAAAATTTGTTCGCGTTGGATCCCACAAAATTTGTCAATCCTTCAAAAAAAAAGGCTCGTGTCGATTGGTCGAAAGAAAAGCTCAAAAAATACCATTGTGGTTCTTCAAAACACGTTTATGACATAGTGACAGGTGAATAGTGGATTTACGCGTATGAGCCCGAAACTAAACAGCAGTCGACTGTATGGGTGTTTCAAGATGAGCCAAATCCATCAAAAGTTGTTCGCGCACGAAGCACTTCCAAGCAAATGATCGCCTGTTTTTTCGGAAAAACTGGACATGTCGCAACCGTACCACTAGAACAACGCAGAACAGTCAGTTCTGAGTGGTACACAACCATTTCTTTGCCAGTTGTCTTCCAAGAAATGAGGAAAACCAACCGCCGAAAACGGATCACTCTTCACCACGATAATGCGAGCTCTCACACATAGGCTCAAACAACTGCATTTTTGACCACTCAAAACATCGATCTGATGAGTCATCCGCCGTATAGTCCTGACTTGTCACCAAATGAGTTCTTTTTATTCCCGTACGTAAAAAACAAACTGAGAGGTCAACATTTTTCGACACCTGAAGAAGCGGTTACTGCATTCAGAATGCATGTTTTGGAGATACTTCAATTAGAGTGGAAAAATAGATCTTCATGGGAATTTTGAAAAACAATAAAGCGATTTTCGATGATTAATATTTGTTTTTGTTCTCTAATCCCGAAATATAAAAGGCAGCCTTCGTATACATCGATTTGATTTAAAATGAAATTGCATACACAGCAAAATCTCTTGCTGAGACAACAAAGGTTAATTTAAAACCACACCCTACTAAATCTGCAATTAACTTTCTACAGTTTTTATATTTGATCTCTGTAGTACAAGCAGTTATAAAATATTTTACATGAAATACACTAGTTGCTGATCCAGTAGAATAACTCCTCGCCACAACCAAAACTAGAACAACTGAAGTTTTAAAACATGAATGTCAGGAATTTTATATGTATTGTGTTTGTTTTTCTGTAAGTTCAGAAACGATAAATGAGAGTAGCTATTAACTATAGGTGTATTTGTCTTCTTTTTAGATTATTTGCGTACCACCTTCAAGATTCTAATATTCCAGTTTCAGACAAGCAGGAAATGAGCGGATTTTCTTATATTTACCCTAATATCTTTTAAGGGAACCGTTTTAAATTTATAAAAAATATACACTTTTCCACACATAGACATTTTTATTTTATCTGCTTCAGGATTAGCTTGATTTTTATCAGAATACATATGTATTTAATTTTCAAATTTCGCCCCCAAAAATTAACATTAGAGTTTTATTTTACTAATAAACTTTCAGAGAAGCCTTTTATAATCTACTGTCTGAATTTTGAGGCTCTGTAGATTGGAAGATAAAGGGCAAAAAAGGTCAAATTTTAAATTATAAATTATTAAATCTGTTATTCAAATTATTTAAAAATACAAATAAAATATATTTTGCAAAATTTAAATAGTGTAGTTTGTAAAGTGGGAATTAAGCCGATGTTTAATATTTTTGTTAATATCTTTTAAACAAAGATTTAAAAATATGGTATATTTGTAATTCACATAATGAGCCTTTTATCTGATATATTACATGATGCTTTTGAAAATTGAATCTTTATTTTCCATTTAATTGTATAATTTGTCCCTAAAATTACTATGGGGGTTTTCTAATAATTTATTTTCCGTTTAATTCTATTATTTGGGGGCCAAATAATAGAATTAGGGATTTTTTCATATTTTTCCAATAAACAAAAAAATTTAGGTCTTATAGTTTGGGGAATAACGGGGGGAATGGGTAATGTTTTTAAAATATTTTTTTAATATATTTTAAAATATTCATTTAAAAAAATATATTTGTATTCGTCATAATGAGCCCTGTGATTTGATATATTACATGACCCGATAGAAACAATTATAATTTTTTATTTTTTATTTAGTTCTATAATTTCTCCCCAAAATGGATATTAGGGGTTTCTCCTTATTTTTCCAGTAAAGTTCAGGTGAGGGGCTATACTTCCATTTTTTCAAAATTTTTCAGATTATGGTTTCGGAGAATTTTTTTAATATCTTTTAATTATTTTATTTAAAAAATATGAAAAAAATATATTTGTTTTCTTCATTATGAGGCCTTTCATTTGATATATAACATGATGGGTTAGAAACAATTTTAATTTTATATTTTCCATTTAATTTTATAATTTGCCCCCCGAAATAAATATTAAGGGTTTCTCCTTATTTTTCCAGTAAAGTTCAGGTGAGGGGCTATACCTCATAACTTTACGTTTTATAGTTTCGGTGATAAGGGGGAATTGGTATATTTTCGTTAATATCTTTTTAAATATATTTTTTTTAAATATGAAAAAAATATAGTTGTGTTCCTCAGAATGAGACCTTTCTTTTGATATATTACATGATGCGTTTGAAATTTTTTTTATTTTTAAATTTTTATTTAGTTCTATAATTTGCCCCCCAAAATTAATATTAATGGTTTCTCCTTATTTTTCCTGTAAAGTTCGGGCAACGTTCTATATTTCCAATTTTTTTCAAAATTTTAGGCTCAGTAGTTTCGGGGATCAGGGGGGAACGGTCGATTTTTTAGTTCCTCCCCCCATAAGTACCCCTCAAATCAATTTTTTTTCTTTTACGCTATGTACTCCTGATCGGGTCACCAAACTATACATTGATACCAAATTTCAATCTCTTTCGTCCAGTAGTTTAGGAGAAAATTGCTGTGATGTGACAGAGGCAGATATCCGGAGTGATATTATAAGGGTATCCGTATATTGTATATACGGAACCCTAAAAATGGATGTAAAATTTTAACACACCTCCCCCCATTCCCTTTAATTAAATGAAATTTGGTGAGACTTTGCCAGAGTCCTTCATATTTTGAGCTTAAGTCTACGCACCCATATGATGAACGTACCGTTACTAAAATGTAGTTGAATATATTGCTTGTAATAAAAAAACTGTAGCCGCATTATTTTGTTAATTTCGCGGTGACCGCCCCAAATTTTAAGCTTACGTAAATATTGGACGAGGATTTGTTAGTTTCAGTTACTAACGCAATACTGTATTTACAAACTGCTTACAATAAAAAAAAACATTTGTTTTTAATAAATTCACTTAAAGAGTCGAAAGGAACATTGTCAAAGGATCAATCGGAACATATGCAAAAGTTTAGGTTAAGCAAGCTCTCGGGAGAAAACGTACCGAATCAAACGAGGCTTGCAACCAGAACAAAGACGGGCCACCTATCCCTCCACCCATGCTTTAGTTCGCACATTATTGAGCGTTCGTTGAGCCGAGAATTGGAAAACGCCCGCGACCCGCTGCCGTTCCCGATGCTACCGACACTTTAAACTGATCACGGACAATGAAATTTACGACGCCGTCGAACCGAGTAAACTACTGGCTTTACTTCTTCCTGATACAACCCGAAAATTGGCAATTCCAGACTTTGAAATATGAATTCCATTTGACGAGGAAATCTAAAAAATTTATATAGCAGCCAAAAACTGATTACAAATATATGTATATTGAATTTTGTAAAACGAAAATCTTTAAATATGATTTTTGTTTATGTTAGAAAAAATGTTATTTAAAACTGTTGAAGAAGAAACAATTTTACCAAAGGTTCTTAAAAAATAAATGAATAGAAAACTTCTAATCCAAAAACAAAAATAACTATATTAATTGTTGAAAAAAATATAGGGTTATGTAATAATAAGAAAACTATTAATGAAAATGTTGGTTTATTATTACCGATTAGGGATCGTAGTAAGTGCAGATAAATAATATAAATATATAATAAATACAGGTCAGATTTCACCGAAAATTCAAATTCAAAATTATCAATAGATGTCGCTATTCAATTCGCGTTTATATGTCTAATCAATGTTTATAATACGTAAATAATTTTTCGAGATTTCTCCAAACGCATTAATAGGACGGAGGAGCAGGCTACACCTGAGGATAAAGAAGACGATCTACGAAGCAGCAGTAAAACCATTGATGATGTACGGAGCAAGCATATGGGGACAAGCAGCGGACACACACACACCAAGAAATTAGACAAGATTCAGCACAACGGCCTGAGAAGAATGACGGACGCACCATGGTACATGAGAAACGAGCAGCTAAGAAGAGATCTAGGGATAAGCACTATAAAAGAGGAAATAATAAGGAGGACTAAGAAGGAGATAGCAAGAATGGAAAACCACAGGAACCCACTACTACGTGAGGCCACAAACTACGAGGAAAGCAAGAAACACAGGACGAAGAGACCCAGGAGGGCGCTACTGCAGACAGAAGAGGAAGTAACAGGTAACTTGAATATCTTAGGGAATGAAATATCTTAGTGAATAAAATATCTTAAGGAATAGCGTAGAGAAAATATTGTAACAGCGTAGGGAAAAGTATATGAAACATGGAAAACAAATTAGGGAAATAAGTATAAAAATATGGACTAGGAGTAAGAAATTTGTAAAAATTTAACTCTGACAATAAAGACATGAAACGGAGAAAACGGAGATTTCTCCAACTACGATGAACATGAAAGATAGGATGAAAGGACCACGCCAAGCGCTACTATAAGAGGACGAAACAGTGGTGAAGAGAAAAAAGAGAAGAAGACTAGGAATAGGATAAGAATATTAGAGAATAGGATATATGATATATTAGGTAATTAATATCTTAGGGAATTAGCATTATATCAATATAGGGAAACATAACGCAGGGAATTAATATAAAATTAGAGGATAGGAGTAAGGAAATTGATATAATTTTAGCTCTGAAAATAAAGATATGTTAAAGTAAAAGTAAAGATTTCGCTCTTTTGAGGATAGCGCATATAATTAGTGTGTCGCCTAGAAACAATATATCGATGTACCTTAAAGTCTGTAAATTTTCTTATGACTAGTAATATAGTTATACTGAAAGAAATTAAAATTACACGGATGAATTATTTCCTGATTATAATTCAAAAGTCGTTTTGCTTTGGTTTTGATGGTTGCAAGAAATTTTGAATCATACAAGCTTCTACTTTTCTTTTGAAAATCTACTAACTAAAAATTTGACTTCATGATCTAAAGGTTCTGAAACTTGCTTTATTTTAAATATATAGTACCGACTTGCCCTTATAAAAACCACTTTGTAGTTTTGTCTGCATTTGTCCCCTTTCTTTGTAGAATTAGACCAATCAATAGAGCAAAAATTAACTGATAATGTGTAAAAAATACTATCAGGATACCAACTGTGCCATCACATTAACAAAGATTCCTAGCGATATTTTGCTATATTTTCCATTCGCATCTACGGTTTACTTTGTTATAAACAATTGAAGCAAGAAAATTACGTTTTTTTTCTTAGCTTGTTTATAAAATTAAAAATAAACTAATCGCAATGGTGTCAACAGGTCAATTGTAAAGCATGTAAATACCAATGAAATAAGCCCAGGCTCGATCCGATTGGATCATTAGTAACAGGGAAAAACAAAAAATACTGAAAAATGTAGCATTTAAAAAAATCGTATCTTCGTCACTTTAAAAGCTGTAGAACTGGGCTTGTAGGAACTGATAGTAATTTACATCTATTTTATGTATGGCAAAACCAGACACTACCGGTTTATTAGTTTTTGAATAATTGAGATATAAACTTTTCTGTACACTATTTTTTCATTGTGTCTCTATGCGTCATAGATAATCAAATTTCAATTTTGAAAAAAGTTGTTGAAAGTAGAGGTGTCATTCTACAAAGCCTCTATTCTCATTTTTCACTAAATGTCTGTGAAATATCTGAAAAATGTTAGCAAACATGACAAAAAATGGGCGAGCGTATGAATGTATCCAAGAAATGGGGGAAAGATGGTTGTTGAGGGGAAGCGTAGTAATCTATAGTAGAGGCACATACATAGATCATTTTAATATTTAAAATCCTCACAAGTAAGAATTTTTCTAATAACGGCTCTCTTTCGATGTTCCGTAAATCCACAAATTAAAGCAAAAACGAGAAACCATTTACATATAAATATATTAATAAACAAACAGTTCTCAGTTGAAGTAATAAAATCGAACAAATCACTCTGTATAGAAGTTTTTTTAGCGATTAGATTATTTGACTATCTGTCAGAGTGACAGTTACTATCCATAATAATTATTGTTAGCAGTTCCCCTCAACAACCGTGTTCCCCCTACTACTCGAACGCATTCATACGCTCACCAAATTTTGGTTCGTATATTTCACAGACCTTTAATGAAAAATGAAAATAGAAGCGTTGTAGAATGATACCTCTACTTTCAACATCTATATTCTGAATTGATATTTGACGATCCATGTCGCATGGAGACACACTGCAAGAATAGTGGACTAAAAACTTCAGATCGCAATTATTCAAAAACTAATAAACCGATAGCGCCTGGTTTAGTCACGCATAAGGTAGATATCAATTATTATCAGTTCCCACAAGCCCAGTTCTACAACTTCCATAGTGACGGAGTTATGATAATATAAAGGAAACCCCTAAATTTTCCAATACTTTTTTTCCCTGTTACTAAAGATCTTATCGGATCGATCTTGGGCTCATTTTATTGGTATTTCCATGCTTTACAATTCACCTGTTGACACCATTGAGATTAGTTTATTATTTTTCATTTTATAAACATGCAACGAAAAAAAAACGCAATTTTCTTGTTTCAATTGTTTATAGTAAAGTAAAAAACCATAGTTGTGAGTGGAAAAGGTAGCAAAATATCTCTACAAATCATTATTAATTGGATGGCACAGGCAGTATCCTGATAGTATTTTTTCCACGAAAAAATCTCTATTGAATGGTCTAAATGTTATAATCAATGTTCCTTCCAGGGCCTGTTTCCCCATATGTTTCAAAATTTCATTTCACCAATTTAATGCTGTTAAATACATTGCCTAGTCTGAAAATTTCTTATACTTGCTCATACCTTGCATCATTTCGCCCCTCCCTTTTTTTGCATTAAATCACTTATAAAGTATAGTTTTCCTCTTATATTTTTCATTATCACTTCTAAACCTTCTCAGCATCTATGTTTCCATTTGCATTTTGTTTTGTGTTTATCTTTCTTCTCCCGACAGATCGTTATGAGCCGATTTTGTTGTGGTTTCTTACTTTATTTATTCCTAACTCTTCCCTTTCTAAAATCAGTAATTTTTTCTTTTAAAAGTATATCCTCTCCTGTGTTCAAATTTAGAGCTTGCACCACTAATGTTCTTCCTTCTCCCAAAATAATTTTGTAGATTTTGTTCTAGAGACTAATCCTATTTGAACGCCATGTTTTACTTGTTTGTTAAACATAACAAGAAAACTCGTTTAAGAATTCACAAAGCTGTCAACAAGAATCCTTACCAGAAACTATATTGGACAATATATAACATCCTCCATCTTAGCCTGTTTTCGTTCACTGCTGGGCATATACCTCTTCTAAAATTTTCCATTCAGTTCTGCTTTGGTATTCTAGTCCATTATTTTGCCACTATGTTGTTTACCTCTTTTGCGGTCTCTCTACGTCTCTTTTACTTTCAAATGCTTTCCAAATTGTTTATCTCTGAGCTTATTTTTCAGAGTTATCTGTTGTCGCATATCAGACCCATTGCCGTTAGAGCATATTTTATTCGTCTCATGACATGACAATGTCGCTATTTTGCAACTTGTCTTTTAGAGTGATTCCTAGCATGAGGCACTCCATCGCTCTTTGAGCTAGACTGAGTTGTTCCGTAGTTTTCGTTGTCAAATCCATCGTTCCCAGTCCATATATAGTCACTGGTAATATGAAACTGTCATATATTTTACTCTTTAGGCTCATCGGTATATTCTGGTTTTTTTAAATAAAACTGAGTTTCCCAAATGGTGCTGTTTAATCCTCCTTGCCAATTTGGATGGTGTCACTGTGATATATCTACTAGCATATGCCCTGTAGGGAGACGTTGACAATGGTAAATTCATTTTGTTTATTGCTCATTACATTGATATTATGAAGCTTCATTTTGAGCCGCAGTTTGTTTTAAATCTTATAGTGTTTATTAGTTCTTCTAGGTCTTCACTAACCAGTACTATATTGTCTGCGAACTTCAAGTGACAGAAGTCTACAGCATCTATTTTCAGACCCATATTTTTCCAATAGATCTGTTTAAATACTGCTTACAATGCCAAAGTGAACAATAGGTGAGATAGTATCGTCCTGCCTAACTCTTCTGTTAAGAGAAATCGTCTGTTTTGTATTCTTGTCTATTTTAATGGCCAATGTCGCCTGTCTAGATATTTATGATGGTAGTATATCGCAAGTCTATTGCAGTATCATTCAATGCAACCAGGATAAACGAGGTCTCCAGTGCTATCAAAGGCCGTTTGAAAGTCAGGGGAAGGAAAATTGTATTCTTGAGTCTTTTCTGAATACGGCTTGCTTCACTGGTTGATATGAATCTTAATTACAAGTTGATTCTTTTGTATAAGTATGACCTCAGAGTTTTTCGATATTTGTATAACATATATAACTAAAATACAGCATAATGTTTACATAAAATAATACTGTGGTCAGCAGAATTTTTCATGTTTTTTGAAAGCTATAAGAAAAGTTAAGATATTTCACAAATGAGGAGATTGGAAATATTTAAAAAATAAATTCCAAAATTCTTGTGTTTGCTGAAAATTTATAGCAAATCTATACAATATAATTAGAATATAAAATGAATATAACCTTCGGATATAAAATAAAAGTGAAGATACAATATTATTCCTAAATACATTACTTTATAGGTTTAAATGCCATTTTACATCTTTTTATATAGCAATAAAGACGACAAATGTATAAATCGGAAATATGTATAACTGTTTCGTTTTTTATTTTCAGAGTGACTAAATTCGATTGATCCATATTTAAAGTCACAGAACAGCTTCTAATTTAGATGTTCAGGTAATTCCCATGAAAATGAAGCAAAGCACCAAGAAAATTAATGGAAATTCATTCCACAACTTTTGTCTGTTGTTCGGTAAGCTTTTGTTAAGAAATTAATAAATCTTTTCAAAATTGAAACCCATCGAAACTTCAAAAGATATTCCCAAGTTTTCGTAAAATATCAAATGGTTTAGTGATAACACCTTATATCGTAGAGATATTTTTACGAGCTTCCCATAACTTTTACGTTCCTTGTAAAATTTTACTTTCCACTGAACATTGGTATTTCGCGATTCAGGTGGGAAAATGATGTCACAAATTGGATTTACATTTTCACGTCGTGTGGAACAAAAACATGGGTCGACTTTTCACAATGTATGTAAGAAATTTATTGAACAGAAATTAGTCTAGTTATTATAACTAAAACCGCTTCAAATTAAATCAGTTATGTCTGATAAATTTTGTTCTGTTGGTTTAGTGTTGGTGTTTTGGACTGATTTGGGAAGAGTAAAGATTAAAAATTTAAATATTTATTATCTAAATATAGAGAGATATACAGGGTGTTTTTTAGAAGGTTGGCCAAACATGTAGCACCGATGTAACAAACATAATAGATTCGATTTAAGTTTATTTGGTGTAGATACCGTGAAAAAAATAAGAAAAAAACAATAATTTAACGGTAAAATCTAAGAATAAAGAAAACAAATTTAATTAAAAAAAACAAAAACGTAAGCTCTCTAGATGTTATATGGGCTACATAATATAGCACATGAGCCCACCTATAATCTGCCCTCCATGTTTTATTGCACAAATTTGAATTTACATTTTCAAAAAACTTATCAACGTATTATTTTTCAAATAAGCAATTTTGAATTTAATACTAAACATTTTTATTAATGACATTTCATCTATACCCTTGTTAATATAGCATCGCCATGTTAAAGATAGGGACCCTATCTCTCGAAAATAGTAGGTATAACACCTAACACACGGTGTTATGCCCAAATGTATGTGATAGGTATGTTAGACAGTTCAACGCAGGATTATATTCTAATACATTCTCTGCTATTTGTTTCGCCACGAATACTGCATCTGTGCAAGATTTTCCGTTTCTGAAACCCTGTTGTTCGTCTTCCAATGATATTTTCCTGTTTATTAGTTTTGTTAGGATTTTTGTCATCATTTTCAGCTATAGAAGAATCAGTCGCGTGATATTTTCGTAATTCCTTGCCTGTAGCCTTTCTGTTTTTCTGGTTCTGTTGGTGGAGGATGTTCGTCTAAATATGATCTTTCCAGGTAATCTATAAAAGTGTTTGTTTTTATAAAATAGCTGAAAAGACTAGAAGAAAGAAACTTTTCTCCTAATCTATTACCATTCTGAATCCTCATTTTAAGAATTTATGCCATAAAAAATTGTTTCCTTTAAACAAATTAAGTCAAAGATCATCATCATGTTCTCCTTTATTAAGAATCGTGCATGTACCAGTATCCATGTTTTGCGTGATCATACTATGGATCTACTTCCTGTCCATATATACTGTCTTGCTTTGAGCAATGTTTCGGTCTTGCTGTTTTCGTTGCATTTTCTTCTATGTGTATTTATTCATTGACATTTGTTGTATATCTGTAGTTCTTTTATGATATCGTTCATTTTTTTGTTTTGTAGCATACAATGGCAATATGCCTAGTGATTTTGTCGCTTAGTTTGTTTTCAATATCTTAACTGCTTCCATAAATTATTTCACACCCCAGGTATTTACAGCTATTGGCTGTTCTACTGCTTTCGTTTTTTAGGTCCAGGCAGCTGCTGTTTAATATATTTTATTTTATAATAAATAATAATTTTCAGTGTCTACAGTCTACAGTTCCCGGATGAATTGGAATTAAAATATATATGCGGAAATACGTCACTTCGATGGTATTTTGAAAGGAATATTGGATTTTTCCGCGATTTTCTGAAGAACTGCATGTTATAAATCATAGAAAAATATATCAGGCCACTTCTGGATCTTCCTTAATACAATACAGTTTAAACAAACTACACAAATCGGTAACGAGTTTCAGAGAAATCGACCAGTCATAAATCTATTTGTTATGAGTGTAAAAAAATTAAAACTAATATCTCCACAGATGTCAAATGCCTTTCGAATTTGTGTTTTCTTAAGTATACGGTTAATCGTTTGACTTACCTGTCCCTGTTGATACAGGTACTGATGAAGGAGGGTTGCTTGCGTAACTCGGGTGAGTCGTCGGTTGTGCATGTGCAACTGCAGGATTACAACTCCTGGAATTGTACGAAGAACTCAGAGAATGCAGCGGATCATGGAACATGTAAGGATACGCTGAGGCTTCCCTTTGCTGAAGGCAACTTGAAGTCAGACCGTTCTGCATGGAACTGGAACAAACAAAAATATGATAATGTGCTAAGTTCTCTACATCTTGTCTTACTTTTTTAAGTAATAATTTGTTTGTAATAAGGCTTAAAACATATTGATCAAGCTTTGCTGCCTTCGTTGAACCTACCAGTTACTTTACACATACTGCTAACCAATAAATTCAAATAGTAGTAGTGACAAAAAGAATGTAAAATAACATTTTAACTTCATAGCAGCTCTATAAGATAAAAGTTTTAAACTTGCAACCTCAGATATTTAAGTCGGTGTGCAGAGGAAAAAATTGCCACTCTGTTCCAATGGTCAAAGGATTATTAAATATATGCCTTGCCCAAACGATGTGAGGATAAGTGATTGACTCTTGAACACACTTATTCATGTATAATCATAGTACTCTGATTAAATGTAACACGAAGTACGTTTTCCTTATATAAGATGCTACATTATGTCTCAGTTTTCATCTGTCCATCATGTAGTGTCAATTGGAACCTAGATTGGTCATAAAAGGAAGTTCCAACATGTGGACCTACAAAGATATGTCCTCACTCATGGGTGTTCGTCTTCCCTTTCCATGTACACTTAAACTGTCAAGTCAACTTGCGCTGAGAGCATTCCCTAGAGGCATAGACATAGCGTATGCAATTAGTTGTCCCAATTTGTTCATCAAATAAGTGTGTAAATTCAACATACAGAAAGATAGAGTCGTTACTTTCTTGTGTCCTCAATGAGAAGCTGAACAAGGTGATACGTAATTGTGTTCTGGAGATCACTGGCTCTTCTTCCTATAAACTTTCTGGTGTCATTTTGAGAAATACAAACGGGCTTTTCATTTTTGTTTTTACAATGTTTTCATCTAGATTATATTTGCTCCCTAGACTACTTAAAGGCGGACTTACATTTGTCTTAAGTGTCGTGACATGAGAACGGTAATGGTTTAATGCATTTTGTATTGTCCTGTTTATATTAGTGATGTCCAATGTGTTGCATCCATAGAGCTATTATACGTAGAGTAAATTAGGTATGGGCGTTACTGTAAGTGGCAGAGTAATAACAATAGAAAGAGAAAGACAATATCAGGGAGCGCTTGCTATGTCTCTACCCTACCAATAGTAGGCGTCACCACTGACACTGACCAATCAGGAAAAACCCGCTTATTCTCTCTCTCTCTTTCTATTGTTATTGCATGAATTTCGCTACTTCACGTGCTCTACAGTATTAACCTCTTTGGTTGTATCGCATTATAAGCGATCCCGATCTGCGTCAGATCGATGGGGCGGAAAAAACGGTGATATTATGACATAGGACAAATATACATGCGCCAGTGTTGTGAGCATAGAGATAATAGCTAAAGATAGAGTCCTTGAACAAGTCGAACGCTGGATGAGAGGACAATGCAACCGACTGGATGTATTTGTCTCTGTCTTGAACTGCAAGCAATAGCTAGACGTCACATGACTGACTTAAACAAGCACTAAGTTTGGTGTTTCTCTCATGTGCGCTTAGAGCTACACCTTCATTACTTGCACCTTTTAACCGTCCACTTTTTGGTAAATTGCTAACTGTTCCACTTGTGTCGTACCTTCGCAGTTTTCGTCACTACTGAACGGGATATTTGTGTATTCCGATGAACAATGCATAAAAAGGTCACAAACTTCTTGATGCGTCCTTTTCCACTCCCCATACCCAATCATCATTAATATTTCTATTCTTTCTCTTTCACTTAATTCGGCCATTTTACTATCAAATTCAAAAACTAATAACTTATTTTGACAACTACTGTCATTTCTGCAATGAATTTCATGGACTACTAAAGTTGATTCAGATTTAATTTGCGCTTGATTTAAACAAACGCACGTGTATTCGACTATGGAACAAGCCGTGCTGTTGGCTGTGACGGTATAATGCCACCGATTGGCCAATAGAAATACAAATCCTTATCGAGCGGTTTGTTTATATCGGGCGTAATTGAAATCTGAACCGAGTTTAGCTACCATCGAATTTTTCCTTTCCTTAGTTACTTTTCTGTTAATATCTCGGTAGGTATTGAAGTAAACAATATCAAACCCGATATTTTTGTATTCGCAATAAAATGTTTCATCAGAAAATAAAATACTACACAGGGTATTTCATTGCAAATTTTAAAATCGGCATTATTTCCGTTAAAACACTAAGTGCAAAATTGTAAAAAAATTTGGAAACAAATAGGCAATCTACTGCTATATCCACCATCCAAATTTCATTTTGATATCTCTAATAATTCCAGGGATATTTACTTGGTTCCACACATTTGCCTATCACTGTATATAAGAATATCTTAAAAAGAAAATAGCAACGGAATTTATTTCTCTCCCTGTTCTACAAAGCTCATTACAAACACAAAGCTAAAATTACTTTTGCGTGGATTTTTTTATCCCCCAATAATGAATATCAGATTCCACGTTTCCATTTAAGGAATTTAATTTCTAGTAAGTAATAAATTTCTCACATACACAAGCAAAGAAATTACATAGTTTATCATATTTAGCTCGAAATCCCCTTCTACAATTGCCCTGAAATGCTTGGCCTTGCCTTTCATCTAATTCCCAATAACACTCAGCAATGTGTACTATAGTAATAACCATCAGGTATAGGGGATGTTTCAGTTAATGGCGGTAATTCCATTATATGGTTGGCGGTTATCGAAGATTAAGAGACCTAATCAATTATATATTCGGCCTAAAACACATTAAGGTAGCGCACTTCGTGTTAAGTGGAGATCTGGACGTCCAGGCATTTAGCTCTAATACATCCGTTATGCATTAGTAATGTCTTTTGGATGTATGTACAAATTATAGGAATACAAGATTGCATCAATCCATAGTAACGGCTTATTTATGGAGTATTATGTAGGTTGTCAATTAACATTGCCAGGCGTGTTAGTGATTAGAGGTGATTCAAATAAGGTCATTTTGGAGGTAATTAGTTAATATAATTTCCAGATGGCAGAACAGCAAAGAATGGCGTTCAAATAGTGACAAATGGCCTATGGAACTCTAAAAGGTCATCATATAATATATACAGGGTGGGTCATGAATTAGTTAACATTTAAATCTGATTTCCCGCGTAAACCTGAGCGGCGCCGGGCGCGGGTGGGGTCTACTGGCTGACTCGTTTGTCGGAAACTTAGTCGCAATGGATCGGTTCACGGGGCCACAGCGTGTTTTGCGTAAAGCAATTTTATTTAAATAGTGGATCTCTCGTTACTGTGAGGCGCTTATTTCGTGTTGAATATGATTTACATGACTTAAATTAGTGTCCAAGTGCAGTTTTAATTAAGAAATGGGTAAAGAAGTTCGAAGAGACGGGATTGACTAAATGTGAAGCAAACTGGAGGTCCACAGACTTCAAGAAATGAAGAGAACGTGCAAGGAGTTCTGACTTCAGTTCGACGTGAACCTGATTTATCGAACGCGCAAACGTTCAGCTGAATTAGGAATATCGCGCACAACCATACGCCGTATTATCCAGTTAAATGTGAAATTGCACCCATATAAGATTGAGTTAGTGCAAGAATGGAAGCCTAATGATTTAATTTATGCAAATTGTACGCGGAAACAATGTTAGAACGCTTCCGTAACTTCGACAGTATCTTGTTTTCCGGCGAAGCCCATTTCCACCTCAATGGGCATGTTAACAAACAGAACTGCAGTTACTGGAGCAGCGAAAATCCCAAAACTAAACATCAAAGACCCTTGCATTCACCTAAGGTAACTCTATGGGCAGCAATTTCAGCAAAAGGAATAAGTGGACCCTATTTCTTTCAGGATTTTCGCAGCCGTACGATTACTGTTAACTCTACTGTGTATGTGAGAATGTTACGGTGGTTTTTGGCGCCACAACTACAGGAATTTGTTGGTTACAATCGGAACACGTGGTTTCAGCAAGATGGAGCCACTTGTCACACTTCTAATGAGGCACTGCCGGTCGTTAAAGAGATGTTCCCCGAAAAAGTGATTTCTCTAGGAGGCAATATTCCGTGACCACCCAGGGGTCCTGATTTGACGCCAACCGATTTTTTTATGGGGATACCTTAAGCAACGTTTGTACACAAATAAGCCAACTTCATTATTTCCATTGAAGGCAAGGATCAGGGAAGAGTTGTCAGCGATTTCTAGGTCTTTATGCAGGTGAGTACTCGAAAATTTCCGTTCTCGTTTAGTGAGTGCCGAAGTCGCGACGGAGATGACCTGGGGTATGAATTAGTTATTATTTTTAAAAATATATAAAAAAATCAATAAGACATACTTAAAAAACAATCTATTATCTATCTCGGTATTAAATTGTTTTTTAAGTATCTTATTGATTTTTATATATATTTTTTAAAAACATTAACTAATTTATACCCCACCAAGTTAACCACCAACTTAACCGGGAACCCTAAAGACAAAGTATCTAACGAGGATCAAGGAGTTTACGGAATTCCATGTCGCGATTGCTCACAAAGCTACATAGGGCGTACAAATAGACTGTCAACCATCGAGTATATGAACATTCTTTGTCAGTTCGAAAAAAGATCCGACTTCAGCTCTCGCGCATCACAATATCCAAACAGGACACTCTATCAACTTCGAGGACAGTAGGACTATCGTATCTCTTAACTCCCTTAAGGCATCTACTATTCGCGAAGCTATAGAAATAGAAAAAAGACCCCTCTGTCTAAACCGACGCGATGACAGCTCTCGCCTTCCCACAGCATGGACCTCCGTAATTGCCAGATTAAACAAAGCAGACACCCAATCAATCACAACACAGCCTCTTCATCACGGGACATCCCCTTCTAACCCAGCGCTAACTATAAATAAAAGAAGCAGAGTAGATTCAAATTCAGTTCAGTTACCTAGTGACTCTTGGGGAGTAGGCAGATTGAGGCCCCGAGTTCGATATAGACTCTGGAACTCTTTTTCATTTTTGTCTCTTGATAATCGCTCCAAAGCAGGAGTCGAAACGACGAGTATATAATAAATTCAGACGCGGTTCTCACCCGGAACTTAGCCTTGTTCATAGTAATGACCGCGGAAGCCTCTCAGAACATATATATATATATATATATATATATATATATATTTGTTTTTTAAGTTTCGCGGGTACTAAATGTATTAGGTGGTTTCCGGGAATTCATCCGCGTCATTAATAACTGATCCCTGTCGGGACTGATGGTAAAATGACGATGTTTCGGCAGAATCACATGTGCTCTCTTCAGGTCGGTTCGCATAATTCACGCTTACTGAGTGATAACATCGATTATTCCGAAACAGATGACTAAGATCTCATCGAAACGTCAAACTGTCATTCTGAGACAAATAAACACATACGAGAATTCCGAGAACCTTCAACGACATTTCATACTCGTAAAAACATCCGAAGTAACATATTATAGATTTCAGGGTGACACTAGTGAAGTAATTTCTGAATTACTTTCAGATATGTTATGTCACGTGATTCTTACGGAATATTTACACGATACAACATACAAACGAAACTAATGGAGGTGTTAATGAAATAGCGACTAAATATAAACCTGGAAATATGAATATAGAAAAGGGAATGTTAAAACACACAACAAAGTATTCATATTTGGGAGTAATTTTGACAAAAGATGAAAATTATGGAAGAGATATTCTTCAGAAAGTAGAAGAAGGGAAAGCTATCACAAACCAACTGAATTCCCTGCAGTGGAATAGATTATATGCAACAAAAGTACATTTATATAAAACTTTAATAATTATCGTTATTTTAAGCTCAAAAATATTGTTACAAAATTTATCCCACTCCGTCCCTGGCGAAAACAACGTAAAGCATTATTCATCCCAATTAAACATCAATCGCTGGGATAGTAAAAAAAACTAGAAGGTTCGGATGGGAAAAAAACTGTGTATCTGGACGCTGTGCGAACAAAGATAGAACGTCCAGAAAATTCAGCATACGCTATTTAAAGCGATATTAATTTCAGTAGTGAGTAGAGCTTACCTATTGTTATGATCTTGATGTTACTGTTTTAGACTCAGCTGTTGCGAATATTTGATGTTTACGTGTGAATAAAAGTTCTAGAAAGTGAAGTGGCTATTGGTTTTTAAAATTAATTAATTGAACCCACGGAGTTTATAACAATATGAGCGGTTAAAAAGCAATTTTAAGAGACTAATGAATCCCGTCGAAAATGTCAAGTATATAGAGTGGGTCTGACCACGACTTGCTCAAAAGCCAATCATCCTGCTACAACATTGTTTCAAAATCTCAAAGACAAAAAAAATGAAAACCAAAGATATCCTGGAAGAGAAGTATAAAGAATACTATGATCAACAGAAGTGAAGAAGGATCTCGGAAGATCAGAAAAGAATTCCACTTGACAAACGTTCGGCAAAGCTGCAAAAAAGTCACCATATATATATTTAAACTTTTGTTTTGAAAAGCACTTTAATTTGGTTAATAATTATGATTATGTATTTCATTAATGGATATTAGATTTTTCCTTTCCTTAATTACTTTTCTGTTAAAATCTCGGTAGGTATTGAAGTAAACAATATCAAACCCGATATTTTTGTATTCGCGATAAATTGTTTCATCAGAACCTAAAATACTATACAGGGTGTTTCATTGCAAATTTTAAAATCGACATTACTTCCGGTAAAACAGGAAGTTCAAAATTGTAAAAAAATTTGGAAACAAATAGGCAATCTACTGCAGTATCCACTTTCCAAATTTCATTTTGATATCTCTAATAATTCCAGAGAAATTTACTTGGTTCCACACATTTGCCCATAACGGTATATGCGCTGTATAGAAAGGTTGTCAATTAAAAGTTATATTAAAAGCTTATTTTGGAATTGGGTGTGATAATTATATATCTTACACAAAGGGTAGTCGATACGCCCTTAGACCTCCGGAATGGATGAACAATAAAGGTAGTTTTTTACAGATTCTTTTTTTGATCTTTCTTTTTGCTCAACATTTTTGTTAGCAATATACCCCCCCCCCTCATTTTGTGACATATCGCGTGTGACTAATCCCATAAAATAAAAGCGGCATTTGTCAAAAACAGTTTCACTTGAAAAGATACTAACAAATTATTTCCATAAATTTTCAGTGCACACATGTATCCAATAACAGATTACCCAATTAACAAGCTTGACCTCAAATAACCTAAAAATAGAATATTTCAAAAATATTTATGAACCTGTCAGTGGACGTATTAAGACGAGTAGTGACACGAACAACAAAGCTGGTTTTCTCCCGAAATAAGAGCCGTCAGATGCGGCTTCGGTTATATCATTTATCCTGCAGCAGCATCCGAGAGAGAGTCCCGCTTAAACAAAAGTGTCTGTCGGAATCAAAGTGACATGACATGCTCGCAGCGGTCACGTCACGTCAACGGCCCGCCAACAGATTAGAGTGTCCATCCCACAAACAGTTAGAATCCGTTGAAGAAACATAGGGGGGTCGTGAGGAGCATTATACGAAAATCGACTACTAAGCCCCTGGTCGCGAACAGTAGGGCGTCCAGATTTCTCATGATGCTCTTTCTTATGCGATAAAAAATCTCAACAGTGGCTACCGGAGGTTTAGATATTCTAAAAAAAGATGAGGGTTGCTGATGCGTCGGATTATGACGTGCTTTGAGATTAATGGTAAATAAAAGAGTTTCGCTTTACTCCAGTTGATCTAATAGATGTAGTTAATAAAACATTTTTAACAAAAATATAACCGAATTCCACCTGTAACTAAAAAGGTAAAAATAATTATAACAAAATACCACTCTAGCAAATAAATAACACATTCAATTATTTTGTCTGTTCATTGGGTTTTCTCTCCTCTAAATTTTTTTAAAATTGTCAGTGTCAAATTTTGACAAACAAAAAATTGAAGATCAAAGCCAAAATTTTGTAGAAAAAACCTCGAAAACAACACTAAACGATTGACAACGACTCCAGACTCGGAGTTGAAACGTCCCCAAACACAGATAAGTATTACACAATATACAATACATTACTTATATACAGGAATACTGGTTGATCATTTTGTAGACATCTCTTTCTCTCAGAATAACTGTGAGGAAGAATCTCTGTACGGACAGCCAGTAATCCGGGCAATTTTACGAAATTGCCTTACTACACTTTAGTCTACATATACAATTTTTAAATACTTATCTGTTGCAGGAAAAAATTTTAGAGGAGAGAAACCCCAATGAACAGACAAAATAATTCAAGACCTCCTCAACAATCTTTTCGAAATTACAAACACATTCAATGTTGTTAGGTAACCACCCAGGAAGTAAAAAATCTAAACATTAAAAGGTGCTCATTCTGTACAAATTAATTACCTACCAATCTAGTATATTTTGAAGTCGGTGCCAAGCAAAGCTAAAATTCTTTTGCGTACTTATCTACTACTTCATCAAACTTGATTGTTGCTTGGCAGCAGTTTTTGCCCCATTCGAAAATTCCAGTTCTTTTTTTCTATTATCCCAGCGATTGATGTCTGATGGGAATGAATACTGTTTTACAATGCTTTAGTCAGGGACGGCGTAGATAAATTTTATAACAATATTCTGACCATCAGACGGTCCATCTATGTTTCAGAGGCATTGGGTCGTTTTATATCTTCTTTAAGAACTTGTGCATATTAAGAAAACAGCCAATTCTTCTTTTGATTTCCTTGGAATGGTCTACCTTACTGTTCATTTATCAAAAATAGTTAAAGGTCACAAAATTCCAAATAGGAACTATTATAGGGAATGTCATGATGTATTGGCAAAAATATGGCATCAGGAATTGACAAAAGTTGAAATGATGACAGTAGATATATTGCTTTAACTACAAGTGTATATTATAGAAAAGAACAGTTACTAGCTGTAATAGGATTGCACAATTGGGAAGTATTATTGCTGTCGCTTATGATAGTTTTTGTAGGTAAAATTACCAAAAAAAAACATTAATTAACGTCGCAATTCTCACTGATTATTACATCGATAATAAAGAGGTAAGACTTAAGAACATAGTTTCTTATACAGGGTGAGTTTTGTTTTTAATGATCAGTATGGGGATCTCGGAAACTAGCGGAGATAGAGCAATGATTAAATTGGGAAAGATTTGCAGTTACTGGCCCGATTTAATGACACTTTCGGATTTTTTTTAAAAAGTCATGAGTAAGTCATGACTCTAAAAATGTCCGTTTTTTTGAGGTCATAGCCAACTATGGTTTCCATTCAAAAAAAGATAAGTTTCTGTCATATCTCGAAAACGAGAGCTATCACGCAAACGAGGACATGACAATCATATTCGGGATACAATTCCCTTCAATTTTGATATTTATACTTTTTTTATAAAATCAAAAACAAAGGAGCTAGAGAGGTTTGACTAAATCGACAGAATTTCGTTTTTTCAAAATATCTAGTAAGCCAGCCATGACTTTTTACACAAATCCGAAAGCCTCATTAAATTGGGCCAGTAAAACTGCAAATCTTTCCCAATTTAACCATTCCTCTATCTCCGCTAGTTTCCGAGATCCCCATACTGATCATCAAAAAAACTTACCCTGTATAAAAAAAATTCTTTCTATAAATAATTGCCGATAGTAATTTGGTTGTAGTAGCGAAAACATGACACCAGGAATGGGCAAAAATTGAAATGATGACAGTAGATATAGAAAGATAGCTTTAACTACAAGCGTGTGTTATAGAAAAGAAGAGTTACTAGATATATTAAGATTATACAATTGTGACTCATTAAATTGCGGTGCTCATTATAGTTTTTATAGGTAAAATTACCAAAAAACAACAAGACTAATTAACGTCGCAATTCCTACTGACTATTACATCGATAATAAACAGATAAGTTATTAACTATGCGGATAACGTAATCTATGTAAAACATTCTGTAATATCGAAAATTTAAGAACATATGTACCTATATATTTATTGAATATTCTATTAAGTTATAACCATATAATGTAAAATGTATTAAGTGAAAAATCATTTTACCTGTAAGTGTCTGCCATTGTTGCTATCGGCTGAGGTATCGATGAATACATTGAGTTGAAACCGGAATTGATGGGGAGTCTCGATGCAGAAGCTGGAGGACTTACAGCACCAACTTGGTCTACTGAACGACGCTGATTTCGTAACTTTTCCTCTCGCCGCCATTTCGCCCGACGGTTACTAAACCAGACCTGTAACAATGATAGAAAATAATGAATTGTAAAAAAAACACAATGTTCTATAAAATGTTTCTCCGATTCATAATATAATCTCGTTGATTCAGGCAAATTTATGATTTATGATATCAAACTGATTAAATAAATAAACCTGGAGAATGCGAAAAGAAAACAGATAAAATAAATGTAATTTAAAAAAATCAACGTTAAAGAGTTCGGTTTTAACATTGTTTTAACTACTAATCCCAAATATTTTGCTCCATTATCTGTCTCCAAATATAATCAATCGAATAAAATATCCTCATATTTAATCGCGAAATGACTTTCAACATCTAGGAGTGTCAGGAAAAAAATTGTCTTGCGTTCAATGCATTGAAAAATCTCGAAAAGCTATTATGAAAATATCTACTATGTTAACGCACAACACAAACCCACATACAGGGAGTATATAAAGTAAATAATACCACGTCAATAATTTTGGAACCACTAAAGGGACCAAAATGATTTTTTTGGAATATAGTAACAGTCGTTTTCTGAATGATAAAGATCATATAGTCATAAAGTTCCTTTCAAATTAGAAGAATTTGAAAGGGAGATCTTTAGAATTTTGTATGGCGCTCCTAGGTGCGACCTTCGCCAAAAATGCGACCAAAGAACTTTGTGAACAACCCATATCGGGATGGTTCATAAGGTTTTTCCTAGGTTTTCCCTTATGATATTAATGGGATCACTGAATCAACAAAGTCGCACCTAGGAGTGCCACATAAAATTCTGAAGATCGCGCTTTCAAATTCTTCCAAATTGAAAGGAACTTTATGATTATAAGCTCTTTAGAAATTTCTGTGCTACTCTGTATATTACAAATAAAATTCTCTTAGTTACGTCAAAAATCAAATAATACACATTGTCAAATATTTTAATTTACATCTTAGAATTGTGCCTTTTTAATCCGTAGTTTCTTAACCATTGACAACGGGGTCTGATCTAGACCCCAAAACGTTTGGAATATGCGGCAGTTTTCTTTAAACTGTGGTGTTATTTCCCAAGAAGCACTTAGACATATGGTAACAGTCTTCAGACATTGTCGAACGGAATATGGAGTCGAAATTGAATTCATTGGAAAGATTGCTAGTTTTGAAAAATTAAAAATCTGATTTTAGAGTTGTTGGGTTGATTGTATTGGGACCTTTATTTCTGCATTCATAATTTCATTTTAATTCTGCAAAATCCAATACTATGCTTTGTTGCCAGGACAAAGTTTGGTATCACATCTATTCTTTAAAAATAACTTAATATTGATTGTCCAAAAGTTTGAATATTTTGTCAGTACTGTTTTGATTCTAAATAACATCTTTACCAAATAGCGGCAAGTTGGTTAAGTGATAAAAGAGCCTCCCTATTCTTCGCCAACAGCCTTATTTCAATACGTACAAGTTGTAATTTTTTTTGAATATAGTCGATTTTGGTATTATTATAGTTCAATAAGCACAAAGTGGAGTAAAAACAAAATGGTCTACAATTTTTTAGACCAATTTATTTTTAACTATATTCAAAAAATGTTATAATAAGCAGTAGGGTATACAGGGTAGTTGTAATACATACAAGGTGATTCAGAAACATGCTGAAAAAAATTGTTATATACAGTGCCCAATAAGCAGTTGCGGTTTTGGTGAAATATATTGGGCATTGATGGATATGTAGTTATACAGGGTGGTACACAAAATGTTATACTGGGTGGCCGATAAGTAGTTGCATATACAAGGTGGTTGAAATAGCGAGTGGAGTAGAATTATAGTTAAACAGGTTGGATATATTTTTTTGTAGGGTAGAACATGAGCTGTTGCATATATGTAATATCTGAAACATGGATCGAAGTAAAATTATATATAGTTGATACGGTGTGATTAAAACAATGTTAGAAAAACTGGTGGTTGAAATACAGTGTTTATGGACCCTGGTCTTGTGACTATGCGAATTTTAAAAAAAATATTGTTAGGAGAATTCATCCGATAGCTGGTCCAATCGGCCTTCATCCGATAATTCGTGGAAGCAACATTCCTCATATATTTATGGGAAGCCGAAATATTGTTTGTCTATCGACACTAGGCCGACGGTTAGCGATAATGGGAATTCGTCGAATTTTATCGAACCTTCGCGAACACATTTCCCTATGGCTCGTTGAATTCCGAGAGAAATATATAAATCGGACAGCTGGCGATGGGATTCATTCAGTATTCGACTGCGGTATACTTAAGATAAATTGTAAATAGTTCTGTGAATATGAATTGTGTTAATGTAGTGGAAATAAATTATAGTGAGTTGGACTGTCTTTATAAATAAATCCAAGAATTGAACTGAACCCGAAGACTGAAAATAAAAACATTACAATATATCACACTAAAATCCAGTTGATTGATTAGTGAATTTACTTGATAAAACTCCCTATGAACGGATACAATGTAACTTAATGTATTTTGAGGTCAAACTTCAAAAGAATGTCACCCGTCTCTCAAAAAGCCAAGACATTTTCATGATGTAGTTCAGAATGTCCTTCCGAAGGCCAAGTACGACCCTCACGAATTAAAATTTTAAATCAATTAGGAGAAGAAATTACCGAAGGCACAACTGTCATGCTGTTTTTTTATAATTTTGTCATTGATATTTAGTCGGACTCTCCCAATATCTAGTTGTTGTTATATTCTGATGCATTTCCTAAATCAGTAAGTTTTTATTTTTTATGCAACCCTACCTAAAATTAATATATTACAAATATGAAAAGCATTAGTTAATTTCGAAAACCCTCTTATCTATATGACACATTATTTATACATCTTTATTTATTCTCAAAAATTACACCTTACTGATTTTGAATGAACTTGCGCCATCAACACTTTTTCGTCTTCAAAATAACGAAAGAGTTTAACTAAACACACGCTGAATAGAAATCTCGTGCACAAACTCAAACACATAAGATGAGCACAGTTGTTACAGTCACATTAATTATTGACCTCTGCCGCATGGGCAGTCATCTCCATTTATGGCAACCTTTTCACAGGATACTTTACTTAATGAGACCATTATGATAAAAACGGCCTTTAGAAAATGTAGCAATTGGTATAAGTAAAGGAATGAATGAATGAAAAGCCCGACGACTGAAAATGCTCCCGAACATATACTACTTTATCTAAATTACAAGCAACGTTTCCATTTAGTGAATAGCAGAGAACTCCTCTCTCTCTGTACAGATATAAACACTCCTCCTTCAAAGATGAAATGATTATGGCATACTTTCGTTGGCCAACATCTTTTTGATATTTCGCTTTTAGCGAACTCTCTTAAAAAAAGAAACGTATTCGAAGTATTTAGGCCGTTAACGAATCAGCTTGAGCGGAAAATCCAGACAATTTGGATCATTATCTAACTTGTTTTAACATCAGTTTTATCCATAATGAGGGAATATATGAGATATTTTTATTCTTAACTGTTGACACTTAAAGGAATGTTACTTGGAATGAAAAATTGTTAAGTAGAATAATTAAGTTCGCTTTCAAAAAAGTGAGACTTCAGGGTAACATAAAAACTTAATTATTTATGTAGATATTTCAACCTTTCCTGAAATCGTGAATCTCAAGGATTTTTGCCTGTATCATAATTTCCCACATATCTTATTAATTTTGTAGCCATATTAACGTGTCATGGTAATAAGCACCATCGACTATCACGCCCTGCGATCTGTTCAACTCAGCCTGTCTTTATTTTTTGTTCAAAATCCTATATCTTTGAACAAATGGAGATTGGGGGCTAATGTTTTAAACGGAAGCATAGTTAATGCAGACCAATTGAGTTTGCAACCAATTTACAACCAAAATGAAACTTATGTCCCCACACATACAACAATGATCGCGGATCAGTTGCGATGCACAGCTGCCAGATCTACTGAAAAATCAGTAAATCTACTTATTTTACTGTTTGTCATACTGATTTGCTCATGATTTTATAAATTTTTTTTTATAAAATCAAAAACAAAGGAGCTAAAGGGATTTGACTAAATCGACTGAATTTCGTTTTTTCAAAATATCTAGTAAACCATGACTTTTTACAAAAATCCGAAAGTGTCAGTAAATTGGGCCAGTAAAACTGCAAATCTTCCCCAATTTAACCATTGCTCTATCTCCGCTAGTTTCCGAGATCCCCATACTGATCATAAAAAAAACTCACCCTGTGTTTATACAGGGTGATTTTTTTTAAATAAACACCAGAATAACTACAGAACTGGATAATATATATACGAAAAACCAAAAATTTTTGAAACAACATAAATTGATTGCAAACAGTACAGTCCGATGTATTTTCACAAGTGTTACCAAGTGCTAAAAAATCATTACTGCGTTTTTCATAGCTGATGGACTCTTGCTTTCTCAAGATCAATCAACTGCAGAAGAAGTCCTTTTATCTTTATAAAAGGAATTTGAGGTAAGTGAATCCAGTATTGGAACCGTTTTCAGTATGGAAATAACACAACAGGCTAGATTTACTATGCTGAAAGAATTATTGATAGATTCAATATGCAAATTGCAAACTTAGAAGTGTTAAATTAATTTTAAGGAATTTTAATTAAATTTGAGGAGAAATGTTAAGTACTTCTAAAATTTATATCTAGTCATAAGTGGAAGGGGATCAAGAAAAACGTACCCAGATGAACGACGCTATTAACTTGTACTTGTCCGACACGAGAAGAGTGCTAAAACAGAGAACACGGAAAAATGTGTAGGATACTTCAACTGTTGCCCTAATGTTATTTCAACAATGACTGTTAAATTTGAAGACGCGAGATGTAAAGACCGACATCTAGGATTTTCGGGGAAACTAGCTTCCGAATCTCTATGTGCTAGTTTCGCCGAAAATCCTAGATGTCGCTCTTTACATCTCGCGTCTTCAAATTTAACGATATGTATCAAATACATAAAGAAGTGTTCGAGAGGACATTCAATTGTAGGAAGCCAACTGATGAAGGTTCCCTAATCAGAAACAATATATATTATATATATTGTCTTGCGTACAAAAGAATGACACCTCGAAGAGAGTAAGGACTCTTAAGTTAGACTGTCGAATTATACCCCGGAATTTTGCAAAAAAATTTTAGTACGAAGTTAACCCGAAGAGTTTACAGTGCAGTTCCCCATTAAACTCATGAAAGCACTAAAATCCACACGCAAATGCAACGAAACCCTTGTCATTAGATTTTTGGACAATATGAAAAATTAAAAACTAAAGCTAGACTGCCACAATGATTACCACCCACAGGCAGCCATTCTAATGACATCCACTAACCTACAAGCTCCGATTAGACAGCATAGGTGAGCAGGTGCTATTACCTACCAATAACCAGAACAGTATCATTCAATGACGGTGGCAATTGCTTCAACAAGGGTACAACTACTACTACTGACCATACTATCATCTTTGAATATGTCAGTGTAGTGTTAAACTTCATAATAATCAGATTGAAATCTTGGACTATAGATTTGAAAGATAGAACCCAAGTGTAAGTACCTAGTCGTTGTTAGAACATCTGTAAATAAAGATAACTAGAACTATGTTGTTTTTATAGCTAAGGAGACATTAGGAGAAGTAAAATGTTTAGTGTGTGTGTTTTTACGTAAGCTGAAGATTAAGTGAAACATGTTTAGTTTAGTTTATTTATTGGTAAAGTATTACAACCCTGTGTTTTTACAAGTCAAAGGTACACAAGTATGAAATGTATTAAATATGTATACAAAAGAATATATAAAATGTTATTAAAATGGTTAGAAAATGAAATGTCCTATTTTCTAATATATAGACAACAATGTACATTATAGAGGCAAACACATTAAAAATTTATACATTGAAATCACTTCCTAAGTACTCCTCAAAAGAATAAAAGGCGTGTTTTAAAAGATAATTTATTACTCTTGTTTTAAAATGATGTACGTTTAAATTTTTTATTTCTGCTGGCAGTGCATTAAAAAATTTAATGCCATAATAGTCAGTACCCATTCTTGTTCGTTGCAATCTGTGGTAGCTGAGAAATAATTCTCCTCCTTTCCTGGTTGAATGGGAGTGAATATCGTTGTGTGTTCTGTAGCTGTTCTGGTTCTGTTTCATATAGACAAGACACTGAATGATAAAAGTGCAAGGTAGGGTAAGTAGTTTTAGCCACACAAAGCTATCTCTACAACACTCGCGGTATTTTAAGACTGCAATAATTCGAACACAACGGCATTGTAAGTTAAAAATTTGAGCAGAGCATGGAGAATGACCCCAATTTAAAATCGCGTAGGACATATTTGAGCTAAAGTATCCATGATACGCTGTCAGTGATGTGCCCCTAGATACATTTTTTGTCAGGCTCCTTATAAGGAAAGTTATTTTACATAATTTGGAGCTAAGAAAATTAACATGGGCTTCCCAGGTCAACCCAGGATCAAGGGAGACCCCTAAGAACTTCACTGGTACATCACTCTCTCGAGTCGCTGAAGATTGTAATGTAAAATTAATTTTCTGGGTCTTACTAATGTTGAGACTAAGACTATTGGCTAAAAACCAATTCTCTATTTCACGCTGTTTGATTTGAGTCCACTGCAATATTGGGTCTGAAGATTGAGAGCGCAGCAATGTTGTGGTATCATCAGCAAACAGGATTATCAGCAGATTCAATAGATTGTTAAAGTTTGGCAAGTCATTTATGTATATGAGGAATAACGGAGGACCCAACACAGAGCCCTGAGGTACGCCATGCTGAATCCTGCGATTCGCGGACTGCTGAGTCTCAAAAAGAACATACTGTTCTCTTGCTTCTAAATAGGACTGTATAAGGGTAATACTGCTCGAATCAAAGTTATAGTGAGATAGCTTTTTTTAAAGGATTTCAAAACTTATACATGTACATGATGCCCAATTCTGCAGGATGTTTAAGTAGGGAACTAAGACAATAACGATTTACAAACGACTATTTTGGATGAAACGCCTAAATGCCTTTAAGTGACACAATAATTTTCCATTTTCCCAATTTCTTACCTGATTTGTGTTTTCTCTTTTCCTGCATTGCTTAGATCAAGTACGTAATGTTTGTTATTGAGCTCTTAAAGGGCTGGTTTTATACAGCTTGCCCCAAGTTGATTTATGATCTTAATGACGATTGTACACAAAGCTCACCCCTCCTCGTTGAGTAGAGCGACTACTGATTTAAATAAACACGCTTATTAATTTGTTCTGCCTCCAATATGACGTTTATATACTTGAGATTGTTAGCGTGGGGATGAGTCGAGTGATTTTTAGTGCCACAATATTTATTGTCGTATGCAAATAAAATATGAGTAGCTGCGAAAATACATTCCGTTTGGGGTTCGATAACGAGCAGCTATTGTGGATTTACGTCAACATGGGATATTAATAGGAAGTTTTATATAAGAAATAACATATTATGCATGTGTACATATGTTATTATGATTCCGTAAGGAAACATTATACATATAGTTAGTTATAAACACATTACTGATAAGTCTTATTAATAGTGGCATTTACTTATTGAATGATCAATATAACAAAAACAATACACAATAATGAAATTAAGAAACAAACTAAAAGCTTTGTAACAGAAATTATAGAAATTGTACAATTTTATATTAAAATGTTTTCTAATGTCAAATTGTACACTTTCTATAATTCCCACAACACAATCAGTTGTTAAGTAGTTAAGGTATACGGTTTCACTTAATGTTGTGAGCTTATTCTAATGAAAGATTCTTGGGCAAATTTCAAGTTGAAAAGTTCATATAAGCGTGTGTCCTTAATAGCATTATACTGAGTGCTAATTCTTTTATTTACTTTTTGGGTTGTAATTAAATGTTAAAATGTTTCGGTTGAGTAATGGAAAATAATATATCTTGTAAGTGACCACCTGCTGCTGTACGACAAGCTTCTAAACTTTTGCTAAAACTTTCTGGCATAACTGCGGTTCAGTCAACAGTCAATAATGTTCTCCTTTAGGTCATCAATTGTTTATGGATGGTTGGCATAGACCCTTTCTTTCAAATAGCTCCATAGAAAAAAATCTAGAGGTGTTAGATCGCAAGATCTAGGAGGCCAATTAATGTTTCCTCTTCGAGCAATTATTCCATTACCAAATTTCTGTTTCAAAAGATTGATTGTTTCTGCCGCTGAATGACATGTTGCACCGTCCTGTTGAAACTACATATTTTGCACATCAATATGCTCGAATTCATCCCACAAAAAGTTAGTAATCATCGTTCGATATTGATCACCATTCACAGTAACAGCATATCCATTGTCATCTTCAAAAAAGTATGGACCAGTCACTCCACCAGCCCAAAAACCACACCAAACAGTTACTTTTTATGGATGCATCGGTCTTTCCATTATTTCTAGTAGATTTGCTTCACCCCAGATTCAACAATTTTGCTTGTTAACAAATCCATCTAATTCAAAATGTGCTTCATCACTGAAGATGATTTTCAAGTTTCTGTTGTATGACCCAATTGACGACGTAAACCAAAGTCTGTTGGCTTTATTTCTTGCGTTATCTGAATCTTGTAAGACTTTAAATGATGATCTTTGTGCAAAATTATAAATAAAGTGGTTTTTGGAATGTTCAATTGCTAAGTTTTTAGTAAGTACCTACTGATTTAGTTTTTTCGTTATATCTGATATACCTAATAAAAAAATCGTTCTATTTTTTTGGAATAGTTATTAATTAATCAATCTATTTCATGGCTACCTACGTTAAAAGTGAAAATAAGAGACAAAAGCATCCATAACTCCGTTATTTCTATGAATAACTATATCGAGTATTATATCGTTGAAAAGCTCTAAAAATGTCCGATTTTTTCAGGTCATAGCCAACTATGGTTTCCATTCAAAAAAGATAAGTTTGTGTCATATCTCGAAAACGAGAACTGTCACGCAAACAGGTTCAGGTTTGATGTTTACACTTTTTTTTATAAAATCAAAAACAAAGGAGGTAGAGGGATTTGACTAAATCGACAGAATTTCGCTTTTTTTTCAAAATATCTAGTAAGCCCTGACTTTAGAAAAATTCGAACGTGTCAGTAAATTAGGCCAGTGAAATCTTTCCCAATTTAACCATTGCTATATTTCCGCTAATTTCCGAGATCCCCCTACTGATCATAAAAAAAAACTCACCCTGTATATGAGCTGCTTTATGTTGCAGCCTAAATATTTCATATTCTACAAACTGCCCATAAGTAAGTAAATTAGCTCAGTGAAAGATTCATAAAAGTTGGTAAGGCAGGCAGTTTATGAAAAAATCACGAAGAAACAAAAATAATGACGACAAACAGAACCACCTTTTCTTAAAGTCTGTTAAAAACAGACCCTCCTTGCCAATAAAACCAAAGAACTTGCTAGAACAAACTTGAACCAATATGATAAAAATATAAGAACCAAGATTTTATAGGATTTAACTAAAATGAAACTTATTTTACTGTGATATTTCGGCTTTTCAATAAGAGCAAAACAAGAAACGCAAAAGTGGAAAACACATTTTTGTTATAACAGGCAGTTCATAAAATTCTACCTTACTTTTCATATTCAAAAATATTTATTTTGATACTGATAAATAAAAAAGGAACAATTCCATTTCAACACTTAAATGTCTCTCAACTCGAACGCCTACGCATATGCATTCGCCATTTATTTCACACGTCAAACATACTTTTGCCATTCTTCAGACAATTTCCCCATTTCCGCCACTGATCCAAATAACCTAGTGAATCGTATTCGGGCGATTCGGTGGCATTGGCATCCACACGGTGTTGACGCATGTTTTCAGGCTTCGTTGGTTGATGCTGGTATTGATCAGCCGGTGCCAAAACCTGAATCGGATGTACGTTTTCAACTTTTTTTTTACACCGGAATTTATTCGTTTTTCATTCGTTTGCGTTTTCCAGCCCTTTGCTTTCGAGGTAGTTTGAGTAGGATATTTTCAGGTCATGCGTTTGTGTTTCATTATTGACTGAAAGATTATAATGGCTTCCTAGTTTTTGAAACACCATACAAAATATGGAATGCATTTTAAAAGTACACGAGGTGAATTATGTTGGAAATTGGTTTCCGTTTGGAATTTGTGGGAAACTATTTTCAAATTTTCTGCCTTATAATTTCATTCCTAAATAAAACCAAATAAAATATTCATTTACATTAACAGTATTTAACGAAATGGTTTTGTAAAACTTTCCAAATTAATCAAAGGAAAATGAAAATTGAGTCGAGTTGGGCGCTACAAGAAAAAGTTGAAATCAATAACAAATGTTTGGCTGACAAGGCAGCTTTTTCAGACTGTGACAGGGTAAATAGAAATAGGCAGTCTATTTGAATACTTTTCTTTATAATTAACCGACATCCAAAATGAAGGAGGTTAGGTTTTTTATTTTATGTTTGACCAGCGATTATTCAAAAACGGTTTGGGTAAATTTGACGATTTAAATTGCATTGCATTACGGAATATGACAGAAAGGTACCATATGCTTGCCTATAACACGAAATTTACCATTCTCCAGAAAATCAGAAAAAAAAAGTAAATAAGGGATTACATTCCAGTGGATTTCAATGAATCTTTACTGGGTTCTCTACAACTGCTCAAGCAATTTGAATATTAAATTGTATTCTACAAAGATAAGTTCCAGCTTGATGCCGTATATTTTTCTATAACGTAAAACTATTTTTCTGAATATCGGAAAAATATGTGTAAAAAAACTGTAAACATCAATATAAATGTCAAATTTTCATCATCAATATCAGTTTAAATGTCAAGATATGCCATGAAAGTATATCGTACAGGGTGTTTGTAATTTTCATTTATTTGGAGTCAGTTTCTTTTAGAGCCGAAGTTAAGTTAGTTATATTAGATCTTCTCTGACTACGTGGAAAATAAAGGGTGTTTCAATTTGAAGTTAATTTTTAAATTTTTAATAAAATACACAAATTATTTGAGAATGATGAAATCTTTTATTTCAAATGATAGTATAATTATCTCGGTTTAGTAATGGAGAACAATATTTTGTAAGTGACCACCTGCTGCTGTACGACAAGCATCTAAATCTTTTGCCAAAATTTTCGATAACCTTCTGGCATCACTGCTGTTCAATTACTTGAAAACTGTCAATAATGTTCATCTTTAGATCATCAATTGTTTGTGGATCGTTGGCATAGACTTTTTTTTTCAAATAGCTCCATAGGAAAAAATCTAAAGATCGCAAGATCTAGGGGGCCAATAAATGTTTCCTCTTCGAGCAATTATTCGATTACCAAATTTCTGTTTCAAAAGATTGTTTCTGCTGCTGAATGGCTGTTGCACCGTCCTGTTGGAACCACATATTCTGCAAATCAATATGCATCGTTCGATATCGATCACCATTCACAGTAACGGCATTTCCATTGTCATCTTCAAAAAAGTATGGACCAATCACTCCACCAGCCCAAAAACTACACCAAACAGTTACTTATTGTGGATGCATCGTTCTTTCCATTATTTCTCGTGGATTTGATTCACCCCAGATTCAACAATTTTGCTTGTTAACAAATCCACCCAATTCAAAATGTGCTTCATCGCTGAAGATGATTTTGATGAAAAAATTCACATTTTCAAGTTTCTGTTGTTTGGCCCAATTAACGAATTGACGACGTAAACCAAAGTCTGTTGGCTTTATTTCTTGCGTTATCTAAATCTTGTAAGCCTTTAAATGAAGATCTTTGTGCAAAATTCCGAATAAAGTGGTTTTTGGAATATCAATTGCTGTGCACGATGATGTTTTTGATTGTTCAACAACACTAGCAGTACCAGCTGCAATATTTTCTTCTGAACGTCCACTACGATGATATGTTTTGCTTTTTTCATCTTTTACTGAAGCAGTTTCCAAAAATTTTTGAACAATATTTCCAATGGTAACATTTGACGGACAATTTTCTCTTCCATATTCTGTGCGATATTTTCTTCCAACTTCTGCACTACTTTCAGCAAATTTAAAATAATTTTTAATAGTAAACACGCGTTGCTCAATCGTATATCTCTCCATTTTTAATAACCGGAATATTCCTACTTGTCATCTGTTAAATAACATATGATATTCTAGTACAAAAAATATAAATGGCGGAAAATTTAAAAATTAACCTCAAATTGGAACACCCTTTATATGTTCATATCAAAGTGGAATATACGCTGAAATAGAGCGGAGTTCTTATAAAGAAGGCTCTGAGTATAATACTAAGAAGCCTAACGAAAATACTGCCCATACTTCCCGCAGAAAACAGGGCAGGTTTTCATAAGGAAAGGTCTCATGTCTTTGTATGTACTTTATACCAAAAGTAAACTTCAAAATGATCCACCAGTTTCCTTCATTGGTATGGTTCAAGAAATGAAAAACGTATTATCCAATCTTACAGTTACAGTTTATCAACTCCAATTTCATTAGTTAGTCTACCAGATTTGAGAACTTTTGGTGCTGTCGGTAGCACTGCCGGTAGATAGTTTAACATTGAAGTAACGATTATTAGAGCTGTACTATAAACAAGTAAGGAAATTGACAAAAACGTAGTGGATACCTCAGAATTCGATGTAAAAAAGTCTCACAATTACATTTTAACTTATACTACAAAAACAAACAAATATAAATTTACAACGTTCTAAACAATGTGACTGAAGGCTGCGTTATATACCTGGAACTCTTTTGATTTTAAATACCTATATATTAACATTATAATTCATCGACGGAGTATTTTATTGCAAAGCGAATGCTATGTCTTGTCAATGGAAGGGTTACTACTCACTTATTTGGATATTTTAACCTTTTTTGTAGCTATAATTTACTAGGAGATAATATCTTATATTTATAATTAAGAATAGAGACAATTAATGTGGTTTCATATTAATAAACTCTGTGACAATTCTCGATTACTAACAACCAGAGTATGGTCTACAGATTTTGAAAAATATTGTTACCTGGATACGTGCCTCAGGTAATCCAATTTTCTCTGCGAGCCTCTCCCTTGCAAAGACGTCAGGGTAGTGCGTACGTTCGAATTCTGAAACAAAACCAAACACTAATAGCCAATTTTAAAACTGATTTTTAAAACATTTTTATTATATTTATATAATCTTGATAAGTGTACAGTGCATCCCATTTTGGTTGAGATTGCCAGGTTACTCGGTTGTTATTGACGATAGAGTCTTGCGGTTTTCACATACCTGTTCTACTTTTTTGTGAAACTCAGGATTCTGATAATTTATACTTTTTGGACTCCTTCTATATCTACGAAGTTATTAGAAATATTCTTGCGCTAAGAACTACGTCCAATAGAAAATTTTGCATAGAATCCAGTGGAGTACTCAATTTTTTTTCCGAGTATGGTTTTGAAGATACTACACAACATTTTATATTTTTAAATGGAACACCCTGTATTTTATTATTTCATTGAATTCGTTATTTTTTTCCCTTTAAAATAATGTATAATACAATACACATGGTATTATTAGAAATGCTAAAAAACACTAAAAAGCTGAGTTTTTTGCTAGTAGGCCATGTATTTTCCATTTAAAAGGAGAATCAAACAAATAATTCATTTGAGATTTTTTATAGGAGTTTATCAGCAAAGAAAAATAATGTTAACAATAATTCAATAACATGAAACACGAAATTTAGGTACCTAAAAGCAACTAATAAATAGTTATACATCGTTCATTATGTATAACAAACAGAACAAGTATTACAAATCAAATTTCTATCTTAAAATTTTGGACATTATTTATTACCTTATTGATTTAACTGTTCAAATTGTTTTCCATTTTCCCTAAGACATAATTGGCAAACCTTTCCATCTCACATGAATCCATTTAAAATTATTATAGAATTCCGCCTTTCGGAACAATATTTTATCTAGTGAGCGCTGGAGAGAAAAACGCAAATCTGATCAAGCTGTCATTGTTAGTAACTATTGTGTTTTATCGTGTTTGAGTTGACAAGATCATTATATAAATAATTATTCGTGAGTTTGCTGGTTGATAATTGATAATTGCTGGAAGAGAATTCGTTTTTCAAAATAACGAAAAATACGATATGATACAATGTTTAAATCAATGTTATGAGAATGTTGAAGAAGCTTTAGAGTATTTCCACAGGTATAAAGTACGAGTATTTTACCATAAAATAGTTCAAGAAATCGCGTTTTTAAAACTTTCAGATATCCAGAGAGGCATCAACCTAGTCGAGCAACTATATTTAGACTAAAGAATAATTTACTAAGTTTTGGTGCATATTCTAAACCTCGATCAATGGTGTATAACAAAGAAAATCGAGAAATGAATGAAATAAATGTGTTCGCTAGCTTTCATGCCTATCCCCAGACTTCTTGTGCGAAATTAAAAAATTACACTGGAGTTTCTCAATCACGGGTCCAAAGAATTTTAAAAAAATATAAATTTAAACCTTACAAAGTCAATATTGCACAGCACTTATATCCTGGTGATGCAGCAAAACGGTTAAATTTTTGCAATTGGTTTTTAGACCAAACCCGAAGGGACAATGATTTTGTAAGGAAAGTTATTTGGTCAGACGAATCTCATATAAGCAGTGCCCGTATATTTAACAGGCAGAATACAAGATACTGGTATGATGAGAACCCGCACTTAATTTTTGATCGACAACAGCAGGGTCGATTTGGTTTTAATGTAGTCTGTTTCATACTGAGGACAAAAGTAAAGTACCGCTTTTTTGAAGGAACCCTTCCTGCCAATAGGTACTTGATAATCCTAGAAGACTTATTACCCGAAATATTGGAAGATGTTCCCCTCGCCTTTCGCAATTCTATACACTTTCAACAAGATGGCGCCCCTGCCCACAATTCTAGATTAATTGGGCGCTTTTTAGAAAATAATTTTCAAGGATGTTGGATAGGAACACATGGACCAATTAGGTGGCCTCCAAGATCACCCGATTTATCTATATTGGACTATTTTTGTGGGGTTATTTGAAAAATAAAATATATACCAACAGACACAACAGTAGCGAAAAACTTCGTGCCGCAACGGAAGCAGCTTTTCGGGATTTACAAAGGCAACCTGTTATAATTTTAAATGCACTCAGGCGTATTGAAAAGGTTTGCCAATTATGTGTTAGGGAAAATGGACAACAATTTGAACAGTTAAATCAATAAGGTAATAAATAATGTCCAAAATTAATTTTAAGATAGATATTTGATTTGTAATACTTGTTCTGTTTGTTATACATAATGAACGATGTATAACTATTTATTAGTTGCTTTTAGGTACCTAAATTTCGTGTTTCATGTTATTGAATTATTGTTAACATTATTTTTCTTTGCTGATAAACTCCTATAAAAAATCTCAAATGGAATTATTTGTTTGATTCTCCTTTTAAATGGAAAATACATGGCCTACTAGCAAAAAACTCAGCTTTTTAGTGTTTTTTAGCATTTCTAATAATACCATGTGTATTGTATTATACATTATTTTAAAGGGAAAAAATAACGAATTCAATGAAATAATAAAATACAGGGTGTTCCATTTAAAAATATATAATGTTGTGTAGTATCGTCAAAACCATACTCGGAAAAAAAATTGAGTACTCCACTGGATTCTATGCAAAATCTTCTATTAGACGTAGTTCTTAGCGCAATTTCTAATAACTTCGTAGATATAGAAGGGGTCCAAAAAGTATAAATTATCAAAATCGCCCTGTATCTTATAAATGGAAACACTTATGCAAAATCTGATATGGCCATTCTGAGTTTCACAAAAAAGTAGAAAAGGTATGTGAAAACCGCAAGACTCTATCTTCAATAAAAACCGAGTAACCTGGCAATCTCAACCAAAATGGGATGCACTGTACATAGAAAGCTTAAAATCCATCAGATGATGCATTCTCCACAAAACAATACACAATAAAAATTATTTTTGTTACCACGTAACGAGACGAATAAAACTCACCTTTTTCCAAGCTATCGATTTGCTCATTGGTGAAAGATGTTCTGTTTCGCTGCAGCTTCCGTTTCAGTCTCAACCTCAATTGCGAATCCTCATCCCCAGAAGAATTGTGCTCTGAATTTCCATCCGAAGTGTTTTCGTGTATTGCATCAGCTGAAACAAAAGCCATGTTGAACAACAATTCAAACAAAATAATAAAGTTCTGCCAAATGAAAAAAATCGGCATTAAGAGGTTTTTGAATGCTCATGCTCTTATAGAAATGGATTTTTTTAAATTTATTTATTTTGTATTTCAGCCATTACAAATGGATATACACGTCATGACAAATAGAAAATTAATTACAATTGTAATGTACATATAAACATATACACAGATATATACACATACATATGTACACATATATACAAATATATACCAATAAGCATTACACAAGTTACACATACATATTTAAAAACAAATTTTAAAAACAAATTTAGAACATAATAGAATCTTCTAAATACTCATTTTTTTTATTCCAGTATAATATACACAACATATTATACTGGAATACTAGTTGACAAATCTGTAGACCTACTTTCTCACAGTTAATCCTGCGTGAGAGTTTTTTCTATAAGAGGGCAACTAGTGTTCCGGGCAGTTTCCACAAACTGCCCTTAGATACTACACCTTGATATCCAAGTACTTAACTTGTCTGTATTTTTCAGAAACCATTGCGAGGAGAGAAAATCCCAGATGAACATTCAAAATAATTTTAACGAAAATGGAAAAAAGTGAATTTAATTTGAAACTTTTCCGTCACAACAAACGGCATGACTATCTGATTCCATCGCTCACGACTACCTTGTATGTATATGCCGGTGTATACTACACGCGTCGTTGCTTCTCTGTACAAGCTGTGTACTACTTCTATTGCACTAAAGTATATTTAGCCCATTTCTTTAGAATGTTAGTTTTTAAAGTGCCTTAAAAAATTCGAGTCAGTGATATTATTATTTAACCTACATATGAGTGACAGTTGTCCTCCACGTGGTCAATCGTTTCGCGCTTATCGGCGTAGACTAACGACTTCACGTATCCCCACAGAAAATAGTCAACCGGCGTTAAATCGCACGATCTTGGAGGCCAATTCGCGGGTCCGAAACGTGAAACTATGCGGTTACCAAACGTTTCTTTCAATAAATCAATTGTGGCACGAGCTGTGTTACATGTTGCCCCGTCTTGTTGAAACCACAGCTCGTGTGCATCATGATTGTTCAATTGATGAACGAAAAAGTTAGTAATCATGGCTCTATAACGATCACCATTGACTGTAACGTTCTGGCCAGAATCGTTTTTAAAGAAGAATGGATCAATTATTCCACCAGCCCATAAAGCACACCAAACAGTCAGTTTTTCTGGATGTAACGGTGTCTCAACATGAACTTGAGGATTATCATCATTCCAAATACGGTAGTTTTGTTTATTGACGTATCCATTCAACTAAAAGTGAGCTTCATCGCTAAAAAAAATTCGCTTATGAAAATCAGGATCAACGGCAATCTTGTTTTGGGCCCATTCACCGAATGTACGCCTTGCTAGGTGATCGTGGGGCTTCAATTCTTGCCGAGTTGAATTTTGTAAGCAAGCAAACCAAGATCTTTCCACAAAATCTTCCATAAAGTGAATGGACACATCCAATTCCTGTGCACGATGGCGGATAGACTGATTCGGGTTTTCCTCTACAGCAGCAATGGATTCTTCTGTACGCACTGTACCACATCTCTGTGGATGCGTATTATCATTTAGAGTAAACATGGCGGGAAAACGTTGCATAGTTAATCCAATTAATTGCTCTGATTGACGATTATGTTGACCGTAAAATGGACGTAGTGCGCGATACGTATTTCGAACAGAACCATGATTTTCAAAATAAATTTGCACAATTTGGAAGTGTTGTTCAGGCGTCAGTCTATTCATGATGAAATGCCAAACCAAACTAAACATAAATTACTTGACAGCTGACAAGATGGCCGCCGGTTAAAAGAGTGTTGCCAAATTAAAGTTCTATACCTCTAAAAAAAACACCCGTATCAATGTATCAGCAAAAAAATGGACTTTAAACTTACTTAATACATTTCCCAAGTCATTAATATATAGCATGAACAGTAGTGGCCCAAGCACACTGCCTTGTGGCACTCCAAAGGTATTAAGTTCTTCATTTGACAATACGTTATTAACTCTTGTAATATGATATGTGTACGTTAGATAGTTTTGCAGCCATGTGTACACTGTTCCTCAAAATCCATACCTTCTTAACTTTAATAGTAAAATATTTTCTACAGCTCTTTTAAGATCAATAAATACTGCACAGACAAATACCTCCAATAACTTTTCACAGAATGGCAACATATTTATTGGTGTGAGTGTGTGTGTGTGTTTTAAATGACTGGTATGTTAATAATTTGTGGATGAATAATTAGGTATTTCCTTACTTTTTATATCTGTCACTTGTGTTTTGTGTTGATCATTGAAAATTCGAAGTAGACATTGGTTTGCATAGATATTTTGGATGGTTAAAATATTTGTCTCCTTATAAAGCTTCTGTTGAAAATCTTGGATATTTCTTAAAGATTATTTTCACAAGTAAATTTTGAGCAGTTTATTATTTGTTAATTTTTGTTTTATAGGCTCCTCCCCAGGCAGCTATGCAGTATCTAATTCTAGGTTCTGCAAATGAAGTGTACAGTATGACTAAAAGGTTTCTGCTTAGAAAATCTCTGAGATTATAGAACATGTAAATTAACGTCTTTATCTTTTTGATATGTGAGTTATATGTTCTGTCCATTTTAAATGTTGATCGAAATACTTTATGGATGAGGTTTTAATTAGTGTTGTATATTTGCAGTTGTTAGTAAGGTTAGGTTAACAGGTTAAATGATTTAATAGAAACTATATAAAATTTATGAATTACGTTGTTGTATTTTTGTTAAACAATTCAGAAAGTGTTTTCCATGGAGGAAAGCGAAGTCTCATTCACTTTTGCGGCTCTATACAGCAATTGTCGAGACCGTCACGCTCGTCCCACATTTAGTGACTTGTTGTTTTATTTTCGTTTATTCGGCTCCGTACATTTTCCTGCGATGTACTTTAATAACCTACGAAAAACGTGTTGAAAACTATTGGCATAAAACTCCATCTACCTCAAAAGCATTACGAGGATAGCCTTTTATATTTCGGGATTGGACAACCCTAGTGTTGCAATCTGACAACTGACAGCTCTATCGTAAAGTTTGACATTTTTGAGGTTATACGTACTCAGAACGTTTTGACATACGAGCGCTATGTGTTGTTTACAGTAACTTAAATTTCGACGTGGATTAAGTCAGCAAGAGTGCATGGATGAACTTAATTTAATTTTTGGCGATGAAACTCCATCAAGGACCACTGTTTCTCGATGGTATTGGGAATTCTTACGAGGTCGTAGTTCACTCCAAGACGAATTTCGTGAAGGTCGTCCAAAAACAGTTGTTGTTCCGGAAGCCATTGATGCTGTGCGCGAACTGATATAGCAAGATCGTCATGTGACCTATCGTGAGATTGAGTCAACCTTACACATTAGTGGTACCAGCATACATTCAATAATGCATAAACATTTGAATGTCAAAAAAAAATTGTTCGCGTTGGATCCCACACAATTTGTCAATCGTTCAAAAAAGGCTCGTGTCGATTGGTCGAAAAAAAAAGCTCAAAAAAGACGATCACGGTGCTTCAAAAAACGTTTATGACAAAGTGACAGGTGATGAATCGTGGATTTACGCGTATGAGTCCGAAAGTAAACAGCAGTCGACTGTATGGGAGTTTCAAGATGAGCCGAATAAAACAAAAGTGGTTCGCGCACGAAGCACTTCCAAGCTAACGATCACCTGTTTTTTCGGAAAAACTGGACATATCGCAACCGTACCACTAGAACAACGCAGAACAGTCAATTCCGAGTGGTCCACAACCATTTGGTTGCCAGTTGTCTTCCAAGAAATGAGGAAAACCAACCGCCGAAGACGGATCACTGTTCACTACGACAATGCGAGCTCTCACACATCGACTCAAACAACTGCATTTTTGACCAATCAAAACATCGATTTGATGAGTCATCCGCCGTATAGTCCTGACTTGTCACCAAATGACTTCTTTTTATTCCCGTACGTAAGAAACAAACTGAGAGGTCAACGTTTTTCGACACCTGAAGAAGCGGTTGCTGCGTTCAGAATGCATATTTTGGTGATACCTCAATCAGAGTGGAAAAAGTGCTTAACAATAAAGCGATTTTCGATGATTAATATTTGTTTTTGTTCTCTAATCCCGAAATATAAAAGGCAGCCCTCGTAACATGTTTGAAATTTAAAAGAAGTAAATTTTAACAGTTGCCAAAGATATATTATAACAACTCACACACAATTCCCGAAAGACTCAAAATCTTAATGACAACAACTACACAATTTTATGAGAATGTACGAAATTAAAAAAAGTTATAAAAACTTCACCAATAATTACTGTTCGCGTACTTCCAGTCACTGGTAGAACAATTCCAGTTTCATAATACAGGTGATTCAGGTGATAACATCCATTAAGCGAATTTTTCGCAACGCTGGCCGCCGCATTGCTCTATTGTCTGTTGCAGGACACTGTTCTTGTTATTTTTGTGTTGTTGACATTTCCCGGGGTGTTAATCGAAGCCAATGTTACCAGAGTCTGTCTTTCTTTTCCAAACTGCCATTGTCGGGTATTTGGATGAAATTTACCGCCAACCCAATTACGAGTTTGGTTTGGGAGAAAATCGTTTACTCGAACGGAAGTTATGTTCGTTTCGTTTCTAAATGGTAGCGAAAAAAGGAGTTTAATTATTTTGAGAGTCACCAAGTTTTTATTGACCCGAATGCCTGTTGTACTTATATATATATATATATATATATATATATATATATATATATATATATATATATATATATATATATATATATATTCCAATAAAAGACAGGTTGATTTTTATCTACAATATGATGCGACTATTTAGGGAATTTTTACAAAGATACTAAATGCAGGATTAACTTTGAAGTATTTACGATAGATGGTTGAAACAATATTCAACTTCAGCTCAGTACTGGAATTGTTTAAACAAACGAGATCACTATCGGTGAGTTTTTTTTTGATGATCAGTATGGGGATCTCGGAAACTAGCGAAGACAGAGCAAAAGTTAAATTGGGAAAGATTTGCAGTTTTACTGGCCCAATTTAATGACACCTTCGGATTTTTGTAAAAAGTCATGGCTTACTAGATATTTTGAAAAACACGAAATTCTGTCGATTTAGTCAAATCCCTCTAGCTCCGTTGTTTTTGATTTTATAAAAAAAGTGTAAATATCAAAATTGAAGGGAATTGTATCCCGAATATGATTGTCATGTCCTTGTTTGCTTGACAACTCTCGTTTTCGAGATATGACACAAACTTATCTTTTTTTGAGTTGGTAACCATAGTTGGCTATGACATCAAAAAATCGGACTTTTTTAGAGCTTTTCAACGATATAATACTCGATATAGTTGTTTTCACTTTGACGTTTCCTCATTTGAGAGTAATTCCATTAGTAGTGCTGAACTGGCAGTCGATATTGACAAGTTTTCGTGATAAAATGGAATATTCTAAAGAAGAAAAACTGAATATGCTGGAATGTTATATCATATGCCATAAAAATTCAGTTCATTCAGCTGAGGAATACTTACATAGATATTTTAATCGTCGTCAACCTGCTCTATGTACATTTAAGAGGCTTCACGATAGTTTACGCAGATATGGATCTTTTACTAAACCACCAAAGGACCGTAATTAAATTAACGAAGCAGCACAGATAAATGTTCTGGCAATGGTAAATCAAAATCCAACTACATCAACCCGTGACAGAAGCTGGCACAACTCAACGAATTGTAGTTAAGGTATTAAAAGCGCACAAGTTCCACCCGTACAAACTTTCAGTTTCTCAAACTTTGCATGCTGGTGACGAACATCGACGTATTTACTTTTTGTACATGGTTTAGAGACATGTGCCTTGACAATCCACAGTTTCCATTAAAGGTGTTATGGTCAGATGAAACTTGAGTTACTAACTACGGTATGTTCAATAGACACAATGAACACATCTGGGCTAAAGAAAACCCTTTACATGTAGAACAAAAACGACCCCAGATAAAATTTGGTTTTAACGTTTAGTGTGGTATCATAGGGTCTACTATTCTAGGGCCTTTTAATCTATGACGAATCACTTACTGGGGAGCGCTACTTGCATTTCTTGCAATACACTTTTCAAGACATGTTGCATAATTTGAATTTGAAAATTCGGTTAGAAATTGAGTGAATCCAACATGATGGAGCACCTGCTCATAACTCGTTATTAGTAAGACAACACTTAAGTAATACCTGTCCAAACTCTTAGATAGTAAGAAATGGCCCCCGCGAATGGTCACCCCGGTCTCCCGATTTGCCAGTTATAGACTTCTATTTATGGGGTGCCCTAAAACACAAAGTACACAAAAGAAAGTATGAGACATTTGGTGACCTAAGGGAGGCGGTATTACAAGTAATTGAAGAAATTGATAGGCGGTCTGTGAGGAAAGCAGTAATGTCAATCTTAAAAAGATGCAATTTTTGTCTAAATAACAATGGTGGATTTTTCGAATATAATTTGTAACCATTATTATGTACTTTAATTTCTTAAGTTTTTAGTAAGTACCTACTTATTTAGTTTTTTCGTTATATCTGATATACCTAATAAAAAAATCGTTCAATTTTTTTTGGAATAGTTATTAATAAATCAATCCATTTCATGGCTACCTACGATAAAAGTGAAAATAAGAGAGAAAAGCATCCATAACTCCGTTATTTTTATAAATAACGATATCGAGTATTATATCGTAGAAAAGCTCTAAAAATGTCCGATTTTTTTAGGAGGTCATAGCCAACTTTCAAAAAAAAAAGATAAGTTAGTGTCATATCTCGAAAACGAGAGCTGTCACGCAAACGAGGACATGACAATTATATTCGGGATAGAATTCCCATCAATTTTGATATTTACACTTTTTTTATAAAATCAAAAACAAAGGAGCTAGAGGGATTTGACTAAATCGACAGAATTTCGTTTTTTCAAAATATCAGTAAGCCATGACTTTTTACAAAAACCGGAAGTGTTATTAAATTGGGCCAGTAAAACTGCAAATCTTTCCCAATTTAACCATTGCTCTATCTCCGCTAGTTTCCGAGCTTCCGAGACCCCATACTGATCATCAAAAAAAAACTCACCCTGTATATAATATATATATATATATATATATATATATATATATATATATATATTTGTTTTTAAGTTTTCGCGGGCACTAAATGTTTTAGGTGGTTTCCGGGAATACATCCGCGTAGTTGATAACTGATCCCTGCCGGGATCGATGGTAAAATGACGACGTTTCGACACAGTCACATCTGCCCTCTTCAGGTCGGTTCGCATAATTCTCGTAGCCTTCTGCTTTCGCTTCTAGGTATTCGAGTAACTAGTTGAGAAACTCCTTATTTTTGAAGTCGGTTAATAATAAAAATATAATTGAATTTTATATTGCAGATAAGTTTTTGATTAAAATAAGAGACAGAAATTTTTGGCAATAAAATACCTGCTTCACCAGTGATTTCATAGTCATCGAAAAATCCAATTGAAAATGCAATATTTCTACTGGAAAATAGGAACCTGGAAAGAGGGGATCAAAAAACTCGCTTATTTAATTTTGATAACCGTAGGGCGTACAAGAACGACAATAATTCGTTTATTTGACGATCGTCGGAAAAATTGCTAAAATCTAAAATTATGTAAATTCTCAAATAGAGATTCGTCGGCAGAAAACATAAACAGGGGAGGTGGGAGCCAGCCGAACCGCTACTCTGACGGGAAGGAGCAAGCAAGCAGGATCAGAAGATGAAATAAAACAAGGAGAATGAAATAGCGAGGGTGGATATGAAATGGGGTGGAGTTTACAGAAGCGGAAGTAAATAGGGACGTGCACAACAGGGTGGGAAACACAGAGAACGTTTATTTCGTTGCTGCTGGTGCCGACGACTGCCACTTTCTGGATACTATCTTCCACATTCGCAACACACATACGTTACCAACGCTGCGTTGCTTGTTTTCCACCAATTTCTTCAAGCTGGCAAATAAAATTGCGGTACGGGAGATGGCGTACGCAAATTTTAATTTCTTTATTGAGAAATTTCTGCCGCTTTATTAAAAATAGCACTCTATCAATTGATTGCGGAAGCCGTTACTTTGTGATACTCGATCATAATCATAATGAAACAAAACAGAATTTAACTTAGTTTTTATATCACTTTTTATTTTCACTTTACTGTGACTAGTTTCGGCAAGAGGCTGTGCATCAAACAAGAGCGAACTGATGAATGAATTACAGATTGTTACAATGTTACAATTTATTCACAAATATACAATGGGTGTTACTTAAGTGTAATGATGGATTATATTTATGACATGAAAATTGGGAAAAACCCATGAAGTTATTATTTTATTACATTGTAAAAAGTCTATTAAATTTTTAGAATACAGACATACTATGTAAAAACACAGTTTTGCACCCTAACACCAAACCTTTATTTTAAACACTCAACGCACGTTTCAACAACTCTAAGTTGTCATCTTCAAGGAGTAAACCCAAACTAAATTGAAATTACAATTTTCTCTAATTTATACCTACTACTAAACTATTACTTAAGTAATTAATACAAGGGGTAAATCCTAAGTACCTGAATTCTAAATAACAGATTTCAAAGATAAGGCAGATTTTATATAATGCAAATATGTAAATTAGGATAATCCTTAATTACCTACCTACTTTTACACTACATTATTAAGTAATGCATTTTTAATACTTATTTATGGATTCTTAGATAGTAAACTATACAATGAACTGTAGGGAATAGAACCCTTATCTGAATTCATTAGTTTATTATTTTTGTAAATCATAATGCTTTCGTAAGAGTCCAATTCCCTATAATTATTTACTTGTTTAACTAATTTTAAAGAGGATAAATCTACAGAGTGGTTGTGTTCTAAAACATGATGTGCAACACTAGATTTATCCGCTCTTCCGTATCTCATATGCTCTTTGAAACGGGTACTGATAGATCTGCGTGTCTGTCCATAATACTTTAAATCACAATTATTACATTTGATTTCATAAATACGGGACTTCTCGAAATCAGGAATTTTATCTTTAGGATTGCCCAACAATTTCTGTAGTTTTGTAGTTGTTCTATACACCGCCTACATACCAAGTTCTTTAAAAACTTTCTTAAAGCCCCTAGTATAACGACTGTAGGGAACCGAGACAAACTTTTGTTCTTGTGACTCATTTCGAAAAGTTGACACTTCTTTCATTCGTAACCGAAGCCGTTTCTTCCTAATTAATTTATCTATAATATCTGTTGGAAACCATTACATGCAGCTATTTCTCTGATAGTTTTCTTTTCATTTTCAAACCTCTCTTTATTGAGAGGGAATGTCAACAACCGATGTACAAGGAAATTAATCCCCGCCATGTTATGTTGTTGACAGTGAAAAGACGTATTAGGTAAATATCTATATGTGCTAGTATCGTTCCTATATACATCAAACTCTAACTTATCACTATCATTTCTTAAAACTAATAGATCTAAAAATGGTAGACGCTTTTTATGAAATCAAATGTAATGATTGTGATTTAAAGTATTATGGACAGACACGCAGATCTATCAGTACCCGTTTCAAAGAGCATATGGCCCATTTGAGATACGAAACAGCGGATAAATCTAGTGTTGCACATCATGTTTTAGAACACAACCACTCTGTAGATTTATCCTCTTTAAAATTAATTAAACAAGTAAATAATTATAGGGAACTGGACTCTTACGAAAGCATTATGATTTACAAAAATAATAAACTAATGAATTCAGATAAGGGTCCTATTCCATACAGTTCATTGTATAGTTTACTTTCTAAGAATCCATAAAATAAGTATTAAAAATGTCATTACTTAATAATGTAGCGTAAAAGTAGGTAGGTAATTAAGGATTATCGTAATTTACATATTTGCATTATATAAAATCTGCCTTATCTTTGAAATCTGTTATTTAGAATTCAGGTACTTAGGGATTTACCCCTTGTACTAATTACTTAAGTAATAGTTTAGTGGTAGGTATAAATTAGAGAAAATTGTAATTTCGATTCAGTTTGGGTTTACTCCTTGAAGATGACAACTTAGAGTTGTTGAAACGGCGTTGAGTGTTTTAAAATAAAGATTTGGTGTTAGGGTGCAAAGCTGTGTTTTTACATTTGTGACACACCAAAGGTTCCACAGCTTTTCCAACAGACATACTAGTTAAAAATAACGGTGGATTAAAGTAGGACAGCCTGAAATTTTGGGAAAATCCACAAAAATATTATTTGAATACTTCGAAGAGGACACTTTTTTGCAACTCTACCTGGTCGTTAATACTCTTAAAAATTTGAACTGATTCTAAAATGGTGATTATCGGTTTAAAACTGTGTACGTGAATAATTTCTGTATCTTCTAATTTTGGGAAGGGATGACCTGTTTGTAAGCGGTGATTTGCAAATGTTGAGTTTGTTTTGTTATATCTAAATTATCGAAACTGTTCATCGAGCGGGTGTTGAAATTTCTGCATGTAAAAACTGTTGCATTCCGGACATGAAAGCCTATAAACTCCAGAATTTAAATATTTGTTAACTGTTTTGTCTTTGGCATTTAATAAAAATTGCTAAGTTTGTGTTGTGATTTAAAACTGACTTGGATGTTTTCTTTGGACAAAATTTTGGCAATTTGTCGCTCACGTTTCCAAAATATGTAAGGGAGACAGACGTATTTTGATGGCTTGTCCACAGCCGATACAGTGGGATAAATTAAACGTTGGACTAATTGTTGTTCTTTATGATAGATAAGTTTATTAATTATCTTTTGGTCATAGCCATTGTTACGGGCTATTAATTTAATATTTTCAAGTTCAATTTTTAAATTATTCTCAGAGAGAGGCAATGTGTAAGCTCTGTGAATCATGGATCTATACGCTGATGGTTTGTGACTGTAGGGGGTGAATGATGAGAATGGAACTGTGGTATCCGTAAAAGTGGGTTTCCTGTATATGTTGACTTCTATGGTATTATTTTGGCGTGTTAGGTTTAAGTCTAGAAAATTGATTTTATTGTCAGTTTCAGTTTCCACGGTAAAGGTTATATTGGGATGTAAATTGTTAAGGAATGATAGGAAAGAATGTAAATGTCTCTTAGTACCTGTGAAAAAGGCTAAGACATCATCTACATACCTGTACCAGAACTTTATATTTTTAATTTATCCGCTGTTAGAACCGAAAGATGTTTATATTAGTTTAGGTTGTTATGAATATTCATCACATATCTTACTCCCTAATTTTCATCGATGAATGAAAAGTTAAAATTTTAAGTACTTTCTGTCAATTGCTTGGTCTTTTGTATATTCTAAACATTGACAATTCTAAACAAGGTTATCTTAATTATCCAACAGCAATTCATTTTAAAACGCTAACCTTTATTCTAGCAATTAAATAAGGACGCTAATATTCTAACTGTTGAATAAAGTTGGGAAAAAACAACTATGATATGATAAATAGACCAAGATAATTACAAAATCTGATGCACACAAACTATCAATCATTTCTAAAACGCATGCTGCAGATGAACCGGCTATACAACTGTCAACTTATCAGTCAAATCATACCGCATCGCACTTTTTCATTTGTATTAATAACGACTGTTTATAATTAACCAATCAACGGTACGGGATTGTAGGAACACGAAAACCATTAAACTACATTAAAATTTAATAACGGCTCTAATAATCAAAATTACATGCATATTGCAATTCAACGGTTCCAGAATTATTGCATTCACTTATTTATATGCGATTTCCCACAATTATGTATTTATGTGCCAATTTCTATGATTCCCAACTAATTGAATTCTAATAAATTAAACACGGTACATTGTGGACACCTTATTTGTAAGTATTATGAAAAATTTCTCAAAACTTTTCTATTGTTGTGTCAAAATCTCCACTGCTGTATTAGAACAGACAAAACACAATATTCTCGAGAAAAAAATATATTTTACACTGACTCATTTGCACATATTTTTTTCCAAATTTTGTTTCCTAGCTTTCAAAATATTCTCAGTAAATTTCCCGTAGGCATTCTAATTGAATGTAAAAACAAAATTATAAACCTATATCAGTGCAAATATCAATCTTTTAGTTCAGTTTGATTAAATTTCCTAACTAGTTGAACACAAGGGTTAGAAGAGAAAAAAATGGAAATAACTTTCACAGTGCTGGCAAAAATATGACGAGTTGGACCCAAATATCTATATTTAGAAAAATGCAGTGTTGCCATTTTAGTTTTTTTTTTTCGCATCGTGACAATGGCGCTGATTAAAAAACTTGCTCTAACCTAAAAATTTTTAACGTAATCAAATGTGGAATCGAAGCTTTGTTTCAAATAGTTCAAGTGCATGTATTCTATATTTTTAAAAACCGTTTCAATTAGTAGACAGCAAATCCAAACTTGAAGGGACCTCGATTTCCAAGAGAACGAAAAACATATTCACACTTGCGTTTCTGAAAAGTGTCGTTAGAGTTATACATTTGCATAAATATCTCCAGTTTTGATATTTTATCACACTAGTATCTATACAGGAATCTCATAACTTTCGAGTACAAACGATTGAGTATTGGAATATCTCAAATTGAGATCTAGAAATGTAGTATTTATTTACTCAAAAAAAAATAAAGATATATTAATGTATGTCAACCGAGGTGAACCTGTTTGTCGGTCTCGGACACTAATTGCCACTTAAAATTTAACTTATAGATCTAATGTTGGGATAATCCATGTCAAGTGAATAGGAGCTGTGGCCAAAATTGTAGCTGCCCAAAAAAATCAACCGAGGGCTCATTTTAAAGCTTATGAAGTCTACTTTCGAATGCGGTGTGCGCCTTTGAAAAATCAAATATGGCGGTTCCAATATGGCGACCGGAACTGGAATGAAAATTAAAAATTTTTGGAAAAAAAGCTTATAGAAAAAAAAATTTGCAAGCGACAAGACCGTATTTCGACTCAAATTGAAGCAAATGAACGGCTCTTTAAGGCTGGCGCAGTTGGATTAGAAAATTCAAGATGGCGGATCCAATATGACTGTGCAAAATCCCACTTTATAGCCAAATTTTTCAAATCTGACCACGAATATAAGATTATATTTTAAAAATTCAAAATGGCGGATATAATTTGGCGGATTCGCCATCTTAGTTTTTTTTTCGAAAATTAACCAATTTGCCCCAATTGAGGTGAACGCGGGTTTTTAGGGTCGCTTATCACTAATACAAAGTCAGATTTGAGTAATTCAAAATGGTTAGTCCAATATGACAGATTTTTTTTTCATAAATTGACGGATTTGTACATATAGGGTAGTTTCGAGGATCACCGAATAAATATAGTTTAAATCTACAAAATTAAAGATAACATATTTACTATTATATGCGAAATATTCATAAATAAACTGGTCTGAAATCATTAATATTGCAATTTCAAATTATCATTATTCTTTGCAGTGGAATACCTTTTGTTGGTTAGGTTAGATGATTTGTGTCTAGTTTATTGAAATCTTTAATGGCTTGGTATTTAGCATTTTGGACACTGCAGTTATTATTGGGTGTAACAATGATTTATTTCTAGTGATAAGGGAATCTAATAAGAAACTTTGTCTTAAGCTTAAAGGAATTTTAGCTTCTATTATGTATATTGGTTAGTAAATCAATTATTTTATTATTATACGCTCCTCCCCATTTAGTATACCTTATGCTGAAATACTTTGACACGGTGCATAGTAGGCAGTTGACAGAGAATTTGCACATACAAACTCTGACTTTGTTGAATATGAAAATCAAATATTCGGTCTTACTAACTACATTCTCTATGTGTTTTTAGTATTGAAGTTCACCCTCTAAATATACACTCTACTCTACTCTTTTCAATAGGTACTTAGTCATCATTTCTATATGTAGATCCCTAGATTTTATAAAATTCTATAAATTGATTCGTCCAAGTTCTCTGTTAACTGTTTACTTTAGAGTTATTTAATAGTTATTTTGATATAATTCAACATCATAAGTTGGGTAAGTTGAATATCAAGTCATTTACGTAATGTATAAATAGTAATGGACCCAAAATGGTGCATTGTGGTACTCCCGTAACAAGTTTATCTTTGTTATTTTTGTAGTTATTACATTCCTGTTTGTCAAATAACTAACTAACTAATAAGAATTTGGGATGACATTTGCCGTGCCTTTGGTTTTAGGGTTCCGTATATACAATATACGGATACCCTTATAATATCACTCAGGATTTCCGCCTCTGTCACATCAGAGCAATTTTCTCCTAAACTACTAGACGGAAGAAGTTGAAATTTGGTATGAAGGTATAGTTTGGTGACGCGATCAGGAGTACATATCACAAAAGAAGAAATTTTGATTTTAGGGGTACTTCTGGGGGGAAAAACTAAAAAAATCGACCGTTCCCCCCCTGATCTCTGAAACTACTGAACCTAAAATTTTGAAAAACATAGGAAATATAGAACGTTGCCCGAACTTCACAGGAAAAATAAGAAGAAACCGTTAATATAAATTTTGGGGGGCAAATTACAGAATTAAATGGAAAATATAAAATTAAAATTGTTTTTAACGCATCATGTTATATATCAAATGAAAGGGCTCATTATGACGAAAACAAATATATTTTTTTCATATTTTTAAATTAAATTAATTAAAAGATATTAACAAAAATATAAAAAAATTTTACCCATCCCCCCCTTATCTCCGAAACCATAAGCTGTAAAATTTTGAAAAAAAAATATAGGTATAGAGCCTTATCTGACCTTTACTGGAAAAATAAGGAGAAACCCCTAATATTCATTTTGGGGGGCAAATTATAGAATTAAATGGAAAATAAAAAATTAAACTTGTTTCGAACGTATCATGTAATATATCAAATCACAGGGCTCATTATGACTAATGCAAATATTTTTTTTTAATTTTTTTTAAATAAATATTTTAAAATATATTTAAAAAATTACCCATTCCCCCTTTATTCCCCAAACTACAAGACCTATTTTTTTATTTACAGGAAAAATACAAAGAAATCTTTAATATTAATATTTTTTTTAACATGTCATGCAATATATCAAATGAAGGGGCTCGTTATGAGGAAAACACATATATGTTATTTATATTTTTCAAAATTAATTGTTTACAAGATATTAACATAAAATGCTCATTTCTCGCTTTATTTCCGAAACGATACTACCTAAAATTTTGAAAATAATTAGGGGTACTGGTACTCATTTGAAATTTATAAGAAAAATTATTAGAAAACCTCCATGGTAATTTCAGGGACAAATTATACAATTAAATGAAAAATAAAAATTCAATTCTCAAACGAATCATGTAATATATCAAATAAAAGGCTCATTATGTGAATTACAAATATATCATATTTTTAAATCATTTGTTTAAAAGATATTAGCAAAGATATTAAACATCGACTTAATTCCCATTTTAGAAATTTAAATTTTGAAAAATATATTTTATTTGTATTTTTAAATAATTTGAATAACAGATTTAATAATTTATAATTTAAAACTTGACCTATTTTGCCCTTTATCTTCCAATCTATAGAGCCTCAAAATTCAGACAATAGATTATAAAAGGCTTCCCTGAAAGTTTATTAGTAAAATAAAACTCTAATGTTAATTTTTGGGGGCCAAATTAGAAAACTAAATACAGCGAATCTTGAAGGTGGTACGGAACCCTTAGTATGCGAGTCCCAACTCGCACTTGACCAAATTATTTAAAACCCATATTGCTTATCGGAGATTATGTGGCGTTTTTTAAGCATTTATAATAATTAATATAACATAAATGGTTTTGGCCAGAAAATTCAAAAAAATGTACGACGGAATTGTCACTGAGACCCAAGATGATTTCCAGTGATTTGTGGAAAATTCTTAGTCAAAAATACACTTAGTCTGACAGCCGCATGTATTAGAAGATTCAAAATATCTTACCGTTGGTATCTATCCAACCTATTTTGTTAATTTTAACTCTTCCAAAAATATCTAACGATGACGGAATAATACCTACTAGATTTTGTATACCTACTACATAATTAAACAAATTGGTTTGTATACTATTATCTATTACTGATCGCATTTGTCTTCCATTATGTTAAATTGTTATACTCGTTCCACTAGGAAAAAGCTTTTAAATTGGAGGACTAATAAAATTTGATATAAATTTTTACCTCTTTTTTGGAGGTCGTCCCTCGTAATTTGTGTTGTGAGCGCCGTAGGAGCTGGTGGAAGGCCAAGATGGGGAGCTGTGGGGGTGCCGGGATACCAAGCCCATCCGGGCGTTTGTCCGTTGAACATCCGCAATTTATCGTACACGGATTCGTTTTGCGCCGAAGCCTGCTGTTCTTTTTGCGATGCCAAGTTCCTGAGCACCCTGTTTATTGACGACACCTGTAAGAAAATATTAATGATAATTCTCTATTTTAAACTTATTCTTCAGCAATAATAATTCTACATATACGAGGGCTGCCTTTTATATTTCGGAATTGGACAACCCTAGTGTTGCAATCTGACAACTGACAGCTCTATCGTAAAGCTTGACATTTTTGAGGTTATACGTACTCAGAACGTTTTGACATACGAGCGCTATGTGTTGTTTACAGTAACTTAAAGGATTCATCTCGCCCAAAAAATGGAATTAAATAGTGAACATTTTCGTGCAATTATTTTTTACAACTTTCGACGTGGATTAAGTCAGCAAGAGTGCATGGATGAACTTAATTTAATTTTTGGCGATGAAACTCCATCAAGGATCACTGTTTATCGATGGTATGGGAATTCAATCGAGGTCGTAATTCACTCCAAGACGAATTTCGTGAAGGTCGTCCAAAAACAGTTGTTGTTCCGGAAACCATTGATGCTGTGCGCGAACTGATTTTGCAAGATCGTCATGTGACCTATCGTGAGATTGAGTCAACCTTACACATTAGTGGGACCAGCATACATTCAATATTGCATAAACATTTGAATGTCAAAAAAAATTGTTCGCGTTGGATCCCACACAATTTGTCAATCGTTCAAAAACAGGCTCGTGTCGATTGGTCGAAAGAAAAGCTCAAAAAATACCATCGCGGTGCTTCAAACACGTTTATGACATAGTGACAGGTGATGAATCGTGGATTTACGCGTATGAGCCTGAAAGTAAACAGCAGTCGATTGTATGGGTGTTTCAAGATGAGCCGAATCCAACAAAAGTTGTTCGCACACGAAGCACTTTTTTCGGAAAAACTGGACATGTCGCAACCGTACCACTAGAATAACGCAGAACAGTCAATTCTGAGTGGTACACAACCATTTGTTTGCCAGTTGTCTTCCAAGAAATGAGGAAAACCAACCCCCAAAGACGGATCACTCTTCACCACGACAATGTGAGCTCTCACAGATCGGCTCAAACAACTGCATTTTTGACCACTCAAAACATCGATTTGATGAATCATCCGCCGTATAGTCCTGACTTGTCACCCAATGACTTCTTTTTATTCCCGTACGTAGAAAACAAACTAAGAGGTCAACGTTTTTTAACACCTGAAGAAGCGGTTTCTGCGTTCAGAATGCATGTTTTGGAGATACCTAAATCAGAGTGGAAAAAGTACTTCGACAATTGGTTCAAACGCATGCAAAAGTGTATAGATCTTCATGGGGAATATTTTGAAAAACAATAAAGCGATTTTCGCTGTTTAATATTTGTTTTTGTTCTCTAATCCCGAAATATAAAAGGCAGCCCTTTTATTGTTTACTAACATCTATGAAATATTTGTAAGTACAATAAGTTTGTAACAAACAGCTAATACTTATTTATAAATAATTTAAGTCTTAATATTAAACCCGTTATTCCCCAACAACTAACATTTATTAATATAATTAAAGAATATTAAATATATTTAAAATCAGCAGCCTTAGCTTACAATTGTTACATAACAAATTTTACGTCATAAGTAGTAGAATTTTTTTAAACTGTATAATTGGCATGGAATTTTTTCTGAAGCCAAAGGTTTTTAACGGATGCCCACACTTAGACTTAGAATACATTAGTGTGGCACTGAAATGCAAAAATTGCATTTGTTTCGACACCCTTACCGACCGACACCACTTTTTCTTGATTTTGAAATACCCTTACAACTTAGTTTTGTGTGTAAGAAACAGAGGACAGTTTATATATTATGAGTCTGTTTATTTATAGAAAATCAATAAATTTTAGTAAATAAACAAATATACCATTCACTTAATACGAGGGCTGCCTTTTATATTTCGGGATTGGACATCCCTAGTGTTGCAATCTGACAACTGACAGCTCTATCGTAAAGTTTGACAGTTTTGAGGTTATACGTACTCAGAACGTTTTGACATACGAGCGCTATGTGTTGTTTACAGTAACTTAAAGGATTCATCTCGGTCAAAAAATGGAATTAAATCGTGAACATTTTTTTCGTGCGATTATTTTTTACAACTTTCGACGTGGATTAAGTCAGCAAGAGTGCATGGATGAACTTAATTTAATTTTTATTTTGCAATCTACATCAATAAATATAAAGCCATTGACAACGAAGTCAGAATAGACTTTGAAACGTTTGGTATTCCTGCAATATACGTCGTTTTATTTCTATTGTGGTGTTATTGCCCAAAAAAACATAAAAGTAATTACCAATCTGATTAGAATATCCAGACCCTATAAGCTCCGTAATTCCTTTCCATTTAATTTAACACCCTTTATTGTTTAAATCTAAATAATCATAAGTCCTGAGTAATGAGCACATACCTAACATAGAAGTTGAAAATATAAAAAAATCAAAAGCATGACAAACCTACAAATATCCAGCCATTGATCAAAACAGCAATTCCTCCTAAACCATATTCGAGCATAAATCATGAAACATGCCATTCTCAATAGCACCATAAACAGTCAAACCCTAAAGTATTAAGTTCCGGATGCTGGAATGCGAGACGGTCCTGTACGTAGGAGAAAGCGAAAGATAAAATTTATTCGTCTGGTATAAAAGAGGCGCGAGGGGTAGTTTTTTGAACGGAATCACCAAAGCGTGCTTTCCACCATTTGAGTGCGGTCATATGTGAAATAGATGCGCGGATGTAGATGGGGAGAAGGTCGTTATATAAATGTAATTTCACGAATCTGGCTTATTAAAAGTCCTGTTAGGTACCGCATTCGGGTAGAGTTTAATTGTGGTCCGTAATTCTCTCTATAAGGTTTCTGTCGAATTGTCCAAAATAAGTTTTGCAGTGTACCACTAGTGCAAATGTGAGAGTAACTATTTTGTATGCTTATATATTCTTCATTTCTCTACAGATATAATAAGTGGTCTAAACCTGTGATAAAAATTATCAGCATTAGTGCAGACATGTAGCTTACGAATTTAGGATTTTCGCAGTCAATTAAAATAATGACTTTTTTCTTCAAAAGTTTTTCGAGTATTCTTTTGCATCATCCTAATGGAAATGCTGTGTGTTGTGGAACCTTTGGTGTGTTACAAATTGCACCCTTTATTTAAATACTCAACGCCGTTTCAATAACTCTAAGTTGTTATCATTAAGGAGTAAACCCCACTAAACCTAAATTACAATTTTCTCCAATTTATACCTATCATTAAAACTATTAGCAAGCTACAGTAATCAGTACAAAGGTTAAGTTAAGTAAGTAACTGAATTCTAAATAACAGATATCACAGAAATTTTAAAGATAGTGCAAAGATTTTGTATAATGAAATTATGTAAATTGGGATAATCCTTAATTACCCACCATTTTAACCCTACGTCAATAGCGTACTGAGCGGGGGGGGGGGGAGGGGAGGAGTTGCTCCCCCTGGACCTGTAAGACCTGCCGTGAGCCATCAAACCTTCCCATAAATTTGCTGTCTTGCCCCCCTCTCCGTAGTACCCCCTTGTGAAATTTTAACGTGTCTTGTTTAACATGATAGATGACATGTACAATATAAAAACTCTTATATCATGTTCGCCTTGAAAGCTAGAACTTTTATCGCAGAAACTCTGAAAACAAGAAAGGTTCTGTCAAAAATCGTCTAAAGAGTGGATACTATAATAGAAACAGATCCCATATACAAGGTGTTTCAGAATATGTGGTCAATCTTTCAGGTTAAGGTAAAACATATGTTATTCCTATAGATTTTCTTGCTGTGTGAATACAGGTCTCCCAATTAAAGTAATGCGATTTTTTACACCCTTTACAATAAAGCCACAGAAACAATCTTCTTAAATGATTGGAACAATAAACTAAAAACATATTTTTTAACTTCTCGTTCGATATCAATTCAATAAATAGTTTCGGTCATTTGTTTTGTATACTATCCGTACCAAATTGAACTCATTAAAATGTGGGCAAAAAACATCGCGCAGCCTTTAAATGTACCGTTGATATTGCTAAGAGGGTTAACTGAATTACTTATGAAGAACTGTAGAATCTACAAAAACTGCCTGAATAAATTTGACGTGATAGGTGGTTCACTAATGATGGAGCACCTGCCCATTTTTGAGTAGCAGATCCAGAATTCCTAGATAAAGAGAAAGCAAAATAGGAGGAACTTCTTGATCACTTGATTTAAACCCTTTATATTTTTGTTGTAAGGACTATTAAAATCGTTTGTCTATGCCAATTTAATTGACACTACGAAAAGGATTTATTTTTGTTTCCACGAAATATCATATTATATTTTTAATTCTTAAAGAAAGGGAAAGTACACTTCAGTGAATTTCAATGAATCTACGCTCTTTTCTCTAAAACGGCTCAATCAGTTTGAGTATTTTACATTGTATTCTACAAAAAGATGTTCCCGTTTGATTCCGTATAATTTTCTATAACGTAAAGTATACTGTTTTTTCTGAATACCGGAAAAATATGTGCAAAAAACGGTAAAAATTAATGTAAATGTCAAATATCCATCATAAACATGTAGCTTAAATGTCAAGATATGCCATGAAAGTATACCGTACAGGGTGTTTGTAACGGTTTTCATTTTTGCGGGGCTTAAAGTCGAGTGAAATGTATCGAAAAGAAAAATTGTTATGTGAGCGATCTTTTCGGCACGCTATACGGTGGTAGATCTGTGTATGCAGGCATGGAAATTCAAGCAGCAAGTCATGTGCACAGTTGAACTATAGGGCGAAGTAAAGTTACAGGGTGGTGCATAAGCAGTTGCATATATAGGATGGTTGAAACATAAGATGCGTTAGAATCAAAGTTATACAGGGTGGTTTAAAAAATATTGTACTGGATGGCACATAACTACCTAATTGCGTGGTTAAAATAAGAGCGAAGTAAAACTATATTTATACAGAGTGGATAAACAAAATAAGCATTTGCTGTAAGGATATTTGAGTTACAGGGCGGAGTGTTCAGAAAATGTTAAAAGCACTTGCATATACAGGATGATTAAAATATAAGGTGGAGTGGAATTATAATTATACAGGGTGGTTAAAAAAATGTTATATATTCTGGAACTTGCTTACACTCGACATGTGAGGCTAAATAAAATTATAGGTATACAGTGTGATATAAACAATAGAAAAATAGAAATTAGTCAATGGAGTAAAAAGGGTTCATACTTACAACGGTTGCAACATCGTAGGGAGTTGAGCTATTGTTATACAGGGTGGTTCAGAAAGTGATAGACAATTTATATTGGATTACCAATACACACAAACATATACAGGGTGGTTGCAATATAAAATAATAATTAATAAAGAATATATGTCAGAAAATAGTGATTGATTGCACACGTTTTCTAAACGGTTTTTATTTTAAGCCAGTTGAAGTCTGTTTTTTTTAAATATAAATTACATTATTGTTTAATGAGCCGTTTAAGAGTTTCATAGGCAAAAGGATAGCCGATAAAGTAGCGGCTGTCTTAACATAATTAGTGAATGTAGAAAGAATTTACATGAAGCAGAAGGTTTATTTAATGAGAGGTACTTCGATTGTACCATATCGAGAAATTACTTGCGGGAGCTGCTTCAGAGGTTTGAAGCAACTGGAGGTGTTAAAGGATCTGGTGACAATAAAATTTATATAATTACACAAATGGTAGTACACCCTATTTCCTCTACAGCTAAAGTTGCGTCTATCTGTCAAGTTGACTACATTTCATTTCATCCATACGAATTAAAAATGGCCCACCAACTTTCAGATGACGATCCCGACAGACGACTGGAATTCTGTGAAATTATGAAAAATAAAATTTATCAAAACAATCAATGAAAATATGAACACACAATATGTACGTATTGGAGTAATAAAAATCCCGAGATCTTTCGTGAAAAACATTCAATTTTCAGAAAAAATTAATGTTTGGTCAGGCACTATGAGAAACCAGTTGTCGGAACCCGACTATAATAACTTTTTAAAACAAGGACTTATGAAGAATACAAGGCAGTTCAAGCTGACACATTCGAACGAACCTGGGACTTTTATTTATTACGAAATTTAACGGAAGTATACGAATGCCTGAATCTGGACTAACAGTTTTGTTTTGAATTTTTGAGAAACAAGAAAATCAGCATCAAAGCGATAATATTGGAACAAACCTCGAATGTTGTCACACAATATGTAAAACAGTAGTTATACAGGGTGAGTTTTTTTGATGATCAGTATGAGGATCTCGGAAACTAGCGGAGATAGAGCAATGGTTAAATTGGGAAACATTTGCAGTTTTATTGGCCCAATTTAATGACACTTTCAGATTTTTGTAAAGAGTCATGGCTTACTAGATATTTTGAAAAAACGAAATTCTGTCGATTTAGTGAAATCACTCTAGCTCCTTTCTTTATGATTTTATAAGAAAAGTGTAAATAACAAAATTGAAGGGAATTGCATCTCGAATACGATTGTCATGTCCTCGTTTGCGTGACAGCTCTCGTTTCGAGATATAACACAAACTTATCTTTTTTTTAATGGAAACCATAGTTGGCTATGACCTCAAAAAATCTGACATTTTAAGTTATTCATAAAAATATCGAAGTTATGGATGCTTTTCTCTCTTATTTTCACTTTTAACGTAAGTAGCCATGAAATAGATTGATTTATTAATAACTATTTCAAAAAAAATTGAACGATTATTTTATTAGGTATATCAGATATAACGAAAAAACTAAATATGTAGGTACTTACTAAAAACTTAGAACTTATAGAAGTCTATAACTGCCAAATCGAGAGACCGGGGTGGACATTCGCATGGGCCATTTCTTCCTATCCAAGAGTTTGGATAGATATCTTATTGTTGTCTTACTAATAACGAGTTATGAGCAGGTGTTCCATCATGTTGGAACCACTCAATGTGCCAGCTTCTGCTGCAATCTCACGAGTTGATGATTTTGATTAACCATTGCCAAAACATTTATTTGTGCTACTTTGTTAATTTGATTAGATTCCTTTCGTGGTTTAGTAAAAGATCCATATCTGCGTAAACTATTGTAAAGCATCTTAAATATACATAGAGCAGGTTGACGTCGATTAAAATATCTATGAATGTATTCCTCAGCTGCACGAACTGAATTATTATGGCATATGATATAACATTCCACCATATTCAGTTTTTCTTCTTTAGAATATTTCATTTTATCACGAAAACTTGTTAATATCGACTGTCAGTTCAGCACTACTATTGGAATTACTCTCAAATGAGGAAACGTCAAAGTAAAAACAATCTTTTTCATGGCTTCCTACGTTAAAAGTGAAAATAAGAGAGAAAAGCATCCATAACTCCGTTATTTTTAAAATAACTATATCGAATATTAAATCGTTGAAAAGCTCTAAAAACGTTCGATTTTTTGAGGTCATAGCCAACTATGGTTTCTATTCAAAAAAAGATAAGTTTGTGTCATATCTCGAAAACGAGAGCTGTCACGTAAACGAGGATATGACAATCATATTCGGGATACAATTCCCTTCAATTATGATATTTACACTTTTTTATAAAATCAAAAACAAAGGAACTAGAGGGTTTTGACTAAATCGACAGAATTTCGTTTTTTCAAAATATCTAGTAAGCCATGACTTTTTACAAAAATCCGAAAGTGTCATCAAATTGGGCCAGTAAAACTGCAAATCTTTCCCAATTTAACCATTGCTCTATCTCTGCTAGTTTCCGAGATCCCCATACTGATCATCAAAAAAAACTCACTCTGTATATACAGGAATACTGGTTCATCATTTTGTAGACATCTGTGTCTATCAGAATAACTGTGAGGAAGAGTTTGGGTACAAGCAGCCAGGAATCTGGGATATTTACGAAATTGCGTTACTACGCTTTGTTTTTCATTTACAATTTTCAAGATCTTATCTGTTGTTGCAGAAAAAAAAATCTGCGGATTTTGATAATCTGAAAAACTTACAGACTCTCAAAAAATCTAATAAAATTATAAACTAAAACGATTCTAAAACTGTTATAAAAATACTCTAACCTGACTTGAAAAGTTCAACAGATAATGGAACCAATTATTAAATTCAGTAATATGATCCTGTCCAAACAGAATAGTGGTGTCTACGTTATCGCTTTCTGAATCATAAAGGGTCAATTGACGTGTATTCGAAAGCATTTGATGTAGGAAAAACCTTTTTTCGAATGCAGAACATATCACATTTTAGGATCTGCCTTGTCAAAAGCAGGGTCACTCGATGACATGTGGCTCAACAATACCACAATCTGGCCGTGCATTCTATTTAATTGCATTAATTCGCTCAGACGAATCCAATAGTGAATTTTGTTGAGAAGTTAATTTGGTGTAGGAAAGAAATAAAAAATAATCTGCATATATTAAAGGAAATCAATTTTAACAATCTATGTTTTATATTTTGGTTTCAGTTTCTTTTATTATATAAGCTTTAATAGACTAACGAAAACTAGTAGAAAAGATAAAATCAATAGTACCGTTTTTATAAATAGTCCAAAATTGAACTATCAAAAAATACAAGTTTTCGTAAAGCTTTAGCATTTTTGTGTGTAATTCTAGCCAGCTTGATCACTGATTTTGTAAACAAAAGATCCTAGACAAGCCTTTGAAAAAACTAATAAAAAAAATGGGGGTGAGATATCCCATTTATCCCGTAGTGTGGATCCGCCACAGCCTACCTTGATATTTAGGTAAAAATTTTACTAATCTACATTTTTCTTCAATTATATTTATGTTTGTCATTTTAATCTTTTTAAATAACTAAAATATTATAGGTTTTACAGGGTTTTCTTTAATTAATTTATGTATTTATTCATTTACTATATATGAGCTCTCTTCAAGTATACAAGTTACTATTAGATTAATATCAGCATAATATTCAAAAACCTCAATATTACCGGCGCATCAACCATTTCATAGAAGTAAATGTAAGTGAAACATTGAACTCAAAATAAATAGAAATAAAAAAATATTACTTATATTCAAACTCATATAACTTTTGTTAATTACAAATAATTTGATCAAGTGCGAGTTGGACTAGCATACTAAGGGTTCCGTACCACCTTCAAGATTCCCTTGATTTTTATAACAATATATATGTATTTATTTTTCTAATTTGGCCCCCAAAAATTAACATTAGAGTTTTGTTTTACTAATAAACTTTCAGGAAAGCCTTTTATAATCTACTGTCTGTATTTTGAGGCTCTATAGATTGGAAGATAAAGGGCAAAATAGGTCAAGTTTTAAATTTTAAATTATTAAATCTGTTATTAAAATTATTTAAAAATACAAATAAAATATATTTTTCAAAATTTAAATAGTTTAGTTTTTAAAATGAAAAATAAGTCGATGTTTAATATTTTTGCTAATATCTTTTAAACAAATGATTTAAAAACATGATATATTTGTAATATAATTCCCAGGCCTTAAAAAAGTTGAAAAATATGCTAAATTAAAGTGGTTAAATTTTAAAATCAAACATTTGTACAGTAACCCTAGTCTATGAAAAATTGATAGTTCTTCATTGTACAAAAAACTTACACATAAATTAAATAATAACGAACTCGCACCATGAATGGAGTTTACAGACATATGTTTTGCATGATTAATGCAAAGAATAAAAATAAAATGATAAAGCTTAATAAAAAACTTAATCAGTTATCTCCAAAAATAAAACAACATTTGAAAACGTCATCTATTGTGGAAAACCATTACTCTCAACCTTTTAATAACGAAGAATTAAAATTGTTAAATGGTGTTTTAAAATTTAGCATTCCTGAACAACGTGATGTTCTTGACATAATGAGCCTTTTATTTGATATATTACATGTTGCGTTTGAAAATTTAATTTTTATTTTCCATTTAATTGTATAATTTGTCCTTAAAATTACTATGGAGGTTTTCCAATTATTTTTTTTTATAAATTTTCAAGTGAGCTCCAGTACCCCTAATTATTTTCAATATTTCTACTAAACAGCCTTTAAAACCAACAATAATTTGGCCAAACACATAAAAATAATAAAGATAAAATTAATAAGTATGAAAACTCAGAAGTCTATAAGTTAATATGTGGTAGTTGCCCAAAATTTTACATCGGTCACACAGGAAGGTTTTTAAAACAAGATTTGCCGACCATTTATTAAATGAAAATCATATTCCACAAACTGCTTTCGAAATTTTACATCTAGAACAAAACAGTAAGAAATTAACTCTTTTAGAATCACCTGAGATCAATAAAAATTAAAATTCTCCACATTTTTTAAATGACCAAACTGATACAAATATGTCTCCCTTACTTAATCTTAATATACTTACATAATACAAAATTGAAGATTATATTAATAATATTTACCTGCACTAATATTATACAGTAAACATATTGTACTTTCTACCTATACACTCATTATTATCTTACAACACTATATAATATATTCAGATATTTAGCATTTAGTTTAATATTTAATTCTGACCAAGTCTATCATCAGAGCGAAACAATTGTCAAATCAAATATAATAAACTTGTGAAAATTATATCACACTGGTAGTCTTTTAATATAATTAAAATATGAATTTTCACCAAAGTTTTCTTCCTATATTCTGCATAAATACAACATTGAACAATACCCAACTTACATTTGGATTTGTATCATTTCAAAGAACAAATCTTTTTTCATCGTCCCATATGACTTTTTGCTTATATATTTGTCCCATTCACAACATGCCAAGAGTTCACAAAAAATGGGCAACTATCGCAAGCACATACCAGGACATTCAGTGAACGGGATTGGTTTTGGTCAAAACCGATTTTCTTGCAAAAACAAGTGAGTGATTATCACTATTTTCTTCCTCTAACATCTAAATAACTAACACCGTTGTTTACAACTTCAGCTGTACATTTAAATACCAACAATATTAATAACTTTCCATTTTCGATTACAAAAACCAAATAAGTGCTAAATTACATAAATAAACTCGATGCAAACGGCTATATTTGTAATGCTATTCCACAGAAATAAAATGGGCAAGAACAAAAGAAAAAGCTCGGTAGGAGCATTGTTAATACTATTAACAATGTGGAATAACTCTGAGGTCATACTTGTACATAAGAATGGAGATAACATAAATATAGGAAATTATAGGCCCAATTGTTTATTATCCCTCTTATACAAATTACAAAAAAAGGTCTTTGATAGCATTGAAACCTAGACCGTTCTGGTTGCACTGGTAAAAGCTACAATAGACTAGCGATATACTAAAAAGTACGCATTAGCCGATAATAAAAAAAGAGAGAGAATTTCCCTTGGCAGAGGAATTAGGTAGGGCGATACTATCTCATCCAAGTTTTTCACCTTGGGACGCAAAATGTATTAAAACGGATGTATTTTGAAAATATGGATCTGATTCTGAATTGTATACGATTGAGTCATTTAAGGTTCAATGCAGACCTAGAAGAACTAAAAACATGCTACGAGATTTAAACGAACAATCTAGCAAAATAGGGCTCAAAATAAACCTTTATAAGACTAAAATAATGAGCAACACTCAAAATGAAGTTAGCATTGACAACGACTTCCTAGAGAACGTATGGTAGTACATATTCTCTGCCACACTGTCCAAATTGAAAAAGAAAATCAAACAGCTGAAATAAAACGAAGGATTTAACTGTCATTGACAACCTTTGGAAAACTCAGTTTTATATTAAAGAATAAGAATAAACAGATGAGCCTAAAGCGTTAAAAATATGACAGTTGCATATTACCAGTGACTACATACCTATGGATTGGAAAGGATAACCTTAACAAGGAAAAAACTACGGAACAACTAGATGTAACCCAACAAAGGACAAGATGGGTCAAGTTTGGAGCTCATATGCCAATGGCAAAAATTTGGAAAAAATGAGCACAAAGATTCATAATTTGGAAACCACGGGAAACTTAAAGAGACGTAGGGATAGCAAAAGACAGATGAATGGAAAAATTTGGAGAGGCAGTGGATGAATACAGGCAAGAAGAAATTCCCATAAATAGAATCAAATATTATTTTGTTGTATTTACATAGAAAACTATAATTGAAGGTTAAGACAAAATGCAGTGTTAAAGTATTGAAAGATTTCCATACTTCGTACTGTTTATTATAACGGTTACTGTAGCCTAAATGAAGGAAAAACCGGAAGTTTTCAAAGTTAAAAGGTTGATATTATCATTACAGCCTCTAAATAAGTGATGATATCCAACGTTAAGAACTACTAGCACAACCCCAAGTGAAAAATTCCAAATTTATTTTTAGGGCTGTAAAAGGGATAGCTAAAAATAAAAACCGCCAAATGTATCAAATGATGCATGTAGTTCAGTTCATCAACGTCTGCGTTTATTTACCATTGTCACACACTTTAATAATTCATGTTGTCAATTCTAAAGCCCCCGACATCTACATTACCAAGGGATGTAACTGACTGTAGCTAAGCCCCGCATTATATTTTTTAACAATTTTAAATTGCCCAAAAGCAGTTATTATCATCAGATAGCATTGTCCCATTGAATTACACCGAAACCCACCAAAATGGAAATCAATGTGGTTTGAGTCTTCAACCGAAAGGGAAGTAAATTAATTTAAGAACTCAATTTCTTTACACTACATCCGGTTTTGAACAATAGTAAGAAGTAGTAAATTCCTAGGCAGAAGAAATGTTTATGCAATTACCATTTATACTAGCCGAGTGTTTTGATCTAATTAAAATAAAATATGGTTACGTTTTAATTAAGATTTATATCAAGCTTCTGAGTAATTAGCTCCACAACAGAATATTTATAAAAATAATCTAATTCTGCTTTTATTGTTCGGAATTCTAGATTGCTGAAAGGATTTCAGGATAAGTATTAATCTTAGAAAATCCTTATATTACAATAAGATGTTACTTTTAATTTTTATTAATAAATACTGCCATCAATACTTAAAGTTCATCTTAAAAAAAACATTGCTGACAAGAAATTTGAGTAATATTTTTGATAAAAATATCAGATTATAATTGAAAGAACCTAGACTCTGAGAAAAGAAAGAGATTAGATACCCATATATTACCAGATGTTTGGTTAAGTCTTAAGAAACAAAAAAAACCTTGCACAAAAAGTATAAACAATTTAAATAACTTGCAATATAAAGATGCATACCAAAACATACTTACAACTTACTATTGGCACTGGTATTTATTATTGCAATTATTTCAATAAGCAGCCATAAAAAATAAGTCCACAAATATATTCTTTGTCAATAATAAAAGATCAAATTTTCTTTGACCTACAAATCTTATTTACGTTATGTTAAAGAATAAATAGCAGAATTAATTTGAGTAAAATATTGGAACTCCCTCTCATATTTTTAATCGTTGATTGTTTAAACTCAGGGATTATTCATAATTTTAAAGCTAATGGTGGGATCAAGATAAATTAATAGACTTGATTCATTGATTCAAACGTAATTAAATTTATTCAAAAATTAATATACACTAGAATGGCTGAATTTCTTAATAAATTTAACTTGATTTGATCTAAACAATTTTTACTTTAGGGCATCAATGAATTTATTGAAGACGCGAGATGTAAAGACCGACATCTAGGAATTTCGGGGAACTAGCACATAGAGGTTCCGAATTTGGAGCCGTTCCATGTAATTGCAGTTACCCGTAACTCCTAGGTTAGAATGTCACGATTGAATTTTCAGGTAAACTTCACCTGTCAGAGATATTGAATACTCTCTTCGAGGTGTCATTCTTTTGTACGCAAGACAATATATATAATATATATTGTTTCTGGTTAGGAAACCTTCATCAGTTGCGCTTCCCACAATTGAACGTCCTCTCGAACACTTCTTTAAGTATTTGATACATATCGCTAAATTTGAAGACGTGAGATCTAAAGACCGATATCTAGGATTTTTGGGGAAACTAGGGACATAGAGGTTCCGAATCTGGAGCCGTTCCATGTAATTCCCCGTAACTCCTAGGTTAGAATATCACGATGAAATTTTCAGGTTAACTTCACCTATCAGAGATATTGGATACTCTCTTCGAGGTGTCATTCTTTTGTACGTCTGATACTACTGAATGGTACTCAGAATACTACAATCCACTATTCTCACTATTAAATTTGCAGAATAAATATACTAAAAATAGTATAAGCGAATGGTGAAGACTTAAAAAAATCATGTAGTAAATATCAAGTATATTTGTAAGATAACAGGAAAAAGCTAATAAACTATAGAGTATACTAATATACTTTCTACTGACTTTATAGATAAAATTCCTGAGAAAATATAAAAAGTTTATGCTTTTAAATATATCTTCATAACTGCACTGATAATGTTTTACGTCCTTTCGGGAAATAAGTAAACAAATAATAAAAAATAAATGAAATATAATGCGAAACGAAGCATTGTATAGCAAATATTAGGGCTAATTTCAGTCTTATTGACATTTCCTAATGCTCTGTGATAGGTCACAAATTGTAGAATTCGTTGGACAAGAGCATTCAGTTTAAGCACATATCCTAACTAATTTATTTATAGTAACTAAATCTGTTAAGAAGCAGACTTCTTTAATTAACTGAACCAAATATGTCAAGCAGGTGTATATTAAGCGTATAACAAACGTATATTGTTTACAAATAAGATAAAACATTTCATATGATTGACGGCAAGATCAAATGAAAAAGGAACTTGTTAAATAATAAATTCTAAATCTGGCGTTTGCTGTAACAAGGACTGAGCACGGCAACACCTTGACACCTACATGTAACTAGCCCGAAATGAAAACGAATTTGACAGCAGTAACCTTTTTAGAGATGGTATCTATGAGATGCGATAAGCTTGAAATATCAAATACCTAATTAAACTATTTTCGATTTTAAATTAACAACAGTGTTTATGCAATAATATCAAAATATAATATGGTACTGTAACAAACATATTTCTATATAAATTTCATCTTTGGATCGTGTAAAACAGAATAAAAGGGGGAAGGAGTTTGCTATAATCATATGAAAAATCCTTAATGTTATTAAAAAATAATTAACTTTATACCAATAATGATTAAGTATAACAAAAGAAGATAAGAACTTCCACAATGAAATTATAGCAGTATTTTATTTCACAGTATAATATAATTAATTAGTGGGATTCCCTAATTACGTCAAATGTTTAAATGTAGAGGGGTCATCTAAGATTTGTAGAAGCGGGGGATAAGGAAATTTTAAAGTTTGTGATGTCATAATGTCAAATATTACAAACAGATATTTTTTTGATGCAGATCGATTGCCAGTTGTATTAGGTAATGCCATTTTAGCCAATAATACACATTATATACCTAAACCTATTTAAGTTAAGTAAAACACTAGATATGTCATAGTGAGACGACACTTGGCAAAAGAGATTTAAAAACAAATGTTGAGAGTTCCGGTAAAGATGGCGGGATAGCCAGATGCACATTTTTCATCCGACAACAAAATTTAATTTTTTGATAGTAATTTAACATTTACATAAAAATAATAGTGCAATAAGTGTAAATAGTGATGTCAGGATTCTAGTGTAGTAATTTTAACCAAGGATGACCTATCCAATTAGGAATAACCTCAGGTTATTATAAAAGTGTTAATTCCGTGAACTAAGATCTTCAACCAAATATTCGAAAAACATTTAAAGATTTGTATCCCCATCCCATAGACGCTATAAAGTGAAAAAGACGCTCTTGAAGTGAATTATGTGTTAGTTTAGTGGTGGCCGGAACTCCAAGGCTATCCCGCGTTGTATATAGAATTTGTATATAATACAATAACTTTTATAAATAACACTGGTTTCTGGCTAATAAGATCGGAAAGATCAAAGCCACCCCCGTCTCGCAAGAGACACCCTTGCTGAAGAAGAAGAAGAAAACAAATGTTACATAAGGGATTTAGACATCTTTTATGTCGTTTGTTGACTTTTATGTTGGACGCTACCTATGAAGTGTAAGTCATCATAGACAGCCGATTATATACAGGGTGTCACTCTGAATGGCTTCAATAGGTTATATCTTAATTACAAAAAAAAACATAAAGATTTACATTTTCTATTTACCAAATACTGTATTGTTTTCCATGATTTTTATGGAGTTTTTTTTACATTAAATGAGTATTAAATGTGCATTTATGAATTTCATATTGTCAGAACATATGAAATTAACATAATACAGGGCCTGTATTTTGATTTAGCTGATAGTATGAACTTGTGTTAGTAATTTATATATATATATATATATATATATATATATATATATATATATATATATATATATATGTCATCTACACTGATTTATTAGAGCTTTTGATAAATCACCCGATTCTAACCGAAAATTTATTTTCAGTCTTTGGTTTTAGTAGTGACTCACGGGAACATAACACTATATACTATTTGAGTAACCGCCAGCAAACTTAGTCTGACACTTATTGGCACTGGCGGATCTTGAGGGTTGGGGGGGGGGGGCTAAGTGGTTGCGCTCTCCCAAAGTGGTATGCTTTTTAGTGACAGATGACAATCCTGGATCCGCCACTGCTCCTTGGCTTCAATTTTGGTTCCTTACTCTTTTTTGATATTCTTTAACTGTTCTGAAATCTTCTTTTCACAGATGTAAAATAAAGGCGTATTTTACATACTTGATAACAATTTTGATCATGTCTCATATAATAGTCTATAACATGAGATTTACGGTTTCTTCACTGTTTTCTCTAAAACTGCTCAAGGAATTTGAATATTATAAATCGTATTCTACAAAGATATGTTCCAGCTTGATTCCGTATATTTTTCTATAACGTAAAACTTACCATTTTTCTGAAAAAGTTACGGGGCTTATAGTCGCGTGAAATAGCAGAAAATATTTCATTAGTTTATCGAAACGAAATTTTGTTATGTCGGCGAATTCTTATATATGGTATACGGTTGTAGGTGTGAGCGTACGTGCATCTGATATTAGGTGGTACATAAGCAGTTGTACACATAGGATAGTTGAAATATAAGTTGGAATTGAATTAGGTATACCGGGTGGTTCTAAAAATATTGTATTGGGTGGCACATAAGTATTTGCATATACAAGGTGGTTGAAATAAGAGTGGAGCAATACTATAGTTATACAGAGTGGATATTTGCGTTATAGGACGGAGAATAATTACAGTTATATAAAAGGCTTTAAAAATTCTTAGAATATACAGGATGATTGAAATATAAGGTGGAGTAGAATTACAGTTATACAGGGCGTTTTAAAAAAGTTACATAATTTGGAACATAAGTAGTTGCTTATACAAGGTGTCTGAAGTAAGGGTAGGGTAAAATTATTGTTATTCATGGTGTATAAAAAATGTGTTATATAAGCATAAGCAATCGCATCAATAAATATAAAGCCATTGACAACGAAGTCAGAATAGACTTTGAAACGTTTGGTATTCCTGCAATATACATAGTTTTATTTTTCTATTGTGGTGTTATTCCCCAAAAATAAATCAAATTTTCATTTTGCAATCACATCAATAAATATAAAGCCATTGACAACGAAGTCAGAATAGACTTTGAAACGTTTGGAATTCCTGCAATATACGTAGTTTTATTTCTATTGTTTTGTTATTCCCCAAAAAAACATAAAAGTAATTAAGCATAAGCAGTTAGGATATTTGAATTATAGGGCGTAGGACGGGGTATAATTATAGATATCGGTTAAAAAAATTGTAGAAGCAGTTGCATATACCGGGTGGTTGAAATAAATGGTAGAGTAAAACTATAGTCATAAAATGTAGTTCAAACAAGTGGTTAAAAAAGGGTAGACCGTTGTAATATTGTGTTGAGTTGACTTATATTTGTACAGGATGATTCAGAAAATGATAGACCAATAAGTTATATAGGGGTTACCAATACACAGAAGCATATACAGGGTGAATGTACTCTAGAGTGAATTAGAGTTACATTTATAGAAAGTGGTCCAAATAATAAAACAAGTAAAGAATTGAAAATATATTTGGAAAATATAGACAAACTTAGAGAGAGAGATTTAGAGAGAGATAAGAATACGCTAAAATTCTTAATTGAATTGTACCTTAAATCAGAGAAAAAAGAAGATATATCTGAAAGTATTGATTGATTGCACATGGTTTCTACACGGTTTTTATTTTAAGACAACTGAAGTCGGTTCTTTTTTAAATATAAATTATGAGAAATATTCTCTAATTTTGAGTTAAAAGATGCAGTATTCCTACAATAAATGTAGTTAAAATGAACTATTATTATAGGTAATAATAATAATAATAAATAGGTATTCCTCGGTCTGGACGAACATCTTTACAAACAAATGCAAATAGCCGTCCTGTTAGGAACAGCCCGGACGGTCAGGAAATTCATGGAAAACTGCCGCCACGACTCCAACCACGGGCCTGAAAACCTGGCAAGGGCTCCCACAGAGCATAACACTTTTGATATCTAGGATATCTGGGGTTTAGTGCATTTTCCCCTAAAGGCACTCATAGCGTGCCTTAGAGGGAGTGTGATGCCATACATTGCATGGTCATGTCGGAATAATAAATAGGTATTCAATTAGTTTTATATTTTGCTTGCTTCAAAATGTGCAATTATTTCTAGTTTTGTCGTCTCATTTTAGTCACACTAAGAAATGGCACGACAAAAAATAATTCCAAAATAACCTTTTGATTAGCCTTTTTGCTGTACCACATTTGACCAATTTTAGTATTTAGGTCCATACACGTTAAGCCACATTGATTAGATTTACCCTGTATATTCTAAACACCAAGAAGTTGTTCCTTAATAGTTCACATTCATGTCGTCTTTTTCAGTACTTCTTTAGCGAATATATATATATAAGTTTTCTTCGCATTTTTTCAGATCTAAACATAAGCCTACAAACCTTCTATCCGGACAAGAAACCAAAATTATACCAATAAACACATTATTGTTGAATATTTTTCCTGCTGAAAAAAATGAATAATTTTTCAACTTTTAAACTTTACTTTTAATTTTCCAAATACAATTTCCGATGTTTCCCTGAGACCACACAAATTAATGTCCATACACTTGAATTCTCCACAAAATTATGCAAAATTAGTGAGCGTTAGTGCCTAGTTAAACCAAAGCCAATTATTTTTTTATTGTCTCGTTCGCAACTCATAATTATGTAAAACAGGACTGGGGTAGACCGTAAAAGTTGGAAAATATTCCGCGCAAATGTGTGTTGATGACATACAGTGACGAGGTGTTGTACTTCCAGTTGGTTAAGCGCGAAGAATAAGGCATAATAACATCTAGGGATAGGGATAAGCCAGTTATGCGAAGGCATAGGGTGTTAGCGACGGTGCGTGAGTCTAGTTCGGTTGCATTGAATTGCATCTGGCACACGCATTGTTTGGATTGCCGACTTTCCCACAAAATTTGTTTAGGCGCTATATTGCGGAGAGTTTTATCGAATACCACATAGTCATGATCGAGCTTTATTCGAGCGGAAACTAAACAAGTGTACGTGGAAACAGTTGTTCACATTTTTTAATTGAAAAAGAGATCCGAATTTTCGAATGTTGCAATTAAACGGAAATAATTGTGGAAAAAAAATTCGAAAGTTCATGTTCTGCTGAAAACAATGTTGGTGTGCTAAATAAATATAACTAGTAATTACGGAATAATTGATTAGGAGGTCTTTAATTATTTCTTTCATCCAAGTGTGTTTATTCCGTTCTATGCTCGTGTGGGGCAGTATACATCGCTGAAACAGGTGAGGACAAACGTTGTATGAAACGGACCTCCTTTCAAACAGCTCCATCACGCTGGAACCCGCGTTAAAAAAAACCTAACTTTTTTTGTAAGCCTATATTATCTACAAAAGATACTAATATATGTAGTATAGTTCATTTTTTTGTAGCTTTGTCAGTAACTGAGAAAACTTCACTGATAATGTTGAAACTAAGAAATATTATTAAAAATACGCTGAATGGTTTTGGAGTAAGTTCTAAACTGATTGTAGTTTATTGTAGTAACAACAAAATATTACTTTGTTTTATTGTTGTGTAGCAAGGATGCTACTATAACGAAATTTTAAATAATAAAATAACACTTATTTCAAAACTACAAGCGATGTGAATGTGTGAATGTGGAACTCTTATCAGCGATAAAAGAAACAAAATCAAGTGTTCAATATGTCGATACGATAAGACAATTATGAGCCTCAGATTCTATATCGTTTGTACTTATTACTAATATTTCTTAGTTTAAATATTATCAATGGAGGTTTCTCCAGTAACTAATAAAACTACAAAAAAATGAACTATACTACAAATATTAGGTTTTAGGTTTTTTTTAACGCGGGTTCCAGCGTGATGGAGCTGTTTGAAAGGAGGTCCGTTTCATACAACGTTTGTGCTCACCTGTTTCAGCCATGTATACTACTGAATAAACACACTTGGATTTATTTTAAAGCGGGTTCCAGCGTGCTGAAGCTCTTTCAAACCCCACTGTAGCTGAACGTCATCACGAAACGGGCCACCAAATCCTCTTCGACAGCTCTTCTGCCATGGCCAAATCTCCGTATTATTTCACCAAAAAATTCTGTGAGGCCGTTGAAATAGGCAAAAATCCCAAAAATTTCATTTTACAATCTACATCAATAAATATAAAGCCATTGACAACGAAATCAGAATAGATTTGAAACGTTTGGTATTCCTGCAATATACGTCGTTTTATTTCTATTGTGGTGTTATTGCCCAAAAAAACATAAAAGTATTCAAAATATCATCACAACCATAAAACAATCCAAAATAATCCCATCAAGTACCCCCTACCCTTCTTTTACTTGAAATTTCGGGGGGCAATTATTATGACTTAAAAACATCTTTGACTATATCGAAACTGTTAGTCATTTATAATTTGTGCTTCAGTGTGAAAAGTTTAATAAATTGAAGTTTCAAACTGTGTTGTGAGAAAAAGACTAAAAATGTTAATATATAGTATTGAAATGAATACATGTAAATACATAATATACCATATAACAGAGCTGAATGCCACAAACTGTCAAATTTCTTTTCTTTAAAATTAAAAATCCGTACATTTCTACGGGTATAGCGAATATATCTTTGTATTGTCCAGCAATGATATGGCTTATTTATCTGGTGAATAGCACTTCACCATTCACGAAAAATTCCCTACTACATAAATTATCTCAAAAGGCTACAATCTCGTATATATACCGACAACATTCTCGCATCTATAGTTCGGTTTCCTTTGACAAAATTGAATTCAATTTCACTTACAAAGGTGGCTTTATGTAAAAAAAACTCGAAAACTTACATAAATCTCTTTATAGTGTCGACAGGAACATTTGTCGTAATATATTTTCAAAAAGACCTATTATCGTTCTGGAGTATCATTTTGATAAATTCCCTAAACATTTTCAATGACAATGTAACAATTCTATTGTTGGTCTAGGCTACCTATAACAGGGAGGAATTAAGATATTTTTGTCGATAAACATTAACTTTATATTTTTTGAATACTTTTTGTAACAATCCAAGGACCTAAAAAATAGTAAACAATAAAGTATTATGTTGTGTTTATAATACCTTTATTAAACGATATATGTATTTTTTATCCTAATCAGAGTTAAAAAAGCAAAGTAAACAATTTAATTGCAATCCAACTGTCTCTTGTTATGGGGGCTCAATTATGGTATTCCTTTTCATAGATATTTTAATCGTCGTCAACCTGCTCTATGTACATTTAAGAGGCTGTAAATCAAAATCCATTTACATCAACTCGTGAGATTGCGGCAGAAGCTGGCACATCTCAACGAACTGTAGTTAAGGTACTGAAAGCGCACAAGTGCCACCCGTACAAACTTTCAGTTTCTCAAACTTTGCATGCTGGTGACGAACATCGACGTATTTTGTTTTGTACATGGTTTAGAGACATGTGCCTTGACAATCCACAGTTTCCATTAAAGGTGTTATGGTCAGATGAAACTAGATTTACTAACTGCGGTATGTTCAATAGACACAATGAGCATATCTGGGTTAAAGAAAACCCTTTCCATATAGAACAAAGACGACCCCAGATAAAATTTGGTTTTAATGTTTGGTGTGGTATCATAGAGTCTACTATTCTGGGGCCTTTTATCTATGACGAATCACTTACTGGGAAGCGCTGCTTGCATTTCTTGCAATACACTTTTCAAGACATGTTGCATAATTTGAATTTGAGAACTCGTTTACAAATCGAGTGGTTCCAACAAGATGGAGCACCTGGTCATAACTCGTTATTAGTAAGACAACACTTAGATAATATCTATTCAAATTCTTGGATAGGAAGAAATGGCCCACGCGAACTACCACCCCGGTCTCCTGATTTGGCAGTTATAGACTATTATTTATGGGGTGCGCTAAAAAACAAAGTATACAAAAGAAAGTATGAGACAGTTGGTAACCTAAGAGAGGCGGATTACAAGCAGTTGAAGAAATTGATAGGCGGTCTGTGAGGAAAGCAGTAATGTCAATCTTAAAGAATGCCATTTTTGTATAAATAACAATGGTGGACTTTTCGAACATAAATTGAAACCATTATCATGTACTTCAATTTCTTAAGTTTTTAGTAAGTACCTACTTATTTAGTTTTTCCGTTATATCTGATATACCTAATAAAAAAATCGTTCAATGTTTTTTGGATTAGTTATTAATAAATCAATCTATTTCATGGCTAACTACGTTAAAAGTGAAAATAAGAGAGAAAAGTATCCATAACTCCGTTATGTTTATGAATAACTATATCGAGTATTATATCGTTCAAAAGCGCTAAAAATGTTCGATTTTTGAGGTCATAGCCAACTATGTTTTCCTTTCAAAAAAGATAAGTTTGTGTCATATCTCGAAAACGAGAGCTCTCACGCAAACGAGGACATGACAATTATATTCGGGATACAATTCCCTTCAATTTTGATATTTACACTTTTTTTATAAAATCAAAAACAAAGGAGCTAGAGAGATTTGACTAAATCGACAGAATTCCGTGTTTTCAAAATATCTAGTAAGCCATCACTTTTTATAAAAATCCGAAAGTGTCATTAAATTGGGCCAGTTCAACTGCAAATCTTTCCCAATTTAACCATTGCTCTATCTCCGCTAGTTTCCGAGATCCCCATACTGATCATCAAAAAAACTCACCCTGTATATTGAGACAAGGTTATATCTCGAATAGATTCCAAGGTTTAAAAAAAAGTTTCACACAACAATTGTAGAATTTCAAATGGGTCATTAAATTGCCAATATTATAACAGGAACAGGAAATGACCTTTTCCGACCGTCAGTGTTTTTTAAATGGAACAATCCAGGATTTCGAAAACAAAATGAATCACAAAAATTTTCATGTTTGCCAGTTTTTCGATTTGATCCATATTTGAGACAAAAATTAGCCATAAATGTTTACGAGCAGATTCCGTTATTTCGAAAAAAAGTTTCATTTAAAATTTGTAGGGTTTAAATAGTCATCAAATAGCCCATATTACTACTTCCGTTTTTTAATTGAATCCAATCAGAAACTAATTATCTGTAGCACAGAGTATTTTTAAATCTTAATTATCTGGTAATGGATAGGTCGGAGTTAAAAGACATCAGCGCCTTCAACATTATTAAAATTAATTATTTATGTCTGGCTAGAGATCTTGACAAATATGTTACTTTTGATATAAAATGTTTAATTCACATTACTGTGTTAATCCCAACTTGACGAAATAGATGGAGAATGTTTGGAGATTCTAAAGATTGGCAATATGAAATTCATTGACAAGAATTTAAAAATTGTTCCTGAAAATGAGAAATTTTTGTGTAAATGAACAAAATGTGTTGTTAGAATCAATAAAATTAGTTAATGCCTAACATTATTAATCATTAGAGAAATTTTGTCAACCTTACATTCCTAATATTTTTGCGAATTCCTAAATACGACCCTGCATCGAATTCTAACGTCTACCTGAAGGCAAACAAGCGTCCTTGTAACTAAGCAAAGGTACTTCTTGTCACTAATAGAGTTTGTGTAGCGGTGACATATGACATGTTAGACAAACATGTGCCTTGGGATACGTAGCGCGAGGATCTTGAGTAAATCAAGACCCTTGCATTAAAGCTATTTACATTTATGTTATACACAGAGATACAAATTTAAACAGCATGAAGGATCAAAAGCTTGCCCGAAGCATGTTTCCTCTATTAGGGTGCCATTTAACTAAAATATAGATTTTTTTTGAACTTGTGTCTTTTTAGAAAAAAAAAAACATATAAAGAAAATACTAACTTAAATAAATATACTATTTTGCAGATTCAATTGAAAGCTTATTACCTTACAATAAAAGGAGAAAAAGATGTTATTTGTCGTACATTTTTTGTCATTTTGTTATGACTTTAATAACAGCATCTGTCATGCCTTTAGTAACAATATACAATTATCTCGAGGAACTATTGCTTTCTAAGGGGCTAAACTACGCTGTAGCTCCAAAAAAGATGCCAGTACTAGATATCATCAGTTCCGTGGAGTCAGCAATAGGCAGCAAAGAGACACCGCAAATGGAGGAATTCCGATGGAAAGTCAGAACCGCAATTGAGAAAACACAACACATCACACAAAACATCAACGAATCCGAAAGGAGAATCATAAAAACACTTAAGGACGACAAATCCATCATCATTCTACCAGCTGACAAAGGAAATCCCACCATCCTGATGGACAGAACGGAATACAACAAGAAAATCGACGAAGTACTGTCGAAGGGAAAATACAAGCCACTGCCTACTGATCCAACATCCAAAATAGAACGGAAAACTTACAACACTCTCAGAGATCATGCTGAATACATTCTACCCGAGACAAGGAGAAAATTGACGCCACATCACAGCAAACCACCACATCTTTCTGGACTACCCAAGATACACAAGGCTGGAGTACCTCTAAGACCGATTACAAGTTCGCGCAACTCACCAACAGCAGCTCTATCGAAATTCCTTCTACCAATCATCCAACCTTTGAAGAGCAAAACATCATCGCACGTCAAGGACTCAAAGCACTTTGTCGAAATCATCGGATCCATGGAACTTGGGCCAGAACATCGCTTAGTAAGTTTCGACGTTGAAAACCTTTTCACGAACGTACCACTAGACGAACCTCTCAACATAGTGAGAAAGAAACTTACTGAAGACGAAACCCTGATGGAGAGGACGGAGCTGCCAATAGAATCAATCATGGACTTTCTTGAATGTTGCCTCAAGAACTGTTACTTTCAGGAGAAGGACCGGTTCTTCATGCAAGAAGATGGATTGCCTATGGATTCCCCGTTATCACCAACCATCGCCAACATCTACATGGAATGGTTCGAAGCACATGCACTGAGGAGTTTCGAGAAGCAGCCTAAGCTATGGTTGAGGTATATCGATGACACCTTTATTATTTGGCAACATGGAGAGACTGAACTACCGGCATTCCTGGAGCACCTGAACCAATCCCAACCATCCATTAGGTTCACCATGGAGATGGAAGAGAGTGGGTGCCTACCATTCCTTGATGTAAAGTGTCAAAGGTCTAGGACCGGAATCCAAACAACAGTCAACAGGAAGGCTACGCATACAGGATTATACCTTCCCTACAATTCCAACCACCCATCAGCAACGAAAACTGGCATCATCAAAACACTAATCCATAGAGCCAAAAATATCTGCAGCACAACAGAAGCCCCCAAAGAAGAACAAGTAAAACTTAGAGAAAACCTTTTGGCGAATGGATATCCGGAAACGATCATTACCAAGGCATTTGAAGAGCTGGACAAACCAACTAGGCAGGAAGAGGACACCACGGTAGCAACTCTACTATTACCGTATACTAAAGACCTGTCGGAGAAACATAGAAGAATTGCACACAGCTATAGAATCAGAATTATCTTCAAAAGCAACAACACCTTGAAGAGCATGATAACAAGAACGAGGCCCGACGCACCCACAATACCAAATAACTGTATATACAGCATATATGTGAATGTGGCAATATTTACATTGGAGAGACAAAGCGACCGCTGGACAACAGGATTAAGGAAAACCGGACAGCTACTCAAAGGGCAGAGGTAACGAAGTCTGGGCTAGCTAATCACGCATGGACCGAACACCATAATATCTACTGGAACCAGGCTAGAGCAATTCACAAGGAAGAGCACTGGTACAAAAGAAAATTCATGGAGACTAATCTCGAATGAAAATATAATTAGCGAGCCCAGCGTTCAAATTAAACATATTTGGAGAGCTCTTCTTCGGCCTCTGCCGCTACGCATCACCGACAACCAACCTCCAGGGAACGACAACGACTTCGAGGAACGAGTTACATTATCTACCAACTTCAGACTAATATACAATTATATTTAAGAGATAAATGGAGACCATCTACAAGCTTAATTAAAACAACAAAAAGTTCCAAATTAAATTAATTTTCGAATTAAGCGAATATTACTACAAGTAGGTATATTCCCTATTAAATTTTTTCTCGTATACAGACAGGAAATATTGCCAAATTCATTGTTTTCAAGTCTGAAAACATATGAGATATTAAGCAGACAAATAAAATGATTTAATGCTAACTGAAAGCACTTTGTGACTACTTTGCCGCAATTGTCGAAAACATAAAGTTAGTTTCGGCCGTTTCAACGCGATCATGTTGGAGCGCTTCGAATCGAATTGCTGGTGATTTTGGTAGAGCTGAAACGGCCCCATTTACAGGCATTTTCCTCCTTACATTGGCATTTCCTGTTCACATTCGATTGCACACGAATTGTTTGACCTATCGTTTATACTCTACGATTACAGGGGCGTACGTCGACATCTAGAAAGAATTAAATCTGTTCGGTGAGTCTAAAATTCGTTGTTACCAAAAAATAATGGAAAAGAATTAATGAAATTCGGGCAATTGTCAAGAAGTTGACGGCGTTTAAAGACAAAAGATGAAGAAAACAAGCTACTGATAAATAAAAAAGAAGTGTGTTAGTTGAGAGCAATTTCATATAAAGGGTGTTTTTTAGAGTTTAGAGAGAGTTTTTTAACCGGCGGCCATCTTGTCAGCTGTCAAATGATTATGTTTAGTTTGGTTTGTCATTTCATCATGAATAGACTGACGCCTGAACAACGCTTCAAAATTGTGCAAATTTGTTTTGAAAATCATGGTTCTGTTCGAAATATGTATCGCGCACTACGTCCATTTTACGGTCAACATAATCGTCAATCAGAGCAATTAATTCGATTAACTATGCAACGTTTTCGCACCACGTTTACTCTAAATGATAATACGCATCCACAGAGATGTAGTACAGTGCGTACAGAAGAATCCATTGCTGCTGTAGAGCGTAGCGTAGAGGAAAACCCGAATCAGTCTATCCGCCATCATGCACAGGAATTGGCTATGTGTCCATCCACTTTATGGAAGATTTTGCGGAAAGATCTTGGTTTGCGTGCTTACAAAATTCACCTCATGCAAGAACTAAAGCCACACGATCACCTAGCAAGGCGTAAATTCGGTGAACTGGCCCAAAACAAGATTGCCGTTGATCCCGATTTTCATAAGCGAATTTTGTTTAGCCAAGAAGCTCACTTTTGGTTGAATAGTTTCACGTTTAGGACCCGTGAATTGGCCTCCAAGATGGTGCGATTTAACGCCCCTTGACTATTTTCTGTGGGGATACGTGAAGTCGCTAGTCTACGCCGATAAGCCCGAAACGATTGACTACTTGGAGGACAACACTCGCCGCGTTATTGCCGATATACGTCCACAAATGTTGGAAAAAGTCATCGAAAATTGGATCTCCAGATTAGACTACGTCCGAGCTAGTCGTGGCAGTCATATGCCAGAAGTCACATTCAAGATTATCTTTCGAATAAAGTAAATCTCATGTCAATAAAAAAAAATATTCTTGTTTAACTTTCTAGAGATCTTGTACCAGTTCACTGTAACAACACATTGAAAATGACAAGTGAGACCTTATCTGTTATTTGTAGATATATTTAAAAATTACTTTGTACAGAGTCCCAAATTTAAAAAAAAACATCTTATATTTTAATTTACAGTAGGTATAGAATTTTTTTCAAAATTGACTCGGTTAGTCGTGATATTCCGTGTTTGATAAGGTGAATGAACCTGTATAAGTAGTAAACATGTAGGGATGAGACAATTGGAGCCCGATGCAGGTGCTTGGCAAAAGTAGGAGAGATTTTCCTGATAGCTTTAGCATTACGATGTGATTGCCGTCCTTCCATCTTTCTACTACACCTTGATAAATAATTTTTTATATTAATTTTAGTTATTACTCAGAAGTCTTCATGTAAAATGTTTACTTTATAATATGAAGCCAGTCAGAACATAACTTTAATGGTAAGTAGCGTTGCCTTTTTTTGTGGTGTTCTATCTGACTCTAATTTAATATATTGCAAATATAGAATTGTAATGTTTATTAGAACGAAAAGCAAATTTTGTGCAGGTATTGTGTATTAAGTGGATGTTATATTTGTTTATTAACTATACTTTACTGATTTTCTCTAAAAGAAGGGACTGGTCCCTGTGTGTTTAACAGGTAACTGAGTTGCATGTGTTTGGGTATTTGAAGATTAAGGTGTGGTTTCGGTCGGAACATGTCGCATCAAATGCAAATTCAAGTTATTGATTTCATTCCCATACACATCTATTTTTATGTATGTAAGTGTGGGCCCTCGTTAAATAAATAAATAAATAAATAAATACTTTATTGTCCAACAGTCTCCCATTTAAAGGACAATTTAAAAATATAACATTGCGGTACTAACTATTTGATTCAGGGTACATGTAAAAATATCACAATAATTGCCTATATTATTAAAATTATTGCACATAACATAAACTGGTGATTTCAACAAAATGTTTGTTCTGGCTCTTGGTGGCCTTAGTGCTAGGTGTTTCCTTGAGTGAAACGTAGGTATATTAAAATTAATTTGATTTAACAATTCCGAACAGTCTACCATATTATTTACTAACTTAAACAGAGAACAGATGCACAATTTCTCCTTAATTACAAAGAAGGCAGTTGAAAACGTTTACATAACTCATCATTAGGTATATTCCTTTCTGGATATAATCCATCACTTTTTAGGAACCAAATATTTCAGGAATTTTCTTTGGACCTTTTCGACACGTTTGCTGTGAATATCATAATATGGATGCCAAATTATACTTGCATATTCAACTTTAGAACGAACGTACCCAAAATATAATGTTTTCAACGCGGAAATATTAGTAAAATCTCGGCAGTTTCTCAATATAAATCCATAAGACTATAATGCTTCATATGTTTTTACAGATATGTGCTCTACAAAGGTTAATTTATCGTCAAAGATAACTCCCAAATCCATGATACTAGTATTTCGCTCCAACAGTGTACCGTGACTTGAATAAGGAAATATGATGGCTGACGTTTTTCGGGTGTCACTACTTTGCATTTTTTCGCATTTAGATTTAGATTTTTAGTTTTCTATAGATACTAATTGGCTCTGAATATTATGACAATCATTTACACCTTCTATTGTAGAAAAGATCTTGAAGTCATCAGCGAAGCATAAGTTTTCTGTCGGTATTGTATTACATAGTCGTTAATTAATAAAAGAAATAGCAGAGGTCCTAAATTCGACCCTTGAGGAACTCCTGATTTAGCTAAGTATGAGTCCGATTTGAAGCCATTATAAGTCACGTAAATGTATCTGTCTGATAAGTAAGACTTGAAAAAATTTACGGCTTGGATAGAAAATCCAAATCCTGATAGCTTGTTTAACAGAATTCTATGATCAATTCTGTCGAATGCCTTACTGAAATCTGCCTAGATCACGTCGACTTGCGTCGACTTGTGTGTTGGTGTCCAGTGCTTCTGAAATATATTGAGTAATTGCTACAAGGTTGGTTGTTGTAGACCTTTTATCAATAAGTCCGTGCTGATATGGAGATAGTTGATTGCGTACTAGTGGAAATATGCGATTATACAGTATGATTTCAAATAACTTTGAGAAGTTTGACAGAATAGATATAGATCTGTAGTTCTCTAATATATTTTTCTCTTAAGAAGCTTTCAGTCAATAACTTTCACTGGATTGCATTTAAACCAGCAAAGGCTTATAAATTGCAACTACAAAAACACCAACTTTAATAATGTGGTTTCTATAAATACTTTCCAACAATGAAGATTTCTTAAACTATTCCTACAACCCATTTCAAAATAACAAAGAAGGAGTGACTCACATTCTGGAGCCCATGAATGATAAATAACAAATTTCTTGTTCACTCATTTAGGGAGCTTGAAACGAAAAACATATGATGGAATCTCACTACGCCACTGACGCATTCCTCGAAAGTATCGCCCCTTGAATTGTTTGTTTCGATGATGAAACTACCCTTCGGAGTCTTCCTCACGCATCGAAAACCCTCAAGTACCCCCAAACAGTAGCGATTACTAGATTTCGTTACTGAAAACTATTTAATACGAAAGCAGCTACCGAATAGCATTGGGTTAGGGTAAATGTAATGCTTCTGTACGCCGAAGAGGATTAGAAATTTAGAACTCATTAGGAGTAATTCGATACCACCTGCACGATAAGTCTACCCTTGACAAATGTATTAAACTTTTCAATAAATTGAAAAAATAAATTGAGCAGACAGACGACCAAGTTCGAATATTTTCAATTTCTTGGGGCACAAAATCCTAGGATATTTGTTGATGAAAGATATTAGTTTGAAACAACCTTATTGCGATAGAGCAAATCTTACTTCTGTACATATAAAAAAATAACATAGAAATAATTTACCACTGTTAAATTAAGATAACGATGATATTACGATCAATTTTGCAAAAAATTGAGATGACCAAACGGCATAATTCTTTCAAATCTCTCGATTCCTACCATTCCTTAAATATTTCTGCTCTTTGAAGACGCGAGATGTAAAAACCGACATCTAGGATTCTCGGGGTCTTTACATCTCACGCCTTCAAATTTAACGATATGTATCAAATACATAAAGAAGTGTTCGAGAGGACATTCAAATGTGGGAAGCGCAACTGATGAAGGTTCCCTAACCAGAAACAATATACAGAGTGAGTTTTATTTGATGATCAGTCTGGGGATCTCGGAAACTAGCGGAGATAGAGCAATGGTTAAATTGGGAAAGATTTGCAGTTTTAGTGGCCCAATTTAATGACACTTTCGGATTTTTGTAAAAAGTCATGGTTTACTAGATATTTTGAAAAAACGAAATTCTGTCGATTTAGTCAAAACCCTCTAGCTCCTTTGTTTTTGATTTTATAAAAAAAGTGTAAATAGCAAAATTGAAGGGAATTGTATCCCGAATATGACTGTCATGTCCTCGTTTGCGTGACAGCTCTCGTTTTCGAGATATGACACAAACTTTTTTTTTGAATGGAAACCATAGTTGGGTATGACTTCAAGAAATCGGACATTTTTAGAGCTTTTCAACAATATAATACTCGACATAGTTATTCATTATTTTGAATGTTCATCTGGGATTTTCTCTCCTCGCAATGGTTTCTGAAAATTACAGATCAATCAATAAATATAAAGCCATTGACAACGAAGTCAGAATAGACTTTGAAACTTTTGGTATTCCTGCAATATACGTAGTTTTATTTCTATTGTGGTGTTATTCCCCAAAGAAACATAAAAATAATCAAGAACATGCCACAAACAACGTTTAGAAGACAATATGTTGTGTATTTTGTGTTGTACTTATCTGTTTTTGGTAAGTTCCCCCCGTACAAACTTTCAGATTCTCAAACTTTGCATGCTGGTGACGAACATCGACGTATTTTCTTTTGTACATGGTTTAGAGACATGTTCCTTGACAATCCACAGTTTCCATTAAAGGTGTTATGGTCAGATGAAACTAGATTTACTAACTGCGGTATGTTCAATAGACAAAATGAGCATATCTGGGCTAAAGAAAACCCTTTCCATGTAGAACAAAGACGACCCCAGATAAAATTTGGTTTTAATGTTTGGTGTGGTATCATAGGGTCTACTATTCTGGAGCCTTTTATCTATGACGAATCACTTACTGGAGAGCACTACTTGCATTTTTTGCAATAAACTTTTCAACATGTTGCATAATTTGAATTTGAGAACTCTTTAGAAATTGAGTGGTTCCAACATGATGGAGCACCTTCTCATAACTCCTTATTAGTAGACAAAACTTAGATAATATGTATCCAAACTCTTGGATAGAAAGAAATGGCCCACGCGAATGGCCACCCCGTTCTCCCGATTTGGTAGTTATAGACTTCTATTCATGGGGATGCGTTAAAAAACAAAGTATACAAAAGAAAGTATGAGACAGTTGGTAACGTAAGGGAGGCGGTATTACAAGCAATTGAAGAAATTCATAGGCGGTCTGTGAGGAAAACGATAATGTCAATCTTAAAAAGATGCAATTTTTGTCTAAATAACAATGGTGGTCATTTCGAACATACATTGTAACCATTATTATGTACTTTAATTTCTTAAGTTTTTAGTAAGTACCTACTTATTTAGTTTTTTCATTATATCTGATATACCTACTAAAAAAATCGTTCAATGTTTTTTGGAATAGAATTATTTCATCGGTTTTCCCTGACAAAAAATTCCATAAACAGTAGATTAACCATTTGTCTGGGAACTTTTTGAAATTTCACTTGGCTGTAGGGATGAATAACCAGGACATGTATTTACATCCTAGTATTTTATTGTTTGAAATGTAGTCAGTATGTATGTACCCCTGAATTTTGGACTCCTCAAAACAGTACAATTTCAGTGCACTCAAAAAACTCTAAAAATAATAAAAAGTACACCATTTTTGATAACTATTAATCATAGTAAATTATAATATTTTTAATGAATCAAACATTATTCAGTTTTACCATCAGAGGTGGCAATTTAAATAGAAAATAGTGGCATGGAAGAGAAATGAAATTTATTCCTAATGTTATGTAGTTATTTACATAGGGGTGAATGAATTTGAGAGTCACGAACCCAATTTGGGATTTAGATTTGTTCCAAGTAGTTGCCGCATGATTTTAATGGCTAAAATTTTCTTTACAAGTAGTGTTTTGAGAAACCACCACTAGGTAGGGATGTGGATGAATGATCCTAAATTAAATTACAAACTGCTTTATTTTCATGCGTCTAAACAAGAATTCTTATACATATTATTGCGTGATGATAACATGCTAAGTTTCTACTGCAGTCACGTAATATGTCCGTCATGAAAGGTCAAGATTTTTCTAATTCAAAACTAAATATCATTTTCCTGGATTCTGCTTTGCAGCGTTTCTACTTCTTTTGATATCATATTGATAACTGTCTTAATAAGCACCAGGACCACATGGTGTACCAAAATACTGTATAAAGAAACTGTCCGCAACTCACGAAACACTAACAGCCCTTATAAATGATGTAATTACCTATCCACACAAGATGCCTAGTTTCCTTACGCATGGTGCTACATACCTCTTACCAAAGGATAACCCATGTGCACAGGACCCAGCAAAGTACCGACCAATCACTTGCCTTCCAACCTTATACAAACTCATAACAATGTGCATTAATCATCGCATTGTGAGCTGAACGACATCTGTAGGGATGTCGTTCGAGATGGCATATGTGGACTACAAAATGGCCTTTGATTCAGTTCCACATGATTGGCTCATTAAGGAACTGAAACTCTATAAAGTGAATAATTGTATTATTAACCTTTTAGAATATGCCATGTCCACCTGGCAAACCAAAATCTCAATGAATGAAGCCAACTGCTCGATGCAAACTGACCCCATTCCAATAAAAAGCGGTATATTCCAGGGAGACCCTCTTAATCCGCTGTGGTTCTGCCTTGCCATGAACCCTCTCTCAAACAAACTGAACTCGACTAATTTTGGGTTCAGTCTCAAACACAACAACGTACAAGCATTAAAGATAAACCATTTGTTATACATGGACGACTTAAAGTTGATGGCAGCTACGAAACAACAGCTGCATGATATGCTTAAAATAGTAGAAGGGTTCTCTAGTGACATCCATATATATGAAATTTGGCTTAGACAAATGCCGAATTATTAATATAGTTAAAGGCAAAATACAGCAGGGGCACTTCGAAATGGGAGATGGCACCTCAATTGAATCTATGGCGGAAGGTCATACTTATAAATTCCTTGGAATAAAGCAGGCTCAACGTATTGATCACATGACTATGAAAAAGGACCTAACAGCAGAGTTTTATAGAAGGGTAAGACGACTGTCGAAAACTAAATTAAACAGTAAAAATCTGTTTCAGGCTATTAACACCTATGCGTGTTCAGTGCTCAGTTACTCTTTCGGTATAGTTAATTGGTGCAAGACTGACATTGAACAATTACAACGAAAAGTTCGAGTTTTACTAACAAAAGCTAAAATCACCACCCAAAGAGCTCTGTCGAACGTACAACTTTGCCACGGTCTGAAGACGGAAGAGGATTGACAGATCTAAGCAAACTATTGGATCAACTAGTTTCCATTTTGCGTGGTCATTTCCAGAAACTCGCAGAATTTTCTGATCTACACAGTCATGTGCCTGGTTGATCACTCAACACCACTGCGACTGACACAACAACATGTCCAATTACACCACCAGACCACAGATCAGAAACTGCTGAAATGGAAAGAGAAGCCCCTTCATGGAAGACATATAAATGACGTCAACCAAGATTATGTCGACAGTGCAGCGTCGAACTACTAGTTGATCTCTGGTCATATGTTTCCTGAAACGGAAGGCTTTATATTGGCAATCCAAGATCAAGTAATTCCAACTAAGTACATCGTTAAAGATTCTTCTATTAACAACGACAGATGAAGGTATGGTTGCCAAACATCTGAATCTATTCAGCATATCACAGGAGGTTGTCAAGCGTTCGCTGCAACTGAATACAAACAACGACACGATGCTGTGGCAAAAATACTTCACCAGGAACTAGCACTGAAACTTGAATTATCACAGTCGGTAAGATTACCATACTATAGATACAAACCAGAATCTGTTTTAGAAAATAACAACTATAAGTTGTACTGGGACCGCACGATACTGACCGATCGGACAGTTGCTTACAATAGACCAGATATAGTTTTGGTAGATAAAGTCTCTCGGAAAACAACTTTAATTGACATAGCAATTCCTAACAACAATAATATAAATATCAAGCAAGCTGAGAAAATAACCAAATATAGAGATTTATTTGGAATTTCAAATAAAGACTCAGTGGGACATGAACAACACACGAACTGTACCAATTGTTATGTCCACGACAGGACTAGTCCCAAAACATCTATTAAACAATTTAAAATACCTCGGTCTGGACGAACATCTTTACAAACAAATGCAAATAGCCGTCCTGTTAGGAACAGCCCGGACGGTCCGTAAATTCATGGAAAACTGCCGCCACGACTCCAACCACGGGCCTGAAAACCTGGCAAGGGCTCCCACAGAGCTAAACCCTTTTGATATATAGGATATCTGGGGTTTAGTGAATTTTCCCCTAAAGGCACTCACAGCGTGCCTTAGAGGGAGTGTGAAGTGTGATACCATACATTGTATGGTCAAGTAGGGGACTGTTTTAATAAGCGGTACACAATAGTGCAAGTTAATAATTATTAACCATTGAACTATCTTGTTACATTAAACAGGGTTGAAAGATGATTGCTAGAAAATAGCAAACAAATAATTATCGTTGTCAAACTTCTTAGAATTAAAAATTAAATAAGACGTAAATTCAAAATATAGAGTAGAGTGCAATTATAACTAATACAATAATTATATAGGGAAGCCCATTAGCGGTTGAATTTACAGAGTTCTTGGAATAGAAGGTGTAATAGAATTACAGTTATATAGCTTTATATTTAATGATGTAGATTGCAATCTACATCAATAAATATAAAGCCATTGACAACGAAGTCAGAATAGACTTTGAAACGTTTGGTATTCCTGCAATAGGCGTCGTTTTATTTCTATTGTGGTGTTATTGCCCAAAAAAACATAAAAGTAATCAAAGAAAGTGTCTGCATGTTGTTGAATAATGGAGAAATCGGGTGACCCTCTGTAGAGATACCAGTTGCATGGCAACAACATCTGACGAATGAACATCAAGAAGGAAACTTCAAAGTTAATTAATCAGTCAATTGACATTACCAAAAAATGTCAAGCGAATATAGTGCAAAACATTCAAACAAACATTGTTCGACAACGATTCCTGATAAGGAATCGAAACGTCACAAAAAACAGATAAGTACAACACAAAATACACATACTGGAATACTAGTTGACAAATCTGTAGACCTACTTTCTCACAGTTAATCCTGCGGGAGAGTTTTTTCTATAACAGGGCAACTAGTGTTCCGGGCAGTTTCCACAAACTGCCTTTAGATACTACACCCTGATATTCAAGTACTTAACTTATCTGTATTTTTCAGAAACCATTGCGAGGAGAGAAAATCCCAGATGAACATTCAAAATAATCATTTACCGCCTCAATCATTTAGAAACTATTTTAAGCATATGTTGGGCAAAAATTTTGCAATTAGAGAAAGAGAAAGAATTTCAACAAAAGAACACCAAAGCGTAAACAATATCTAAAAAACTACTTCCTGAAGTTATTTAGACAACTAGCGGTGGTATATGATCCTGCAACGAACCTGGCGAACCATCCCTGTAATTCAATACATTGGTTTAGGAAATTAGAAAACAGCATAAAATGGCTGTCCCTGAATTCACCGATCGGAAATGAAATTAACAGTAACTAGGTGGGCATCTCCTTGATTTTCTTGAACACATGAATCCATGCATTTTTCTTAAGCATGAAATTTGTTAGGTTTACAACTAAAGAAAGGATAAATGTCCATCCTAGGGATCATAAATTAATTATTGGCCGTTTTTCTTCTTCACAAAGCATAAGCTTGGGTAGTAGAGTTGGTAAACCCACTTGGCATTGGGAAGGGTAAAAGAACATGTATCTTTTTTCACAAATCCAGCATTTTATATTAAAAAAATTAATTATGGAAAAAGCGCATTGATACTACAAGCTTTGTTAATCAAGATTTCCATGAGATAGACTGTGTGGAACAAAATCTGTTATCTTCAACAAGTGAACTTATTATCTTCATCTTCTTTTTCTGCTTATTCATTAATGGATGTTAGCGACCACAGTTTCCATGACTTTCCTACCTCTGGTTGTGTGAATCAACGTCTGTATATCACGCATGCCTGTCCATTGTCTTACATTCCGCAGCCAAGACATTTTCTTCCGTCCCAATCCTCTTCTGCCCTCGATCTTGCCCTCGATAACTGGAGAAGGTATACAGCCTATCTTTTTTTAGTGTTGAAGAGTTCTCGTTCTTTATTAATACGTCTGTGCACGCCCTCGTTTCTTATTTTGGCCGTCCATGGTATCTTAAGTATTCCGCGGACATTTCGAGATTTTCCAATTTGTTTATATCATTTGTTTTTAGTGTCCAACTCTCTACACCGTATAGGAGCGCCGACCAGACGTAGCATTTCACAAATCTCATTCTAAGATCAAAGTTGAAATCGCTACAGGTGAAGACTTTTTTAAATTTCAATTTTTTTAAATTTTAACTTATTATAACAGTTGAATAAACATCTAACTACCCTCTACAATCCAGCTGCCAAAAATTGCTAAAATTTGTTACTGATAGGTAAGTACATATTTCCTTAAAAACAAATAGCGTAGTTATATTGGAAAATATTTAATATTCTAGTGACAGTTTATGAATTTCCGTTAACAGAACCAACAAGGTGACTAAGATAAAGCTAATAAACTTTAAAAATCCCTGAAACAATTTAAGATTTCAGAAAATCGATGGTCGTAAAACGTAACAAAGAATGATCCAGCCGTTAACAGTTTGTTTATTTTTCGTGAAATATTTGTGGAAACAATGGAATCAAATAGGGGGTGGGAAAAATGAAGCTGATATTTAGTGTTCGGGTATTTTAGGGACCTCGTTGCCACAGTAACGGGCGATGAAATGTGAGGGTGCATTAGGCATTTACAGGAATGCTGAGTTCAGGACGGCCCGAGAAGGGTTACATAAAAGCAAAATGTGGATTGTGATCGAATATAATCACAGACTGTAAGAAGTAAAACATCATATCTTCTCCATCAATTCGTCAGATGTTCAATTGTTCAATTATCAAAACCGTAAAGTTATCGTTTACTCAAAAGCCCTAGAGCAATCCGGAAACTCTATACATTCTTAAAATAACAATTCCTATGTAAACTCGCTCAAACACAAATTTAGATAGAAACTTTCGATATACCAACCATTCAATTCTGAATGTTGTAAATGAGTCATTTTTTTTTCAAGTTTGCAGTCTATGAACAACTGACTAAATTAAGTAATTACTATTATTTCAACCATATAAATTGAGTCCCTTCAATAACTAATATTTTGATGAGATTTTCTCACATATTTCTAATGTAATTATACAAACATCTCTTTGTCATAAAGAGACTTTCATTAATAGAGTGAAAAACGAATATTAGCGTCATCTTTTAGTTAGATACTAAATAACACTGAAGAAACAAAATGCAGTAGAACCTCGGTTTTTCGAGGTAACTAAAAACTGGAATACTCCGAACTTTTTATTCATTCAAGAAATAAACACCAACATTCTAAACTATTTATTAACAACGTTTTTAACATGTAAATCTTCTTGGGTGGTCCATCGTTGTTTTTCCATATACCTCAAAGCATTTTCGAATAAAATAAAAACTTCTTTATGAGAGATAGTGGGGGGGGAGGTAGATAAACATTCGTTTTTTGGATTGATCAATTTTACATTTTTCATCGGGGTTTGTAATATTTTGTGGTTAGAACCAGACAATCATTGCTGAATTTTTTGAGATGCAATTAAAGACGTACAAAAGTGTTTTTTCAGTATAGATTTTCCATCAATTTGAGTCGAGACAGAAATCGAATACACCTTAGGTATTAGTCGTCTAAGATCCCAAAAGAAATAAATCATATTTGTTGGATTTCAAGATTCTGACCTAGTAATATATCACTTTTGCTATATAATCTACCTATAAGTTTAATTTATATATCTTAGCGAACAGGTGAAATTACCTTGTTATTTTTAGATCAATTTAAATTTTGTGGCAATCCAACCGCAAAGAAATAAATCGCATTTTGTTAGCACCAATCAGGTGCGATATAACCTCCGACGGAGGCATATAAAATAAACAGCTCAGGTAGATCATCTCTCAGTTCACCGCAACAACGCATTGAGAATGCCAAGTGAGACCTTGGCGAAACGTCTGCAGGATTCAAATAGGAATCAATATAACGACGGGATGTATTCCCGGATAAATATTTCTCCATATATAAAGATATATATATATATATATATATATATATATATATATATATATATATATATATATATATATATATATATATATATATATATATGTATATATATATATAACCAGTGGCGGCTGGTAGGTTATGAAACTGATGGTGAACTTTACTGGTCAAATATTGGTATTCAAAGATGCAACAAAACGAACCATAGCTTTGTTAATACTGCTTTTATTTTTAATTAATTAAAATATTCATCGACTTTTTTCGAAAACGAAATGTTCAATGACGTTTTTATTAAAGTCTGGCATTGATTGAAAATATTTTTTCAATACTAAGTACATAAAGAACATTTAGCCAACCTGAGACATCGTACTTCTAAGAAGCGTTTTAATCCTTCACTCCAGTTTCCGTCCAAATGGATTCCCCGCCATAAATAATGCAAGGAAAACTAAATAATGTATTGATATGGCTTAGGTGGACCAGCCAATTTTATATCTAATTTGTTTTGAAACGATTTAATATTGTTTTTAATATAGTCAATGTTAAAGTTGATACTCATTTTCACAGTTATGTAAACGCACACACACTCTGTATATTAAATATTCTTTCATTACGAGGACAAACACAAAGCAACCACTAATAAAATCACGTCAACAAAAATTAAAAAAAAAAGTATTGGAACGTTCGGAAACGTCCGGTCACAGCTCGGTGTCTCCGTGCGGCGAACGAGAATCAACCCATTACTCCATAGAGTTTGTATTAACGATCTTCTATCTCACGCGCTGAGCGTGTCATATCGTATCTCATAGAAGCTATATAAGTTTCACCGTGCGCTAGCCGAAGTGCACGTTGAAATTTCTTTCAAGCGAATATAAGTCTTAATACAAGTTTGGATTAGAGCTTAAATTGTTTTTTGATAAATTCGTTGCTATTGAAATGATATTTATTATACATTTTGTGTTGATTTTTAACCTTATTAAAAGCTTATTAAATTTCGTGGTTTAACGCACGAGTGCACTTAAGGGACAGCCGCCCATGGTGTTAAGCTGTAATTCATATTTTTGACAATTATTTGTAACTACATATATCAGTCATTGATAAATGGACAAGTTACTAATTCATTTTTGGTTACAAACCATGCGAAACTTTTTATGAGTAATAATTTTTTTTAAAAACGAATAACAAAATAGTTTCTACATGTTTCGCACTTACGTAGGTAAACTGTTTATATCACGAATTTAGAACCTTCACCATTTTAGGAGTTCGTTAATAAAGCCCTATTTTTATTCAATTTCATTATATTTTCAATTTATCTCATTGTAGAATTCAGGTTCAAGAATATCATTCATTTGATATCTGGGCCAACCACAATTCTTTCATAAAATTACATGTTTTTTTTTTCAATTTTTTAAAAATTTGTGTGTTTTATGTGATATAATAAAATATTTTAGAATCCTTAATAGTAAAAGTTTCTTATTTAAATATAGTAAAATAGACAGCAGTTCTAATTAATCTGTGGTAGTTTTTCTAAGATGTGATGAGCACTTTTTAACATTATGGAAAATCATAAAAGAATCTTTAATTACTTTTATGTTTTTTGGGCAGTAACACCACAATCAAAATAAAACGACGTATATTGAACGAAAACCAAACGTATGTAAATTTCAAAATCAATAAATATAAAGCCATTGACAACGAAGTCAGAATAGACTTTGAAACGTTTGGTTTTCCATCAATATACGTCGTTTTATTTCTATTGTGGTGTTATTCCCAAAAAAAACATAAAAGTAATCAAGAATATGCCACAAACAACGTTTAGACGACAATAAGAATCTTTAATACCAAAAGTGGGAACAGATTCATAACAATCCAAATTACAGGATATTGTTTTTATTTTGGTTTAAGTAGTCGTCAAGTTACGAAAGCGTGCTAATTTTTTTTAAAAAGTTTTTAGAAAAATTAATGTATGGGTAACTCGTGGTTAGAAAAGTTCCTTGAATATCTGAAATCTGATATTTTAGTACCGAAATATTTTGACATTCAATACAATCAAACGAAACATTACCAAAACGTTCCGACTAAATTATACCATTACAGAAATTATTTTCTTTCGTAAAACAATCTGCGTTTTGTAAACAATTTTAATTGGTGTGAAATTGAAATCCCAGCACTCGACAAAAATAATCCATAAGAATGCGAATGACACATCACGCACAAGCGTTTTCCTAATTCCCGTGCGCATGCGTTGAATTTCCATCGATACAGAAAATGCGATACGCAATGCGTGCGTGAGAATCACCAGTCGGATTTTCCGTCATCAGCTTTCTCGGGATTAAAAAGAGGGATGCTTTGGTCGAAGATAACAACACGGAAAATGGCGGGTTACCCTATTCGCCATTGGGCAGATGAATCTCGTTTGTTTTTATGATAATAGAGGCGGGTTTGATGGTTATGCTCCGGTTGGCAGCAGGTGCTTCGTTTCGTGAAACGTTACGGAAGAGAAATACTTCATAATTCATAAGGGTGGAAGGGAGGGCGCTCTCGCATTTTTACTTAAACAATGAAATTTAAAATAACCCAGATATTTGAAGATCGTTAAACGATGGAAAAATAAGAATTTTGCTGCTGTAACTAGTTTTATACAGACATGTACAAAATATGGGAGTATTTACACCACTTACCTACATTACCGTTAAATATAATAAGTGAAATGGTCCAATACAAATAATGGTTTTAGCAAAAACTTGAATATACGACAAGAAAGCACAAGTCGTGTAATTGTTTGTGACATCTGGTTTGTTATTAACTATTTTTGTTATATTACACCACCCTTGAAAACACAAATGTTAAAAATCATATATGGACTCAAGCTACCTATAAGTTGGAAGAACCAGAGAGAGTTGTCTTCAAAATGTATATATGGAGCTCCTAGGAAGCACTTTTTTATAAGATGTCTAAAAATGAGATTAAAGCGTTCTGTTGAATTCAGTTGTTTCAGTCATCCTATTAAACATCAAAAGGGAAAACCTATGGTTGTTTAAAAGGAGGCGGTCACTACTAATTTCACTCCTCATTATCGGCAACCCGAAACTATTGAATATTACGGAAGTAGAAACGATGCAATTTTAAAAATTAAGCCAGAGTCTTTTAATTTTCATTTGATTGTTTGTTCAGTGGACGAAATTCGACCCTATTTCATGAAGTTCCAAAAAGTATATTTTTAAAAGAAACAGAGTTGTGGAGAAATCGGAGAAGTATATGTAATGACCAAAATTGTTCACTCATATCGACAAATCTATTGAAATAAAATCAAAATAAAAATGTAATCAAATATCGGTATTCAGAATATTTTAGACAAATGAATGACCCCTCAAATTTTTGGCTGGAGCCGCTCATGGCAAAATATTCAATATAATAATTAAAAAATTGTTCTTTACAACACTCGAAAACATTTTCTAAATGCAGTTTTTTGAGTTGTGTTTATTATTAATTTTACTGTAATTTGAATCAATACAGACCCTATAATATTGACGAAGAGTCAGATTCAGATTAAGAAAATTTGAATTTTTAAACATGCCTACAGCTTTTTGTAATTTTTTTATGTTATTTAATCAGAACCACATAAAATGTAATAAGAAAATTTTGTATACGATTCTAACTTAGATGGATTCACTATATAGTAAACGATCTAAGTATCATCAATCTTTAGGTCTTTTAATTATACTGACATTCATTGAATAATCACCTCTCCATGGAATCTTAGAATAAATCGTTATAAACTTTTAAGTGATATAGCTTAATAGGACGAAGTTTTTCAACTCTAATAAACGTTGACAAAAATTTGAGTTATTAAAAATAAAGATAATTAACTTAAATAAAATTTATAGTCTTTATCAACCCTACTACATAATTTGCAAAAGTGACATCAAGATTTATTATACAATTTTAGTGATGTGGCTTAATTAGATGCAATTTTTAATTATCATTACTATTGATTTTGAATTGAATTTTTCATATTAGATAATTTTTATGAAGAATAACTTTTCTTCTAAATAATATTCATAAGAAAGTTTTCCGTTTAAATGCAACACACTGTATACCTATAGAAACCAACTAAGAACCTCCATCTTGAAGTTGATTATCTGACATTTATTTCGATTTATTTCCAGTCAACTTTCAATTTATTATAATTTTTAATAATACAACACAATTGGACAATTGTAATAAAATTTGTTTGATTACAATTTGAGATATTACAAAAAAATAAAGATATCTACATCAATTTTAAAAAAATTAATATATGTTTCGAAACCTAGTATATAGTTGAAAAAGTTACATGAATAGTTGTTATACAATTTTTAGTTCAATGACATAAGTAGATTCAGTTATTAATTCTAATTACTTCTATTTGATAACAATTTTAGATACTGACAAAAATAAAGATACTTGTCAACAGTTAAAAAAAGGAACATGGAATTATTTCAGTGTACGTTTTAGATCATGCAAATATGTTTATGAAGAATAACTTTTTCTCTTAAAATTAACTATAAAAAGAAAAGCTATGTTATTGAAAAAAATATATGGGACCACTTCCGGATCCTCCGAAACTAATCCTATGTATTAGAAGCTGAAAAAAAATGAGCCTTAAATTTGTCATTTGTTTTTTTATAGACCTTGCATTCTAAAACAACGAGATTAAATGTTTAGGCTAAACTAAGTGTCTCTTTAGAAGATGTATCTAACGGCTTATCTTGTTCACTTTGCTAAAATTCTTAAAACCACATATCTAAGTGATTAATTTCAATTATTCAATTGAAATTGTTAAGATAGGTGTATAAATATACAAACCTTCAGGCCATTACACTTACTACCACCAAATATATATTTTTAACTATTCGTGACATTGGAATACTTGTTTATTCAATAGTGGCGTGCTGTGGTTGAAAACCACATCCGTTGTGCAATTTTACATGTAATGTAATCTAATAATTCCACGGTTCATTTGATACTTAAATCCCTACTAGATAAACATACAGCACCTAAATAAAATTCATTAAATTCATACATTTTTTAAATAAATATCTTTCAGTTGTAAGTGTGAGGATGAAAATAGCTTTGACCTTATTCTATTACTTGGTGTAGAATTCTGACGACAGAACATGAAACCTAACACACCAATTTACACAAGATCTGTAAAAATTAAATATTGGTGGGTAAAAAGCATGGAACCTCTTGATTACATTACAAACTATTTCACATAAACCTAAATACATTAAAAAAAAGAAATTTAACTAAAAAGCATGAAATAATTTTTGCTACAACAATTAAATACTTTTTATGTAGTCGGTGCCAAGCTAAAGTGAAACTATTTCGGGAACTACATTGATGGTTGTACTTCGCAACTTCACTGTTCAAATTGCCAAGTATTGCTGGTATACAACTGGCAACTCTATCAAAGCTTACTGAATAAAAATGTCGTTAAAAGTTATCCCCGATTTTCTAAAAAACGGTAGAAGCTAACAACAACGTGGGATCACTTCGGGATCCCTCGGAACACAACCAATTCCTTTTTAATTGGTTATACCCTATGTTCCGAACAGAATTTCCATATTTTTAATACCAGCGACTCCACCAAAGTTTACTGCATAAGAAAGTCGGTAAAAAAAGTTTTTCTCGAGTTTCTAAAAAACGGTAGAAGCTATGTTATTGAAAAAATATGGGACCACTTGGGCATATCCCGGAACTAATCCAATTTCTTTTCAATATGTCCCATGCTGCGAATTTTTTTCCCATATTTTTAATACTGGCGACTCCACCAAGGCATAGAGTATAAGAGAATAATAAGAGAATAGATATAAAATAGTTTTTCCCCATTTTCTAAGAAACGGTACAAACTATATTAATGAAAAAAATATATGGGACCATTTCGCGATCCCCCGAACAGGATCCAGTATAAACGGTCGAAATTCCTTTAGTCGTTTGCGAGTAAAGAAAAGAAGCCTAGATACAGACGAATTGAGAACCTTGGTTAATAAAACATTAAACAATTGGTCTAACTTCTCCAAAACTCCTAATTGTGAGCATGCATAAAGTATAAGATACAAGTCCAACCCACAACAACATTGCGCCTTAATAGTTTATTAATAAAGTAGTAAAGGTACTTACACTTGGAATATTATCATTGTTGCACACTCCCTCAGATAACAACCGGTCCCTGATTTCCCATGCGAATATACTAGGGCATTCTCTTTTGAATTCGGCAATTTTGTTAACAACGGGAGTGGTGGCCACCCTTGGTTTAGATCCACCAATAGCTCTAGGCTTGATTGATCCAGTTTCATAGTACCTGCCAACAAATGGACTATTTACCAAACAAAAATATATTCAGAGATCTACATGATGAAGGAAAATTGTATTTGTCAATAATTCTTACCTTCCCAAAATTTTTGATACGCAACCATTGGAAACCTGGAGTATCCGTGAAATGTCACAGGGCCTAGCTCCAGAATGGGCTAATTCTACAATCTTTTGTCTGGTGGAGTCAGGTAACGGCCTGCCGTTTACGTAGACGCCTCCCAGTTGATTAATGCCACTGTGCCCAGCTGTAGAACATCCAAATATTGAATTTTGACCCATGGCATGGTGCATGAGGTCCTCTTCTGAAAATAGGGACTTTTAAAAGAATACATTTTTCGTTAAAATCTCTGACTTTTTTAATCAAAAAGATAATTACTTTTATTTCATTAGATACAAAATCACTTGAACATCAAGCAAAGTTCATAAGTGAACTGATGATGTTTCGTTCTGAGAACATTCATAAATTACGTAACACGAATTTTGACGGTTTCATGAACCACACAGTTTTATCGTTTTTCCAGTAAAAAAAATATATTTTTTTCACTTTAACATATGGAAAGCAGTATACTGTTTTCAATACCTACTGCAATAAATGAACAATGTTTAAAAATAAATTCCCATAAATTGAAGAAAATCATTTTTTCCGTAGTTGTAAGAACTATTTTTTAGCCATGGCAAACAAAAAATAATAAATTATTCTAGCTAGTTATGAGCTGGTCTATTAGCCCTCCACGGAATAACGGTCTCATTTGGGACACCCTGTATAATTTTTTCGTCATTCATTAATTTATATGTATTTTAAATATTGAGTACAGAATTTAAAAGGTACGGAAGCTCCAGACATTATCAAGAATTACTAATAATATTAAATGTTTGGCAAATTTCTTCAGCATATAAAATTATTATTTATATTCCCAGCTTTTTCATTGAAATGATGCATCAAATTATTTTTATTATATAATCTACAAATGAAATAAAATAACGGTATTGAAATTATGCGGATCAGTGAAAGTCTCCCATACATCTAGGTACTGCTAATTTCTACACTTCAACACGAGATTATTGTTCTTCTATTTCTTTAAACTAAACATTTTGTCGATAAGAGGATTGGAAGCGCTCAAAAGCTGCAAGTTTAAGTGCGTTATAATCTGATAATAGGTCTGTGAATGGAAGTCTGAGGTTCATTCTCTGTCTTTATTCTACCTATATGTATATAAATCGAGAGTGGATCGGGAAGTTGGGAAGTTGCTTTGAAACTATTCAATGCATATGGCTCTAATGCGCCATATTATCCCAATTTACTTTAACAATGACGATGAGATTAATAGGAAGCCAGTCAAAGCATAATACATCTATTCTTGGATGAGGGATTGTGAAAAAATTCGATTAAGGGCGTGAGGGTAAGGTACTCAGCTGAAATTTGTGACAAAAACATTAATTTTTGCAATTTCAAACGATTTATGTGAACAGAAAAATAAATAGCTTGATTAGTCAAATAATGAATAATTAACATGTTAAATGGCTTAGAAAAAAGTATCACCCTGTAAAGATGTGATATGTCTCAACCGGTAATGACGTTGACTTGTGTGTAGCTATGTTTAAAGTAGATGATAATGTTAATGACTGTACAGGGTGTCCAAAATATCCCCTGGATGGGGGCTAATACCTATTGGGAGTTTAAAGAAGAGGGCAAAGTTTGAATTGCTGGCCATGTTTCATAGTCATAATGACACGTGATTAAAACGTGACGTACGGTAAATTGACAGATCGTAAACATGCAGTATTACAAGCCAGAACAAAGAGTCCTGATTATTAAACATTATTACCAAAATGGTGAAAGTTTGATTGTCACTATTCCTAAAGTGCACTCAGTGTTCCACAGAATATTCCTAATTCATATACTGTGAAAAGAATAATAGTGAAATCTGAAAGTTGTGGTTCAGTTAGTGATTTGAGACAAACAACACTAGCATAAAGAGAAGTGAATTATACCAAAAGTTATTCAGCAAAACTTCTTTAAAATGGTATCAAAAAAAGTAATTAAATAATTTATAAAATGGAAAGAAAAAAGTGAAGTGGCGCCTTGAATACAAACAAGGCGTAGGTATCGCATCTCGCTGCTCGAGATCTACTATGCAAAATCGGGGATGAAACTGCTGGTACCGAAAATGCAGAATGGGTAGATGAAGATGAAGACACCCAGACTTACGCAGGGGGTCCCTCAGGGTTCGGTCCTTGGGCTAACGTTGTGGAACCTGATGTATGACCCGATCTTAAGGTTGGCTCTGCCAGAGGGATGCGTCAGCCTGGCTTTTGCAGACGACTTGACAATCGTCGTGAGGATCAGGGGTTTCGGTGAGATGGTGGCTACGGGCAACGAGTTTTAGCTATCATCAGGCAGTGGTTCGATAGCAACCATCTAAAGGTAGCTCCTCAGAAGACGGAATGCATAATTCTGAGGGCCCCCCTCGGGAAGAGGGGAGGCGTTGCCTTCTGTTGTGCGGAGTGAGGGTGGTTCCTAGGAAATTTGATAAATGCCTGGGGATTACCCTCGATGATAGGCTCATCTATAGTAAGCATATTCGAAGTGCTACCCAGAAAGCCAAGCCGGTGGTGGCGGCACTGTCGAGGATATTCCCCAACATCAGGGGTCCGTGTGGGCAGTAAAGGGTGCTGTGCAGTATCGTTAGGTCTCTCCTTCTCTAGGGCGCACCGGTGTGGAACAAGGTCATGAGAATTGGAACATTGCGAGAATGATTCAGGGCACCAATAGACAGATGCTTCTGCAGGTGGCGTGCGCTTACTGGACGATATCGTACAAGGGGCTGTGCGTTATCACGGGGCAGCTGCCCATAGGAATAGAGGTCGATGAAAGGAATAGGATCTTTGAAGAAGTCAAGAGGGGGAGGATAGAGTGAGAAAAGAGGAGAGAGACTGATCCTTAGATATATGGGAGAGGAAATGGAGAGAGAGGATGCGGGTACGGCGTCCTGGATAAGAGGCTCGTCAGAGACCTGAGAGCGTGGGCTGGCTGTCCACATAGGCAGACCAAGTATTATCTGACACAGCTGCTGTTGGGGCATGAGTGCTTTCGGCAGTATTTGTTCATATCCAAGAAGAAGTAGGCTGAGTGGTGTGTTTACTGTGGACAAGTCGATACTGCTGAAGATACTTTTTTCGAGTGTGAAAGATGGCAGGGGTTCTGAATGAGTGCAAAGAACGAGTTGGGGTGCGCTCTAGAGGCGAGGAATGTTGTAGAGCGGTTGATGCAGACTGAGAGGAAGTGGAGAGTGATTGTTGAGTTCCTGACCAGGGTGGTAAGAGACAAAAAGAAAGGAGAGGGAGGTGATTGAAATTACTGGTAGGCTCGGGTCTAGGGGCCGGGGTACCTAACGTAATATCCTGGTGAACAGTTCCAGGTTCCTAGAGGGCAATTGGAGGTGTTTTAGTGAGTATACGGGTAACCGGTAGCCTCACATACAGCATTGATTAAACCAAGTAACTAGTAGATTCCAAGATAAAGGCAAAGTTACTGCAATGCAGATTAATGATAACTAGCTGTCGCCGAGTGGTCGAAGTTCGAACAATTGTGTCAATATCTTTGGCAGGTTAAGTAACCTGAAAATTTTATTGTGACATTCTATCCTAGGACTTTAGGGAGAACAACAATTACACGGGACGGATCCAGATTCGGAACCTCTGTGTGATAGTTTCCTCGAAAATCCTAGATGTCGGTCTTATATCTCGCTTCTACAAATAAGTAACGAAATTCAAGTTTTTTAGATACAATTCATAGGACTTTATTTGTGTTCAAATTCGTAATTCTTAATTTAATATGACAACAATTCAACCGCTAATGGGTTACCCTACATATTTATTTTTTCTAACCTCCCTGTATAACTATAATTGCACTCAATTCTCTAACATTTATTAAAATCCTCATTATAATAATTCCATGACATTATATATTTCCACCACCCTGTATATACAATTGTTCATGGACCACGCATAATATTTTTTAACATTTTTGAACCACCCGATAAACCATTCTGTATATGACACTGCCTATGAGCCACCGTATTTACTCTTTTTGTTTATGAAATTTTTAACTATCTTCTGTAACTATAATTCTACTCCGATCAATCATCATATAAATATATGGAACTCTTCGTGGGCTACTCTATAAATCATTTCCTTTTCTAACATTTTTTATCATCATCCTGTATATCTATAATTCCTCTCACCCTATATGTCATCTTCCCTATATATACAACTGCTTATGGGTTACGAAATGTTGCATTTCCATTTCCGCCACCCTGTATATGCATCTCTTTATAATATTTTTGCACCATCCTGTATAACTGTAATTCTACTGCACCTTCTATTCCAAGAACCCTGTAAATTCAACCGCTAATGGGCTTCCCTATATAATTATGTTATTAGTTATAATTGCACTCTACTCTGTATTTTAAACACCATATATATGCAACTGCTTATGTGCCACCCACGAAAAAAATGATTTCTAACGTATCTGGAATCGCACTGTATAATTATAATATACAACGATTACTTTACCACTAAACAATAACAACGCTTGCATGCCATTTCCAGAAGTACATGCTCTAAGTATATAACAGCATTGGTCCCTCTATATATAATTACTCAATGTTTTGAGTCTGACGGCGGCGGCACATACAGTTGTTTGGCGTTGACATTATGGACGTAAATAATGAATTTTTATTGTATTTTATTTAATGAATGAGCCTATTTATATATAGATTCTAGGCATTTAAAGGTTTTTTGGACTTGCGTTAAGTAACAATTTATTAGATACTTATTATAGATGACATAATGTTTATACAGAGGTTGCAAAAAGTGTGACGCAGCGTAAGGTAGACGTAGGGGGGCAAAAGGCAAAATTTTATGTGACGTTTCTTATGAACGGTCTCTAATATCCAGCTTCTTCACACATTTAAGGGTTCTCCTAAATACCTACCTACTAACCTACAACATTAGTAGGTAAATAAAATTTGATCCATACATTTTGTTTTCTTGTTCGTTTTAACAGATACATTCTGTACAAGCCTTTTACAATCTAAACATTTAACCAATCTGGAAGTGTGTTTAAAGTGATTCTCCCAATACGATGAGAAACTTTTTTTCTATATTGACATCGAACTAAGAGCAACACAATTTTCCAACTACAAGGAAAACGATTTGTTCCATCATCCCCAATTCTCCGCCGCTGCTTTGTGCTCTTGTTCTTCGCTTTATCCCGAACTTGTGAAAATGGCGTCTCTTTGCTGACTCGTAGTTCGCGACACTCCGCGTTCAAATTGCATTAACCTTAACATTACATGCCGAATTGAGGACGTACCGAAACGTGAAAGGATCGAGTAGGAGGTCTTTAGTCTACAAGATGGTGACAGGCGACGGCAACGGTTAGAGATAGAATTAATTTAATAGAGGAACGAATAAATCAACATTAATTTCATCTTCTGGGTTATATGGTGAAATGTTGAATTTGGATAAAATAACTTTATGAAGGTGACGTGATTACGGTTGGTAGTCCGAATTATTGTATAACGTTTAATGCTTACGTTACTACTAGAAAGTACACTATAAAAAGTTTAAGCTCAGAAAATTTCTGAATACCTACAGAATAAGAACTACAATCCAGTTTAGTTAACAAAACGGTTCTGTGAAATTGATAATGAATCCTTATAGCTCTTCCACAGCTTGGCTAATGATACAAATCAACAATAGCTGATTCTGCTTTTCCGGATTTGGACCGCGTCATTTTCGAATTAGTTTATTTATATACCTAAACCGGGGTACAAACAAAGTTTTCCGACGTTTCGCCCACACTTATAAGGGGCTTTTTCAAGGATGAGACAAAAAACAAAACAAATGTTACTTACCTTGCGGCTACTCCTTTCATTTCATCTTTTGCTCACGAAAACTTTAAAAATTCACTTTTTTATTCAACTTGTCACAATGATGCACAAATTCTAAATGAGTAATAGGTACGAAGAAATAATAATTGGCCATCGGAAATTTACAGGTAAAAGAAGGGTAGGAGGCACTTAATGGGATTATTTTATAATTGTGATGAAATTTCGTATACGTTCCTGGAATTTTTATTAGTAGACAATGTAAGTGATTAATTATGTGGAAATGTTGATGCAAGATTGCCAGATGGACGAAAGTTCAAAACTTTTGTCTCGGTTGAAATTCTTGGGATTTTTGGCGATTTCAACGGCCTCACGGAATTTTCTGGTGAAATAATACGGAGATTTGGCTACGACAGAGGAGCTGTCGAAGAGAATTTGGTGGCCCGTTTCGTGATGATGTTCAGCTACAGCAGAGTTTGAAAGCAGTCCCCAGTATACTGCCCCACACGAGCATGGAATGGAATAAACACCTTTAGATAAAAGAGGATTTTTTTTTTATCCTTTGGAAAAGGTAACATTTAAAATGAGATTTTGGATAGTGGTTTGTAGACAGTTTTCACCTCGTGCTTATGGAGAAGCTTCCCAATCCTATCCGTGACCTTGCTGATATATGGCAAATATGCTACTGATTTATTAGGTGACAATTCTTTCTTAGGAAGAGGATGATTGTGACGAGAAATGGAATTGCGGATCTCTCGTTTGCTGTAGCCGTTGTTTAGTAGGCTACCCTCAACCCAAGCTAATTCCCTTTTCAAACTTTTGGGTTAGGAAATGGATATAGCTCGATGCACCAGGGTGTTCACGACTGACCGTTTCTGAGATGGGTGATGATGGGACCGGGCGTGCAGATATCTGTCGGTATGTGTTGGTTTTCTGTATACAGAGTGGCCCAGGCGAATTAGCTTGGATTGAGGGTAGCCTACTAAACAACGGCTACAGCAAACGAGAGATCCGTAATTCCATTTCTCGTCACCAACATCTCCTTCCTAAGTAAGAATTGTAGCCAAATAAGTCAGTAGCATATTTGCCATATATCAGCAAGGTCACGGATAGGATTGGGAAGCTTCTCCATAAGCACGAGGTAAAAACAGTCTACAAACCACTATCCAAAATCTCACAAATGTTACCCTCTCCAAAGGATAAAAAAAATCTTCTTTCATCTAAAGGTGTTTATTCCATTCCATGCTCATACATCGGTGAAACAGGTCGATCTATAAACACTCGTCTGAGTGAGCACAAACGTTGTTTGAAAACGGGCTTGCTTTCAAACTCTGCTGTAGCTGAACATCATCACGAAACGGGCCACCAAATCCTCTTCGACAGCTCCTCTGTCGTGGCCAAATCTCCGTATTATTTCACCAGAAAATTCCGTGAGGCCGTTGAAATCGCCAAAAATCCCAAGAATTTCAACCGAGACAAAGGTTTTGAACTTTCGTCCATCTGGCAATCTTGCATCAACATTTCCACAAAATAAATCACTTTCATTATCCACTAATAAAAGTTCCAGGAACGTATACGAAATTTCATCACAATCATAAAATAATCCCATCAAGTGCCTCCTACACTTCTTTTACCTGAAAATTTCGGGGGGCAATTATTATTTCTTCGTACTTATTACTCATTTAGAATTTGTGCATCATTGTAACAAGTTGAATAAAAAGTGAAGCTTTGAAGTGTTCGTGAGAAAAAGATGAAATGAATGGAGTAGCCGCAAGGTAAGTAACATTTGTTTTGTTTTTTGTCTCATCGTTGAAAAAGCCCCTTATAAGTGTGCGTCGGAAAACTTTGTTTATATCCCGGTTTAGGTATATAAATAAACTAATTCGAAAAAATGACGCATTCCAAATCCGGAAAGAGCAGAATCAGCTATGACTCTGGTCGCGAAAACCTTCGTTCTCATTTGACAAATCAACAATACCCAACGAATAAAATTACATCATTATGAATTCTTAAAGAGTTCGTATTTAAGATTTGGACGTCCAAATCAAAGTCATTCTTTAAGAAGTCTCCAAGATTTAGAAAGTTCTATCCAAAGAATTCATCACTTCATAAAAGACCTTATATAGAAGTCATTTCTCTAACATTGTAAAGAAGTAATTTTTCTGAGTTCATAAAGTAATTATTTTTCTAACTTCTTTAATAACAATATTTAAAGAACACATTTTTTATTGCATGACAAACTTGATGATTGTCTTGGTCTTCAGTTGATGAAAATTCATTTTTAAGATTACTTTAAACCAACAAAACAATGTGTTAAATTTTCCCTTTTTTATTTATTTTTAATTTGATATATGTTTCGCTAAGTCTGGCCTCATCAGAAATTGGAAATACAATGAATATCTTGAATGATCAAACTGATGATGATGAGATTAAGTAAGGGAGAAGCCCTTACTTAATCTCAACATCCAATTTTAATTAATATTATATTACACTATCAAAATCTGTTGTCAACAATGTTTCATAAATGTATAATTTACCTGATTTTCACCCCGCTCACTTCCTCGGATATCCCCCGAATTAGGACGACACTTTTAATTACTTTATTACTCTATCTGCAGTTTCTTTGTAAGAAACAGCATTCATTATATTTGCAATTTCTGTTGAACCCAGACCCCAGAAATATAAGTCAAATTAAAAATAAATAAAAAAATTGTTGTTTTTAAGTAAGCCTAAGAGACTTCTTAGGGGCATCATTTTTTTATGTCTGTCCAATAATATTGTGATGAGTTCTTATTGAGTTTAATTTGCTGTTGAAGCCAGACTTGGCGAAACATAAGTCAAATTAAAAATAAATAAAAAAAATTGTTGTTTTTAAGTAAGCCTTACAGACTTCTTAGGCGCATCATTTTTTGATGTATGTCCAATAATATTCTGACGAGTTCTTATTGAGTTTAATTTGCCTGTGCATTAGGCTTTATGTCCCCTCAGTTTATTCTGCAACAAATAAGAGATATTTGCGTTTTGTAAATAGGGTACAAATTGTTATAAAACAATTTCGAAAAATTGCCTAGGTTACTGGTTTTCTCTACAGAAAATCTTCCTCACATATATTCTAAGAAAAAGTGTGTTCAACACGATAAGAAACCTGTATTCTTGTATTTAAATAAGTAGTTTGTATATTGTTCAATACTTTTCTGTATTTGTAGACGTTTCAACTCGAAATCTGGAGTCGTTATCAATCACTGTATGCTTCAGTTGTAGTTATATTCGCATATTTTCACAATGATAAAGTTTATTTTGTCAAAAAATGTTGATAATGACAAAAAAGAAAATTTTTATAATATATTAGATTTTACTTCCACAAATTGTTATTTTTTAATAGAACATCAGTGACAGTTTGTGATACATACATAACTAATTACTCTGCAGTTAAAATATGACGTTATGATACACACTTACGTACATATAGGTACGTTATTTAACAGATACACAAGTTCAGCAAAAAGGACCTCTTTATCATTTCATTTTTCCAACTTCATAAATAAATGAGGTCTTCATGATCTTATATTTATGAATTCTTAAGATGTCCAAAAATTATTTATTTAGGAACCCTTAATTAAGACTCGTTGATAATGATCTTTATAACGTAATTTTGAGGACTCCCTAACTAATGTTAAGACTATACCTTTTACTGTCCAAATGCATATATGGAATATGGACTAATCATTGCTTAATTTATTTTAAAAAGTCGAAATAGTGATTTTTTTATCGTAAATAAAAAATTACATTACATTACATTACATTACATTAGACGATCTAGAAGCAAAATAAGTGACATTGGAGCTAATGTCCTCTCAGAAATATTTGTATATGTGTGAATTGAATTTGGGAAAACTTAAACGAGAAGACGCGAGATGTAAAGACCGAAAATTAACACATAGAGGTTCCAAATCTGGAGCCTGGAAATAATTGGCGTTTGTATATATAGTTTGTATATATATTCTGACCGACTGTGACAGTTCAAGTTTCAGAGCTAGTTCCTGGTGCAGTATTATTGCCACTGCGTTATGTTGTTCTTTGAATTCAGTTGCAGCCAATACTTGACAACCTCCTGTGATATATTGGATTGTATCAGATGTTTGGCAACCATATCTGCATCTGTTGTTGTTGTTAGAAGACTTTTTAATGATGTATATCAGATAGTTCTTAGTTGAAATTACTTTATCTTGGATTGCCAGTTTCAAGCCTTCTGTTTCTGGAAACATATGAGCAAAGATCAACCAGTTTTTAGAACTATCGACGTAATCTTGGATGAAGTCGTTTATATATCTTTCACGATTGGGCTTCTCTTTCCATTTGAGTAGCTTCTGATGAGTTGACTGGTGGTATAATTGATCATTGAGTCACAGTGACATATGACTCTGTGTAGATCAGGAAATTCTGCAAGTTTCTAGAAATGATTACGCAAATTGGAAATTTGTTGATCTAGTTGCTTGCCTATATCTGCCAATCCTCTATGTCCTTCATTTTTTGAGCTTTTGTTAGTAGAACTCAAACTTTCAGTTGTAATTACTTAATATCAGTCTTGCACCAGTGAACTATACCGAGAGAGTAACTGAGCACTGAACATACGTAGATGTTCATAGCCTGAAACAGAATTTTACTGATAAGTTTGGTCTTGAACAATCGTCTTACACATCTGTTCTCATGACGAAGTGATCAATTCGTTGAGCTTGCTATATTCCAAGGCATTTATAAGTATGTCTTCCTACTTGGATTCGATTTAGGTACCACCTTTCATTTCGGGGGGCCCCTGCTATATTTTGCTTTGCACTGAATTGATAATTCGGCTTCTGTTTAGGCCAAATTGCATCTGGATGTCTGTAGTGAACTCTTCTAATACTTTAAGCATACCATGCAGCTGTTGTTTCGTATAAAGATTAGTAGTAAAGTAGTCATCATGTAACAGAATTATCGCAGACTCTTTTAATTTTCATTTCGTGTTAATTACTTCTGTGTCTAGTACTGTGGAATTGTATTTCTTTATGTAATCTTTCATGTTATTGCGATTAGCGAGCCAACAGAATTCTTTGAACATATTTTTGGCGAATACACTATCTTACAAAATTTTCAAGTTTTTCCAACTTGAAATCAGCTTGAATAATCATATTGTTTGTCTTTCAATTTTATAGTTTATTCGGATTTTAATGCCATTGACAACGAATAAGTCCGAATAAGACTCTGAAACGTTTGTATTTTTTGAATATTCAACTTTTTCCCTTACTGTGGTGTTATTTTAGAGTAAAGATAAAAATAAATACAGTTCAGTTTTTCCCACGTTGATATACTACAAACTCCATGTCGCCAAAAACTAAAAAATTGTATTAATTTCCAGCACATCCCATGAATGAAATAGTGGTACGCATACGAGTGCTTTCCTGTGGCTTTGACAAGTTCAGACGTTTGTTCTTTTGAGCACTCGGCGCCCCCAATAATAATCACACTTCGATGCATAATAACTCTCCCTCGACTTCATAATATGCACGCTGCGCCCTTTAATCAAGCAGCAATTAAACGATTTTTTCTTCTCATTCTGCCGTCCTTGTAATGAACCGGTTAATATACAGGGCACACCCGCTCATATTGCCTTATATGAAAACCGCACGATGCGCGTAGCGGTTTTAAAAAGATCGTAAATTGCCGGATTCAAGGGTTGCTCTAATTGTGTTTTGTAGTTTTCACAGATTCTATTGTGGATGTTCATTCGGCGTTCGCACTGATCAATGCACGGAAATTGTAGTGCTTTGAGAATGGATTCTGCTATTAAATTAAGAAAAGGGATTACAGAAATCCCATATAAATTATACGCTTTATTATATTAGGGCTAAGGGCAGACTTTTTTAATAAAGTCATTATTAAACAAAATATTAAGATAATAAAAACATATTAAATATAATTTAAACTATAGCATTTGTTATTCTAGCTCGTGCTCAATTTTTCTTTTTTTGATTCGCTATTTCTACTTATTTTTATACTGCACTATTGATGTCACCTTTGTCTGTGCTGTTTCCTGTTAGATGTTGTAACTCTCGCCTTATTGGTTATATTTTCTGGGTTATTGTTTTTTCAGATTCTATTGGGGATATTCATTCGGCGTTCGCACTGATCAATGAACGGAAATTGTAGTGCTTTGAGAATGGATTCTGCTATTAAATTAAGAAAAGGGATTACAGAAATCCCATATAAATTATACGCTTTATTATATTAAGGCTAAGGGCAGACTTTTTTAATAAAGTCATTATTAAACAAAATATTAAGATAATAAAAACATATTAAATATAATTTAAACTATAGCATTTGTTATTCTAGCTCGTGCTCAATTTTTCTTTTTGATTCGTTATTTCTACTTATTTTTATACTGCACTGTTGATGCCACCTTTGTCTGTGCTGCTTCCTGTTAGATATTGTAACTCTCGGTTTATTGGTTATATTTTTTGGGTTATTTTTTTTCAAGATTTTGTAGTATATTTGATTATTTTAGTTCTCCTCTCGTTCTTTGGGTTTGATGTTCATCTCAGAGATTATTTTTAATACAGTGACCTCAAAGTGGAAATCGAGTTATTGAAAGATAAAACTGATAATAACTAAACTCAAGTAGTCTTTTGATCCAACTCAGAAATATATTGAGCATCATTTAAAAAATCAGTTTAACCAAATTTCCATTAAATTGCACTAAGCTGTCAACAAACTTATCTCTTTTAACTCCGATTGGGCCCAGTTAGTCAAAAGTTCAGTTATATCTGACAAAACTGTGAAGGCATTCAATTGTTATAATCCACTCACAGAAAATAACTTTCTGGCTCCAACTCCTTCATCACCTATTACACGGGGTAACTACTGCTTTCCAGAATGCCATATGACAGGTCAACATTCAAAATGCAAATAGTCTGCCAGATCCAGACAGGAAGCTCCATTGGCAGATAAAAATATTCTCGTAGTACCTACACTGTGAGAAATTAAACTCTAACAGCATTATTTAAAATAACATCTGATAAGGGTCAAAATGACCAAATTATTGTAGATCCAAATAGATCTATGGCTAGTCGATATAATCATAAAACCATTCACTTTCTCATGTACTATTAGTAAGCACTATAGTAGAAATTTTCACAGAAATTGGTAACCAAGAAAACAAAAATAGGATTATAGGAATGCTATTACCAAAATGTATGAGGGCTTAAGAACAAAAACTAATGTTTTTTTCCAGTCCCTCCTTGCTGAGGAACATGATATTGTGCTTTTAACTGAATCCTTCTTAAGTAGTGATATAGCTAATACTGAGTTTGATCTGAGCTATTATCAGATATACTGATGTTATAGCTCATTAAATTCAAGTTCATCTGGTGGTGTTGTGATGGATCTTATGAAGAGCTGTTTCATCACCCCAACATATGTATAAGATGTACCTACTGTGAGGCTGTTTTGAATGTGATAGATCTCTTTCCCCAGATAAATGTGATGATATATGTTGTACAATTAACCGACAATACTGTGAGTTCTACTTCGTTAGTTAACTGTAAATGCAAATAAGGGGTTTTTATATTTGATAATAATACATTAAGACATAGTAAGAGGAAAGTAAAAAAGGCTATCAGACAAAATTAAAGAAATGGTTTAACAAACCTATAAACAGAAATGAAACAAACAACATAGAGACAGACATCTATTGAACACCAACACTTTATAAAGTAACACCTCAACAAAGACGAAAATTATAAAGTAAACCTTAACAACACTAAAAAAGAAGAATGGGTGCAACACATAGGGTTTAACAAAAGAGAAGAAGATAAGGAGGGTTTACATGAAAAAAGTTTAAACAAATTGACTTAAAATGGAAAAATTGTGGAACCTTTAGTGTGTCACAAACGTACAAAGACAAAGTTTTGCACCCTAACACCAAACGTAAGCAATAAAAAAAAGTAATACACTACCGGCTCACAAAAGTGAGTTTAGTTACTGCAGAGGAATAAATTTATGGACATAGTACAATATTTGATAAATGAAGAGCAAATGATATCTAAGAAAGTTACCATAAAGCAAGGAATTGATAACAGATTCAACCAGAATACCCATATCTAGCCACCATGATATTTTAAGACGCGTTTGACCCAAGAGAAATTAATGATGCCAACCGATGATCAGAAATTCAATTCAAAGCGTATATAAAAACTAAAAACATCATAATAAAACTGGGAGTGAATTGCAGAAAAGGTTATTAAAAACAGAGGTCGAAGACGAGACTGCTGTCTGTCCCCAAATGATAGTAATTAACATCTATATATAAGATGGAATACAGATTGAGGCAAAATGCTTGTCACTTAACTCCCTGCTATACGCAGAAGATCTACTGTTGATTGACAATAAAGAAGCGTTCTGGGGAAAAGAAAAAAATTAGACATTCTGGATGGAATGTAGCGTACGGGAGTCTTCTTCTAGGATAGTCAAGCTGGACAATAAAAAATAAAAGTAGGTATACCTATCAGTTCTGACACATGGAGCGAAATCCTGGACCCTTATGGCACAATCGTTGCACATTCTACTAGTGACAAAGAGTCATGGAGGGATAACAGTTAAGGATTATATCAAACTTCTGTATATGAAAAATTGGTCACCGTTTTACTGACATTAAGGCCCTATTTGGGTAGACGATTCAGATGGCGTCCCCCGATGCAATATACGAATGTCAGAAAGATTACTGTCCCGGGCTGATATGGATACGAGATGAAATAGAGAGGAAAGTAGCAAATAGCAAAGAACGACAGACTCCTAAGTTCAGAAGTAGAAGAAAAAGAAACATATATATCAAAGACGTGAAATCAAGAATTAAAAAGATAGATATGTGGAACAACAAACAAAATGAACAAAGATATCCAACATTAATTTTACAAGCAAATTGCTGTACCAAGAATCAGCTAACGAAGCAAAACATAAGTAACAATAGAAAGATAAAACAACGTAGACAATTAATAATAGAAACAAATTGAAACAATTTGACCTAAATAGAATGATCAATGCAAAAATGAAGCGAAGAAGAAAATGAAAGTATCTTTAACAGTTATGGTAATCTTCCTAAAGCATTCTCTTTCTTCAGCTTCTTCATTTATCCCAACTTTTATTATTGCAGTTAATGCTTCAGCTATTATATTTTTATTTTTTGTTTCTTATTATCAACTTTAACAAAAATGAATAAAAAACTACATAACCAGCATTTTTCCGCAACATTTTTGTTTTAATATAAATAAACTAAAGAAACAACAGGTTACTTTTACTATTATTATTTTTCTTTTATATGATGAGATATGTTCTTACCTTTGTGGGGCATTTTCCACAAGGCCTCTGCACAGGAAGAATCCCTCAAAGAAAGCGTTTTTGCAGCGGATATCACTGGGGAAAACCCGCCCGGTGTCGGGACGGGTCCGGATGTGGCTCCCAGATTGATCTCTTAGAAGAACCTAAAATAGAATAATAGTGTATCAATATAAAAAAAGTCATATAATTTTCAAATGCTTCATCATGTTTGAGCTTTATAAGGATTGTGGTAACTCAAAAATGTAAGAAAATAAACTTCTGTTAACATTTAAACAAAAATGGTTTCCGGTTTGAAATCATCATTCTACACTAATGAATTCTCATACACAACTTACATCAACAAAAAACTATTATATCATACTACATAATTGTGATAAATTGAATTAATAGTACCGAAGACTTAATGCCGAATCTAAGCACCCCAGAATATGCAGCGGCTACAGCAAATTCTAAATAAACCTCGAAAATTTAAACTTTCAACAAAAAACTTTTGTTCCATTACTTTAGATCCCTACTGGGAAACAACACATGATGTATTTAGTGCTTGTAACGTATAATAAGAAATTAATGAAAACAGGCGATAGAATGTTTCTACTTCTCTTGTAGATGTCACTAATTTGAAAACCGATTTAGCTTTAGTACTTTACTTTCAATCGACGACTAGCATTCGAATTTTTGCCTACAGTACAGTGAAATCTGTTTACTATAATTTAACAGAGTTTTCAGATCCTTTTTCTAAATCATTAGTTTTCCCTCCATTAAGCACAAATTTCTGATCACACCTTACCCACTATCACAGATCAAGTAATATTCATTCAGTCATATGAATAAAGCTCAGATGATGTCTCGATACAAGTGATTGGGGTAAGTGTATCATCATTCTTCTTATTAAAATTAACTAGTGTTCTCCCAGTGGTCGAAATTCGACCCTATTTCATGAAATTGTAATAAGTATATTTTTATAAAAATCAGAGTAGTGGAGAAATCGGAAAAGAGGATATATTGACCCAAATTGTTCACTCATATTGACAAATCTATTGCAACAAAAAAAAATTAAAATGTAATCAAATATCGGTATTCGAAATATTTTTGACAAATGAATGACCCCCCAAATTTTTGGCTGGAACCGCTCCTGGCAAAATATTCGATATAATAATTGGAAGATTGTTCTTTGCAACCTAAAAGTTTTCGTCGTTTGCGGTTGCAATCAAGTTCAGGAATATTAAAGAAAAGAGAGGACCAACAACCCTAGGAGAACTTAAATATTTAATACATTCTCTATTGTCCGCTGTCTGACAATTTTTTGCACAATACCTTCGGGAAGGTTGTGATAATAATATATTAATCAAATAATTAAATTCACATTAAAAACAGAGTATTTAATATGAAAGTTACTGCAACGCGACCGAAAAATCAATACCCATCTACTACATTGTCTATTTTACCACTAAACACTAACAACACTTGTATGCCACTTCCAGAAGTACATGCTCTAAGAATATAACAGCATCTAACGATCGCTCCCTCCATATATAATTACTCAATGTTCTGAGTTGATTGGCGTTGTCAGTATGAACGTAAATAATGAATTTTTATAATATTTTATTTAATGAATGAACCAATTTTATAAATTAATATTAGCATTCTGCACTGAAGGTCGTCAGTACCAATTTAACAAAACAAAAATGAATAAACACGGTTGTGAGACAGAGGAGAAAATGGTACCTAATCGTTTTGTCTTTGCCTATATATAGATACTCATGCTGTTCTCTGTAGGTGATTATACATCCTATATTTTCCAAATGTATTCTAAGGCTTTTGTAGAGCTCCACATAAACAGTGTTGTCAAATCTCTAGGTATATCTTTAATGCCTAATGATATGACAACAATAATTTAAATGTATGCTAGATAAGAGTCCAAGGAAATACGTTTTATCAATTACTTACAAGTAAATGTGTCTGCTAGACAAAAGAAAAAGGAACTAAAACCTCTTAGTGTACTTGTAATAGGTTTCTACGACATATTAATTAAATAATTGAGCTAAACTAATACTTAGTAAAAAACTTATTTTGCAATTTTGTCGTAAGGTTTTTTCCTAGTCTTTTATTTATAGAAAAGTAATTTCAGAATTTGTATGCCACATATTTTGATACTGGCCATAGATTCATTATAGGAATTACAAGATTAAGGTTTATTTTGAAAATTTGCATTATTAACCGACTATTATATTAAGGAACATTACAGAAAGGTCCCATATAATTGTCTATAACATGAGATCTACGGTTTTCTAGAAAATCAGGAAAAAAAGTAAATATGTAGGGGACTACATTTCAGCGATTTTCAACGAATCTTCACTGTTTCCTCTAAAACTAAAGATATGTTCGTTCCAGCTTGATTCCGTACATTTTTCTATAACGTAAAACATACCATTTTTCTGAAAATCGGAAAAATATATGCACAAAAATTGTAAACATGTTGTATATGTCAAATTTTCATCATAAATATCTAGTTTAAATGTCACGATATGCCATGTCGTACAGGGTGTTTGTAATGATTTTCATTTTGATGCTTTTGGAGTCAGTTTATTTTAGAGACAAAGTTAAGTTACAGTCGCGAGAAATTGCAGAAAATATTCCATTAGCTTATTAAAACGAAAATATGTTATTCTGGCGATCTCTTCTCTGTGGAACACGGTTGAAGGTGTGTGCGTGCGTGCATGTAATATTAGGTGATACATAAGCAGTTGTATACATAGGAGGGTTGAAATATAAGTTGGAATTGCATTAGCTATACAGGGTGGTTCTAAAAATATTGTACTGGATAGCACATAAGTAGCTGCGTATACAAAGTGGTTGAAATAAGAGTGGAGCAAAACTGTGGTAATACAGAGTGGATATTTGCGTTATAGAACGGAGAATAATTGCAGTTGTACAAAAGGCTTTAAAAATTGTCAGAAGCAGTTAAGTATACAGGATGCTTGAAATATAAGGTGGAGTATAATTATAGTTATACAGGGCGGTTTGAAAAAGTTATATAGTGTGAAACATAAATAATTGATTAGACAAGGTGACTGAAGTAAAGGTGGGGTAAAATTATGGTTATTAAAAAACGTGGTTCAAAAAGGTGAATTTTGTTATATATGGTAGACCATGAGCAGTTACATAATATACAGGAATAATTTAAACAATAGAAAAATACAAAGAGTCAATAGTGTGAAGAGGATTTGTATTTATACAGGGTGGTTTTAAAGATATATGGACCATCGTAATATTGTGTTGAGTTGAATTATAGTTGTACATAGTGATTCAGAAAATGAGAGACTAATAAGTTATATAGGAGTGACCAGTACACAGAAGCATATAGAGTGTGGATGCAATATAGAGTGAATTAGTTACATTTATAGAAAGTGGTCCAAATAATAAAACAAATAAAAAAGTTAAAATATATTTGGAAAATATAGAGAAAGAATAAAAATTAGAGAAGAAGAAAGAGAGAGAGAGAGAGAGAGAGAGAGAGAGAGAGAGAGAGAAGAATACAATTGAAGATATGTATGAAAATAGTTATTGATTGCACACGGTTTCTAAACTGTTTTTATTTGAAGTCAGCTGTAGTCGGTTCTTTTTTAAATATAAATTATTTATTACATTTGTGTGCTATTTTATTCAAATTTTAACTGTTTTTCTCTTTACTCAATCCCCGTCTAATAATCCTAAAGATTAAAGAGGATCAAAGTGTTTTTTTTCCAGTTATAAGAGTGCAACTCTATTCCGGATATGCATTCGAACAGAAACACGTTACGTACAGTTCGATGTATGCTGGAGTTTATAAGTCTAAGGATTTGTAAGAGATTGCTTTTATGTGAAACTTTCAAAGGCCCCTGCCGCTCTTTCTGTGAAATTGTAACTGACTTTTATGTAGGAATGTTGTGAAAAGCACAAAGTGGGTACTTGCTGTGTCGTATGAAAGCTCCAAACTTCGAAAACAACTTTGGAAATGTTGAAAAGCTGATTCGAATAATAGAGATAGAATGTTAACCTCTTCGAGAACTTTTTGATTAAATGCTGATATCTTATTCGAGAATTTCGCATTTTGTGATGTTGCGCTGTTCCTGAATAGGTTTCCACTTATACGCTAGTTTTTAAAATAGGAAACAAAATAAACGCAGGCTACGGAAAAACACATTAAATCACGATGAGCTGTGAAATGGCCTTAACGTTGAGAATGTTTTAAAGGCTATTATGCATTAGGCTATACGATATTTATTCGTATAAAGGTATAATAATAATTTTACTAATAATAAAATGATAAAAATATTAAATGCCGGAAGTAAAATCAATAATTTTAGTGTTTTTTATAAGGTGGGTAGGTTCATATTATTTGATATTTTATCATAACGAGCGTATGCTGTGCACTACAGTAGCTTAGAATCTTTCCATTAGATCTAAGGAACCATATAGACATTGTCTAAGTGCTTCTTGGGACATAACACCACAGTTTATAGAAAATTGCTGTATATATATAAACGTTTCAGGGTCTAGATCAGACCCTGTTGTCAATGGTTAAGAAACTACGGATTGAAAAGGATACAATTCTAAAATGTAAATTAAAATATTTGACAATGTGTATTATTTTGATTTTTGACGTAACTAAGAACTAAATTTCTAAAGATCATATAATCAAAAAGTTCCTTTCAAATTGGAAAAATTTGAAAGGGAGATCTTCAGAACTTTATGTGGCGCTCCTAGGTGCGACTTTGTTATAAGATAGTGCATTCGCCAAAAATGCGACCAAAGAACTTTGTTGATTCAGTGATCCCATTAAAATCATAAGGGAAAACCTAGGAAAAAACCTTATGAACTATCCCGATATTGGGTTGTTCACAAGGACATGACCATTAGCAAATTCTTCCTTAATCATCGGCAACCAGGAACGACTGAATTCTACAGAGGTAGTAGCGATACAATCGTTTTCATTAAACAAAATTAAAGCAGACTCCTTTAGTTTTCTTTTGGTGTTGTGTTCTTCTTTCTGTAATATAACTGAATTTTGAAACTGTATTTGTAAGACATTAAACAGATATATTATCTGTCTCTTTATACTCAACAGGATGTTAAACTGATTGTAAGAACTATACAAAATGAAAAAATGTATTTTTTTATATTATCCCGTAGTTTTAAATTCTTCCGTCTTTGTATTTTATTACATTTTTACGTTAACAAATGTTCAGTGTTTTACTGAGCAGAATATTATTAAAATTGTATGACTAGTTTTAGAGATATAGAGTGTTAAACTTCGGAAATTTCACCTTCATCGAATCAGATTTCTCATAACAAACATGTATTATTTCCGTATATTGCAGGAAAGGTAATTTTCGCATTATTTGACAAAAATATTATTAATTTTTTTTTCAGAAAACTAATTTTTTTTATTACAACGATGAATATATAAGATATAATCGCACAATTAATAAGATTTGAGTTCTTGGACGTATTCATATATTATACAGTGTAAGTCGTAAATATAGCTATAGTGGGCATATAACATTTTTTACCATTAACGAGTAACTCTGTATAAACTACAGTACGTTAATTTGTACAATTTTTGCAAACTTGTAGAATTTAGTGTGATGAGTCGTAGATTTGTATAATTTAATATAAAAATTCTAGGACGCATGGTTTATACAGGGTTACTTATTAATGGAAAAACTTTAGCAACACTGTATAATGTATGAACACGTCCATAAATTAATTTCTTTAACATTATATTAACTGAGCAATTAGATTTTCTTATGTATTCAACGCTATAATAGAAATGAGTTTTCTAAAAAAAACATGTTACGTATATAGGAAACACCCTGTAATATAAAATAATTAATAGTAATTTTTGTGCAATATTTATGTCAAACAATGAGCAAACCACATTTTCTGCAATAAACGGTAATAAAACACATCTATTATGAGAAATCTGATCCGATGAAGATGACATTTAACACTCTATATTTCGAATACGAGTCATACCCCGTTGAGAATAAAGAGACAGATAATATATCTGTTTAATTTCTTATTAAAAGCACGAATGGTTCGTATAGGGTGACTCACTAATAGGAAAAAATAATATATTCCTTCTTTAGCTATATTTATGGCTCACACTATATATTATATGAAGCACACCAAAGAAATTATTACTTTAACGAGATATTAATTGTACAATAACATCTTATGTTTTCGACGTTGTAATAAAAAAAAAGATTTTTTTCCAATATCACATGTTACGTATTTCTTAAATACCCTGTAATCCGCCAAAACTTAAGGCAATTGTTTTGTGAAATATTTATGTCCAATAATGTACAAATCACAATTGCTCCATTAACCGAAAATAAAGCACGTCTGTCATTGGAAATCTCATATCAAAAATGCGGCATTTTCGATATTTAACACTCTGTATCTCGAAAACTAGACATAAAATCTATTTGAGCCCATGGACTCTTTTTGTCAGAACATTAACTCCTACAACATACCAAAATTTCAAACAATTTGATGGAGGTCCATTTTTCCATCAGAAAGGAGCCTGGTCCTTTATATTATAACTCTGTTAACTAGACAAATATTAAACCTTCTTTTCTCCACCTAAATAAACGACGTAACGGTAGTTTCCGACCAGAGCGCATTGTTCATAGAACCAAAAAATATAAAAGAAGCTGTAGGTAAAGCAAAAAATCATTAACGAAAGGCATTGTCGGGTCAATTAAACAAACAGTACGTTTCATCAAAGAGAATCGATGCTATCTCGCCTCAATTGAATTTACTTGGGAGATATCGATGCGAGATAAATACAAATAAAATATTCACGGCATTGTTTCCGATGCAGACATTTCAAACCTCTCAAACGTAATCAGCGGTACTCAGCTAACAAACGATACGAAGAAAAGAGTTAAAATTTGTCTTCATTTACTTACCATGCTTACCTGCCACACGATGAGAACAATGCGCATTCGAGCTTGTCATAGATCTCCCGATTGTTCTGCTACCTCCTTCTTCATATATCACCCTCGGGCTGAGCGTATTTTTCTACAACAAAAACAGCGATCGGAGGCAGAGCTGAACAAGACGTTTAAGGCCTTTCAAAAGTTATGACAAGTGAATGTTTTGACTCCCGATGTCAATGATTTATTAATTCCATTTGAAGTTTCCGATAGGTTTCCCTACGTGATATGTTTGTTTATTAATTGAATTATCGGAGAAACGGCACTCACGGACTGATCACAATAGGTGAAAAGGGCAACATAATTATTTCGACTATTCGTTTAGGAGTCAGTTGACTTTCGGATGTTCTCTAACGTCTAGTGAGCTTTTTACAGGCGTGTGTATAAACATGGTCCGATTAAGTTTGATTGTCATTGTTAACGAATACTGCTGAGGGCATCTAAAACATTTACTAATAACAAATATAAGATTTTTGATACAGGTTACATTTGTAGATAATTCCAGAAAACTGGAAAACTAATTTATTTCAAACATGTGCAACAAAAACGTTCGTGGGGTATTTGTGGGCAATGTTTGGTAATTCAACTGTTTTCTCTATGGCTAATAATCACTTTTTCATATTGATTGAAATGAAACTATTTTGGTAAATACATTGATAGTTGTACCACTTTAGTAGATATTTTCAAATTTGAATGAAAGCGTTTTCGAATTTTCGTTCATTATAGTTCCGTTTTGTTTTTTGTCTCATTTGTGAGCCTTTATGCAATTCTCAAGATATTGGGATGTTTGGCCTATATACACACTTTTACAGGGTATTTCATAAAACAACATTACTTTCTTCTCCCTTTAAGTGTTTATTGTTATATTGCTGAAAATATTTGATAACAAATTATGTTGGATATATTATAACTTATAGTAATATCGTGCTTTTTTAACAAACACTGATATTGTGTAAAAAATCGATTAAATATGGTAAACTTAGATTGTTGTTTTTTGTAGAATTTTCTTATTTATCTAATAATATAATACCTATAATGTTTACTTATTCACATGCATCTTATTTATATGTAATTCTCGCAATTGACACTATGATTTCCTTGAAATTCCATTTATATATATATATATATATATATATATATATATATATATATATATATATTTATTGGGTAGTCCACAGGCAGTTACATATAAAGGGTGGTGAAAATTATTTTACTAAGTGTTAGAGAGTTGAAATTAAACTGAATCACTTCATCTTTAGAAAAATTAGACCGAATATCCGATTATATGTATATATTTATGTACATACCAACATTTTTGATGAACCTTTGAAAATCAAGTTGAATTTTGTTCAGAATTGACACAATTGGTCGAATTTCGACCACTGGACGATCGCTAGTATACATTAATATCTAGTTAATTTTGAATTATATGTAATATAGAATTTTAGTTGTTGACAATAGTGTTTGAAACATATCAATGAAAATAAAAATATATGAACCAACGACCTAGAATAGTTTATTTATTTAAATCTATATACTACATTGATTCATCTTTGAATCCTGCAGACGTTTCGCCAAAGTCTCACTTGGCATTCTCAATGCGTTGTTACGGTGAACTCAGAGGTGATTTACCTGAGCTGTTTATTTTATATGTCTCCGGCGGAGATCGTATCGCGCCTGATTGGTCGGTGTTGACTCCGCCCCCTTCGCTGCCGTATTGGGTGTGTTGCTTGTTGACGGCTTTGTATTTTGCGTAGCTAATTGTGTTTTATTTTAATGTTTAAAAATTGTCTTCCATGTGTTAGAGAGGTGCAGGGTATCATCTCTTTTGTTTAGTTGTTTTGTTTTCTCAATTTCAATAGCTTCTCGTATTAGTCTGGTTTTGTACTGAGGAGTTTGTGAGATCTGTTTACAACTATCGAAATTGATTTTATGGCCCGATTGTTGCTGGTGTTGGAACAGGGCCGATGTCGTTTATTTATTTTTGACAGGTAATTTGTGTTCCTCTAAACGGGCTGAAATTCTCCTGTTCGTTTGTCCGACATATACTTTATCGCACATTCCGCAAGTTATACTATATACCCCTTGGTTTTCAAGTTTTACTTTTGGTTTGGGACTTCCTAAACTAAAACACAATTAGCTACGCAAAATACAAACCCGTCAACAAGCAAGTCACCCGACACGGCAGCGAAGGGACGGAGTCAACACCGACCAATCCAAGTCAGACCTTGGCAAAACGTCTGCAGGATTCAAAGATGAATCAATATAACGAACGGATAAATATTTCTTCACATTGTTCCATCCATGAAAGCCTACGACTAGACATATATATATATATATATATATATATATATAAGCTCTCAAATTATCGTCGGCAGTTTTAGTGATTCATTTTCCTCAAAGTCAAGTAACCGACATGAATGTCGTTATGATCTCTTTTTCGAAGAGAATGAGCACTTCTGTATGCCGTCCGTGTATTCGGTATATCGTCGAGGACCGTCCTCAACTGAGCCGGCTCCATACAAATCGGCGTACATCAGTCGAAATCCTCGTTATAATTAAAAACCGCATTCAAGACTCATTTTTACAACAGCTTAACTTTAATGATGTGGCTTTTTATGATCATAAGAATTGAAGAAGTTCAAAGAGAATTTTTATTCGAATCGATGGTGAAAGGGATGCTGAACAAAGAAACATGTACTACATGATATAAAAATATATGTTAGGGATGTTTCTTTCGTGATGAAGTGTATTAAACGGCGAGAAAGCTAACCGGGTGGAAAGTTAATGGGACTAAGGTTATTGATAGGGAACCTCTTAAGTTGCCTTCCTCGCAACGGATAATAATCACCAAAATTACCACACAAGATGTACCAACACCATGAACTGATCGATTACAAGAATTCAAGGGAAAAAAATACTCCAACATAGAAACAGTCATCTTATTGAGAATTTGTTTTAGTATGGTCATGTCATACTTTATCAAAAATAATAGACAAATTGTAAAAATACATGATTAATTCAAGAAAGAATAGGTTTCTTTATTATATTATTAGCTTTGGTCATTTACGTATGAAAGACCTTTTGGTGACAAAATTAATAGTAGAACAAAACCGTGTTCTAATGATAAAACAACAACAATCAAGTTTGATGAAGCAGTAGATAAGTACGCAATGCAGGATATTAGATTTGCTTGGCACCGCCTTCAAAAATATACTAGATTGGTAGGTAATTAATTTGTACAGTATGAGCACCTTTTAATGTTTACATTTTTTACTTCCTGGGTAGGTACCTAACAACATTGAATGTGTTATTTATTTGCTAGAGTTGTATTTTGTTATAATTATTTTCAGCTTTTTAGTTATACGTGGAAGTCGATTACATTTTTTATTTTTCTAGCCTTGTCATGATACTTGTGCATTACAAGGTATTCACAGAATTGTAAGCTTTAAAGCTGGTAAAGATAAACATAATGCCAAGGAATGCAACAACTAGTGTTTTGTTTGTTTGAAAAATTATAATAATTATAAGAGCAGGTAGTAAAACTGGTTGCAATGTAGAAGCAGTCATAAATGGTCCCATTTCAGCTATACCAAAATTAATCATTTTGTTGTGTCTTTATATGGTTCGTCAGAATAACTACATTATTAGTGATCTAATATGTCTTCAAACTAAATTGTTAAATTATGTTTATTAATAATTATTTCTCATTACTATTGCAATTGACAATTATGATCCAACAACAGTCATTATTTAAATGGGGAAATTAGTTATACAGGGTGTTCCTAAATTGGAGGTACAAACGAAAAGACGAGATTCCTTGAATAGTTTTAGGAAGAAAAAGTCACATAAACATGGGTCCGCAAACGTTTCGTTTTCAAGATACAGAGTGTTAATGTTTGAATTTTTTTCAATTTTTTCTCTCATAGTATCTGCACTTCACAAGATATTCAAATGAAATTTGGCATAGATATTACAATTAAGAGTTTACACCTTGTGACATGCCAATTTCGATTGCAAATCTACAGGGTGATATTTTTTCGGGAACACTGTCCACTGTTGTCCTTCAGAACTTTTATTTGGTGAGCCACTGGTACTTTCAAAAATTGTAAAGAAAAGCTTTGTTCTTATACCAAACTTTATGTTCTCTTGTAGTTTTGTCGTATCTACTACCTGTTTCGAGAAAAAAAATTTTGAATGATTCTCTTGAAATCCTCAGAAAATTCCGAATTGTCATAGAAATCTAGTTACCTACCTAGTAGGCTGTGGTGAATGAATAAATTTATTGTTAGTTTTGACACATCAAATTAAATTCCTGTGTTTTGAAAATTAAAGATGGTTGCATTTTAATATCAAAACATGCCGAATTTTACAAATTCCGAAATGGCTGACATGCATTTCATGTATGGTCTTGCAAATGGTAATTCAAGAGAAGCTAAGCATGGAACGCTATCCCAATAGAGTGATGCCTGGTCATCGGATGTTCTCTAATATTCACAGGCGTCTTTCAGAAACTGGATCTTTTTCTGCGAAAAATATTAATGCAGGTAGACCACGAAGTGTGAGAACACCACACCTCTGAACACACAATTGTACAAATTAATGAAAAAAACATTTTATTTGAATACTTACATTCTAATTGAAAAAAAATATATACTAAAAAGTAATTATATTTAAGTTGGACATAATATAAACACAATAAAAATAACCTTGATGTTAAAGATTAATCCCTATAAAACTTAAATGTGCCAAAAAATCAAATTCTTGGAAAGGGTGAATTATTATGAAAACATATTAGCAATTAATCTTGTGTCTTATTATCTGTTAAAACTCAGCTTGCTATGAACAAGCATTTTTGTGGAATACCTGGTTATAATTTGCGTAAACATGATAATATAATTAATATATATATATATATATATATATATATATATATATATATATATATATATATATATATATATATATATATATATATATATATATATATATATATGTTATATAAGTTATTCCATCGACTTATGTGAAACCATCTAGCAACAGTTCCCAAGCTGAGTCAGCATCCACGTGTCGTCTCAGGTTACCTTCGACGACGTACATCCGTGAGAACAGCAAACGCTGCGACAGCTTAGTCAGCATTCTAATGTTATAAATTGTTCAATTGCCTTATGTCTGCATTCATTATTACTCAGTCTGTTGTTAGTTATTATTGTCATTATTTCAATTTTGTATTTTGTATTTTAAAAAGTTATAATTTTGTTAAAGTTAATAAAAATCTTTTTTAAAAAGTTTAATTTGAGAAGTGTGATATAACAAATTGGCGCAGTCAGTAGGATCCGTCTAACGTTACTAGAACACGAGTACTCTAACTGGTAGCGGCGGATTCCTATGCCTCAACGGAACAACGAACCTGAAAGAAGTCCTCACTGCAATCAAACGTAGAACACGGCGCTTTCAATGTTCCTGTTGATGTAAGTAATGGTGAATCGTCATTCGTTTTAAGTAAATATTATTTGATTTATTTTATTGAACATTGATTTTTAATATTTGATATAATCTATTTGATTTGATTAATATTGATTTATTTTATTATTTGATTTTACATATTTATCAATTTGATTTTTATTTTGATATATTTGATTCAAATGAAACATTGATTTATTTCATTAACTGAATTATTTTATTCTATTGATATATTTATTTGATTTCTTTTTATTGATATTGGTATATCTGATTTACTTATTTCATTGATTTTTTTTTATTTTGAATAACTGATTTATTTGAATTTACTATTTTAATTGGTTACCATACTGTTCTATCATTCAAACAATCGTTATTCCCATTAACGTATTCTACAGTTTATTAATTCTCTATACCCTTTAACATTTTATTCTATATACTTTACACTCCAATTCATTTATATCGATAAATATGGCACAAGCTTCACCAAATTCAGGTACACCTGAAACAGAAAGATACCGGTTAACGGAGATATTTTCCGTTATACCCGAATTTGAAGGCGACCAAATTTCCTTGGGAACCTTTATAGATGCGTGTAATTGCGCATATAATATGTCCACGGCGGATCAAAAATATTTGTTGGTGATCCATATCAAAAATAAACTCAAAGGGAAAGCGGCGCAGTTGATAAATTCAAGGAACCCTGGATCGTACCTTGAAATCAAACAACTATTGACCCTACACTTTGGAGATTCTCGTGATCTCTCTTCCCTTATTCACGACTTACAACGTCTAAAACAACTGTCGAACGAGTCCCCACTAACGTTTTACAATAGACTCCAGGTATTGAGTGCGAAAATGCACTCCTGCATCCACAAAACGGCTGGGCTTAGTCCAGAACAAAAAGACGCCCAGACCACTCTAGTGGATACTATGGTCATGAATACCCTTCTTACGGGATTAGAACCTCGGTTAGGACAAGTAATTCGTGCCAGTAACCCAAAAGACCTTCTAGAGGCACACTCCCGGATTAGGAGAGAGCTTCAACTTTCTTATTTCGAGGACCAAAAAACGAACAAATCTGTTCCTCTCAAACCCAACTTTCAAACACGAAAGCCAACACAACCTCCTAAATGTCTTCATTGTGGTCGATTAGGCCACATAGCCGTAAATTGCCGATTGAAAAATCAAAACAATTCTCAAACATTCAATCAAAACCATAGGCCAAATCCTGTTGGGCCTAACCAACAAACAAGGCCAAACTTCCCCCCAAATAATCCCCCGGTTCAACAAGGACAACAGTTTCGTCCACAAAACTTCCAGAGACCCCCTTTTAGATCTCAAATGAACCCAAATTATTCTCGTCCTTCGGTTATACAGAATAACCCGAATAACCGTCCTGAAAGGACACATCATTTCAATCAACATCAAAATGATGGTTACTCACAATATTCGGATTATTATACCGATAATTACAATACTTATGACTACGAGGATGATAGTCAAAATTATTCAGGCTTCGAAGAAACTTTTGACGATACCCCTATCGAGCCTTTTAATTGTCACGATTATCAGGATTTTCTAGCGCTTCCGAGCCTGGATCAACCTCCCGATTCGACAACAACTTTGTGCGAAGTCGAAACCCAGATTCAAAACCTCAATCTGGACGATTTGAACCCCGACTTAAACTTCCCGGAGCAACTATTTCTCTAAGCCCCCTTCTTACCGTTAATTCTAAAAACCTTTATTACATTCTTGACGCTTCTTCTAAATTCAAACTACTTATTGATACCGGAGCTGGTATCTCTATCTTCAAAGAAAATACCGTAAAGAATTTCACCCAAAGATCTCCTGAAAGGGCAACTATTCAAGGTATTACCCATGAAAAAATCCCTATTTCACAATCTACCCTAATTCCATTCGCTCCACGTAACCCACATAAAGTTTTTATATACAATTTGGACATTGAGTTTGACGGCATACTAGGTTTAGATTTTCTTGAACACTATGAATGCATAGTTGACTTAAAATCTAAACAGCTAATAACAAATTTTAAAACCATCCCTTTACACAAAGTTCCCGATAACGATCAACCCTTGACTGATGTACCCGACACATTCAACGTTAAGCCTAATATTACTTCACAAACACCTACACAAAACAAAATAACCATTGAGGCACGCACAGAAAAGATCTTTAAACTTAAATGCGATCTTTCTAACATCGATGCCATCTTACCAACTCAAGAAATTGACAGAGTACGACTTCCAAACGCACTCGTACACATTAACTCAAAAGGTGAATTTCTAACTTCCATTATCAACGCTAACGCGATGCCCAAAACAGTAACTTTTTCTGATTTAAAACTGGAACCACTTGACAAAACTCACTCTCTTCTGAATTTCAATACAGACGATTATCATGAACCCCAATACATAGACAGAAACTCGACTATTAGACAACAAATTAGAACTGAACATCTAAATGACGAAGAACGCGAACAAATCACTGATCTTTGTTTGGAATTTCAAGACATTTTCTATCTTGAAGGTGACGTCTTGACTTTCACTAACGAGGTTAAACATTCGATTGATACGAATAACGCAAAGCCCGTTTTCACTAAATCCTATAGATATCCTCAAGTACATAAAGAGGAAGTGAAAACCCAAATTGGAAAAATGCTTGAACAAGGTATCATTAGGCACTCCTCATCCCCTTGGTCCTCCCCTGTATGGGTCGTCCCCAAGAAGCTCGATGCTTCTGGTAAACAAAAGTGGCGAGTAGTTATCGATTACAGGAAATTAAATGAATTGACTGTAGATGATAAATATCCTCTGCCAAATATCTCTAATCTTCTCGACCAACTTGGAAAGTGTCAATATTTTTCGACACTGGATCTCGCTTCCGGGTTCCATCAGTTGGAAATCCAAGAGGAAGATATTCCTAAGACTGGCTTTTCTGTCGAAAATGGTCATTATGAATTCGTTCGTATGCCATTTGGTTTAAAAAATGCACCTTCTACTTTTCAGAGGGTCATGGACAATATTCTTCTGGGTATACAGAATGAACGTTGTCTCGTCTATATGGATGATATCATCGTCTACTCTCCGACCATCCATGAACATATTTCCCGGTTAACAGAAGTTTTTAAACGATAAGTGCGAATTTCTTCGTAAAGAAGTGGCTTATCTTGGCCATCTTATCACACAAGAAGGTGTAAAACCAAACCCTTCAAAGGTTGAATGTATTCAGAACTTTCCGCAACCCCAAACTCCGTAAGACATCAAATCTTTTCTTGGTCTCGCTGGGTATTACAGACGCTTCATACCAAATTTTGCGAAGATCTCTAAACCTCTGACTAAACTACTCCAAAAAGACGTCAAATTCATCTTTGACGCAGATTACAAGTCTTCCTTCGATGAACTGAAGCAAGCCCTTGTATCTGACCCAATCCTGATATATCCAAACTTTGAAGAACCCTTCCTGCTCACTACTGATGCTAGTGCTTTTGCTATTGGAGCGGTTCTTTCTCAAGGCCCTGTGGGAAAAGATCTCCCTGTTGCATACGCTTCTCGCACCCTCTGTGCTGCAGAGACACGATATTCCACCATCGAACGAGAATTGTTGGCCATAGTTTGGGCTGTTAAGCACTACAGACCGTATCTTTTTGGGAGAAGGTTTACACTCCTGTGTGACCATATATAAGATTGAGTACAAGCCCGGCAAGGTAAACCAAAACGCAGATGCCCTTTCTCGCATCAAAATCAACCATTTCAAGCAATGTGCTGATTTCCTTTCCAAAATCAAAATTTTCGCTAACAACGAAACTGACTCCGAACAACCTGAAAACTCTGACAATGACGACGAACATGACGAAAGAATTATCACTGAGTTTAATCGATTTGTTCAACTCTACAAAACTGAGTCAATAATCGATTACTCTAAAATTGAAATATCCAATTCTCAACTTTTAGACAAGTCCCACAAACGCATAGTTACATTCTTTTGGCAAAACAAAACTAACGACTTACACGACAAAATTATTGATGACTTTTTCGAAGAAGAACCTAATTTCAGTAATGACACTCTTAACATCATGGCCAGTAAATCTGTCAGGCATAGAAAATACTTAGTTGTACCTTTGCCCTATGACCCTGAAACTGTCGTCTCACATCTTTTCAAAATTATTTATACCAACCAAGACCAATTCAACGACTCCGAAACATACTGCATAGAAAATAACATAGAACTTCCCATTCTTGAAATTTTATCTTTCATTCTCTCCGACAAAGAAATCAAACTGAAAATCTGCCAAAACATTGTTACAACTCCTACCGAAGACGAAATTCCTATAATAATACAACAATACCACTCTGGTAAAAACAACCTCCATCGTGGCATTAACGAAACTATCAGACGTATTAGGGAAAAATACAATTGGACCGGCTTAATTAAAACTGTAGAACAATTCATCAAATCCTGCGAAACTTGCCAAAAAGTAAAGTTCTGTAGGAAAAACCTAAGTGCACCTTTTGTTATTACGGAAACACCCAAGACTCCTTTCGAACGTATTAACATTGACATCTTCGAGTACCCATCTAGAAATCATGCACTGACTATTAGGGATGAACTAACGAAATTTACACAAGCCTACCCCATAAACGACAAAACAGCTTCAACTGTCGTAAACACCCTTTTGATTTTCTTTCAACATTACGGCACTCCACTTCGCATCCATTGTGACTATGGACGTGAATTTGACAACACTTTAATGCGGGATTTATGCCAACTATACGACATAAAACTGACATTCTCCAGCGTTCAACATCCCGAGTCAAACGGTTCTATTGAAAGATTTCACGCGACCTTAGCAGAAATGATAAGGGCAAATACAGCGGAACATCAAACCGAACATCCATTTAACGTCCTCCCTTATGCCATCATCTGTTATAATAACACAAAAAATAAAACCACCGGTTTCACGCCCTATGAACTCATATTTGGGCACACTTCTAGTAGGCCTCCAGAAACCCTTTACACCCAGGAAAAACTGATTTCGAAATACGTAAGAGACCTAAATAACAGAATGGACTATTACTACAGACTCGCCCGTGCTAAAACCGAAAGACAGAAAGAAAAATCTAAAGTGCGATTTGACCAACACGTTTCTACTAAACAACCCGATTACAAAGTAGGCGACAAAGTCTACGTAAAAGAGTCCCAAATCAAAAACAAAGCCGAAAACAAATTCAACGGCCCCTTCGAAATTACCGCAATACGAAAAAACTCTGCCACCGTCATAAATTTACAAACAAACCAAATAACTAAAGTTAACTTTGACAGACTAAAACCCTATTTTGAATAAATCCCTTTTTTCAGATTCTGTGGACTGTTTTCAGTCGTGAACCTTCAACAGTACTCCATTACGCCTGTTAACAATACTATAGGAGTTTTCTTCCATGAAGAAGGCACCCTTAAAATCTCTAATGAGAAATGGACACTCCTTGTTTACAAAGATCTAAACCCCTTTCGAGACGCTATTTCTAACAACGACAATATACTGAACAGACTTTTAGAAACTATTAACGACAACAAAACTAACATTAAAATCTTCAAATCAAAAGTACAGACTCACGTAAGCCTCCTGAAACAAATATCAAAATCTGTTAACATCAAATATACAGAAATTTTCGCTGACACTGAGACTTACAGTACCAACAGAAAGAAACGCGGACTCATTAACGGACTGGGATCAATTTGGAAATCTATTTCCGGTAACTTAGGTGCAACAGACGGACAATACTTTAGTGACTCTATAAATAAAATAACTAAAGACCAACATCAAATTGAAAACTTAATGAAACGACAATTATCCGTAACAACTTCGGTCATTAAGAACCTTAACACCACAATACAAAAATTTCAGTCTGAAGAGAAAATATTTTCGGAAAATATTGAAGCAATTAGGAAGTCAATTGAGTTCATTACAGACGATCTTGCTTTTTATGAACTTCAAGCCAATGTCTTGGATTTGTGTGAAAGCTTAATGGAAAGTTACGTATACATTGAAGATACCCTCAACGATGTATTAACTGCAGTCTCTTTCGCCCGTCTAAAAATCTTACATAGCTCAATTATAAACCCAGTAGATTTGGTCGACTCCCTTCAGAAAATATCACAGTCACTTCATGAAAATAACTTACCACTTCCAACCTATAGTTCAAATGTTGCTAGATACATCGATCTAATAGAATTGGAAGCTTTTCAAATCAATACTAAAATTGTTTTTGTACTAAAAATCCCCTTAGTCAATCCTGAAACTTATACACTATACCGCTTGTATCCTATCCCAGTTTTGGATTATCGAACAGGATTTCACCATATTCTTCCAACAAAATTAAAATATATCGCGAGAGATGACGATTCGCTATTGTACGCATCTTTCGAAGACTTGAGTGACTGTAAGCCATTATCTAAAGAACATAAGATCTGTTCCAAAGTTATTCCACACACCATAGACAAAGAAGCCCTCTGCGAAGCACAGCTTCTTAGACAGCCAGCAGCCCTTCCTCCAACTTGCAAGCCTTTAATATTATATGCCGAAGAGTATAATATTCAAGAGATTGACCTGAACCTTTGGTTAATCTCGATTTCCGGACAGTTGCCCATCAACATCAAGTGCAAGGGAGAAGATGTCGTTACCCAATCCATATCGACAAATTCTCTATTGACCATCCAACCCAGTTGCAATGCCTTCATCGGTAACACCAGGGTCCATGCCAGAAGGACCACCAACAACGTTGACAACATCACACTTAAGAGTCACCCAGTCAACATCCCCTACAACTGTTGCGACAACCTGCCAACCATCAGTCAACTTCCAAAGTTGAAACCCATGAGACTACAGGAATTGGATGCCAGAGACCTGAATATCGCTAACCATAAGCTTAGCCAATACTCCAGGGAATTGGAAAAGCTCCTGGACCAACCATTCTTGGAGAAACACACCTCCTGGTTTACGATCATCACAATGGCAACAACCGCAATTGTGGTTGCCCTCCTTTCCATGAACATCATCAGGAAGAAATTCCAGAAGCCTCCAACGATCAGCCCTCCTGCCGATCCAGCACCACCACCAGGTCCATCAACCATCAAGCCCAGGGTAAAACTCCATAGCCTCCTTAGTCCTGTCGAGGATATGGAATTGCAGAACCTCCCTTAAAAGTCGATGCTGTAGCATCAACTTTTTTATATGGATGGGAGTTGTTATATAAGTTATTCCATCGACTTATGTGAAACCATCTAGCAACAGTTCCCAAGCTGAGTCAGCATCCACGTGTCGTCTCAGGTTACCTTCGACGACGTACATCCGTGAGAACAGCAAACGCTGCGACAGCTTAGTCAGCATTCTAATGTTATAAATTGTTCAATTGCCTTATGTCTGCATTCATTATTACTCAGTCTGTTGTTAGTTATTATTGTCATTATTTCAATTTTGTATTTTGTATTTTAAAAAGTTATAATTTTGTTAAAGTTAATATTGAGAAGTGTGATATAACATATATATATATATATATATATATATATATATATATATATATATGTATGTTCTCAGAGGCTTCCGCGCTCATTACTATGAACAAGGATAGATTCCGGGTGAGAACCGCGTCTGAATTTATTATATACTCGACGTTTCGACTCCTGTTTTGGAGCTATTATCAAAAGACAAAAGTGAAAAAGAGTTTCAGAGTCTAGATCGAACTCGGGGCCTCAATCTGCCTACTCCCCAAGAGTCACTAGGTAACTGAACTGAATTTGAGTCTGCTTCTTTTATTTATACTTAGCGCTGGGTTAGAAGGGGATGTCACGTGATGAGGCTGTGTTGTGATTGGTTGGGTATTGGTGGGCGTGTCTGCTTTGTTTAATCTGGCAATTACGGAGGTCCATGCTGTGGGAAGGCGAGAGCTATCATCGCGTCGGTTTAGACAAAGGGGTCTTTTCTCTATTTTTTGAGTGGGGACCTCATCCTCGGTGATGGTTCGGTTACTATCGAGGATAAATGTAAAAGGGGCTCATGAAGGGTGTATAAAGAGGCGTGCGTAAAGAAATTGCCCGGGAAGTAGTTTCTTTACCAAGAGATAAAGTCTCTGCAAGTCGCCAAAAGTGTGCCAAAAATACAATTTAAGAAGATAGAAAAGGATTATACCATCACAAAGGATACATTTTTTATGGAGTTTAAGCAGGCATGGCAATACTTTGAAGCCTTGAGTGTCTACGGTTCTCTCTTATACCTAAGTTTTCCAACCAGTTGAGGGGATTATTGGGACTAATAATTGTTTGTGCATAACCTCCTGCATACATTTTGTCCAGAAACAAGATTACCAGACAAAAAATAAGCATGAAATGGACGCATCTTAATCAAAGCAAAATTACGATTTGAAACATTGCTCCTCATATGATACCAAAGGATAAATTTAGTAGATATAATCAGATAATTACAGGTTCTAAACCAGACCCCTAGGGAAGCTTCTGTCAAGGCATTATATTTTGCATGGTATCCATATAAACATAATTGCAGACAAATTGAAATAAACTTTATGTAGTTGATTATTTAATTTGTAATAATTCAGTCAGATATTAAAGAAATGAGTCTCAATATAGTATTTGGAACAGTCTACATATTTTTAAAAAATAATCACTTTTGTTTGAATATACACACAATTGTATCACCCGTAAATATGCACTCAATTGCAGACAACCACTTGATCCAGTTAGTTAGTATAGGCATTTGAAGCCCTACGCTTTTCTCACATTCATATAATCTGTTAAAAGTCATGTTGTTAAATTACACAGCAATTTAATCTTGGAAATGGAAACAACCGTTACATAAAACTCGGTTTGGTAACTCGAATGTTACATAAGGTTTTGTAGTAACAGTTGTCGTCAAAAAATATGACTGCAATCAAACGATTGCTTATTTATAAATAATGAGCGAGATTCAAAGAAGTTACGTTCGTTTCATTCATTAATCATTGGATTCGACCTTAAATCAGTATTGTACTGTAGCGACAAGAATTTTAAATTAGTATATCTCGAATATAGAAAATATATTAAGTGGATATTAAAATAAAATTATCAGTATTGTACACATTTTTCGTTTTTCTGTAGTGTTGTTTTCATTGGTCACTGACTTATAGGTTCAAGTAGACATGAAACGCTCGGATTTACTGCGCGCGCAGGTTATTTATGCCGCTGACCCGTGGTTTTAACCCAGCCACAAATACAGCTAACTGTTATTTTTTTTGTTGTTTGAAAGAATATACTTCCAGATCACTATTATATTAACAATTATTTGGCGATAAAATTTGGTGAAGGCGCGAGTATTAACTGAACGTAATTAATGTTATTTGAAATCTAGGATGAAATTAATTGAAAATCGGCTGAAAATAAATGACAATTGATATTAACAAGCGGCCGCCCAGTGGTCGAAATTCGACCAAAATCATTTTAAAAATTTCAAGATAATATACCTATATGCATTTGCATATTTAAACAGTTTTGTGTACCTGTGCTAAATAGTTTACCAACATTATAATTAAGTAAAAAATTATTTCGCCAAGGATAATAATGTACATGTAGGACGCTGAGGCATATTCAATAAGCAAAATCAAATAACGTTCTGTTCCTGAATACAAAATAATATACAAATTTTCAAGCCATCATATTATTATTGAATAAATTTACAATACAAATATACTTTGAGAATTGAAAACGTTAATAAAAATCAAGAATTTATAAAAAGCTTTGATTTGAATTATTAGAAAATATATGAAATAATTTTGTCCTCTAGCGGTGGAAGGTTTAGTGGTGCTAGTTCAGCAATTATGGAGTAGATGGGGTAATAACTGTTATTAACGTAAAATGTTGGCCGTTTGATCCTTCATTTTTATTAATAACAATAAAGCCCGTCAATTATCAATTAAACAATTTATTCACAAACAGAAGGAAATAGTACCGAACTCTTTTACATTTGTGTATTTACACATATTTTTTTAATGAAATACACATATTTAAATTGACAATATCTTAATTTTAGGCAAGTCATTCACCCTGTGTTAAGAGGTAGGATTTTGCAGGCATGGTAAATCCAATAATAAATTAATATTAAACATAAGTAATATTTTTAAACTTGTAGTTTTCCAAAATGTTTTACGGTTATTCAGATATTTCACAATTACGATTTCAATTTCTAGGAAGAAAATGCAATAAATGAACTCATAAGTAACTAAGAAGATGTAGTATAAATAAACAGATACATAATTACTTACATTTTAGTAGACCTTAAACTACACTGTATGTATAATCTAAATAACTTCAATTGAATACACAACACAAAGATAAGGATGACTTTTCTGAATTATATCAAAAATATAAAGAAATACAATACACTTGCTGATAATTTATGTTAAATAATACTTTTTATGTTGACAATTTTTGTAAGTGCGTTAATATTAAAATTTTTCAACTAATATACTGATAATTTTCACATTGAATTGAAAAAGTACATTAACCTAACTGCTAACAATGTTATGATATGTCAAACTGAAATCAAAATAATCAGATTCACTAAAACGATTCAAAACGAAGATGGCCGAGAACATAAGAAATATTGCCATGATGTCAGATATAACTATTTATCATAAATCTCACTAATTGTATTTATATCATGGGCTTTGTAAGATTAGTTAAATTTTATGAAACTGTTAGCCTATAAAATAGAAACAATATAAATTAAAAGCGTATTGTCAAAATAAGAAAATATTATCGGAAACAAATTGATCAGTTACCACACAACACACAATTCTAGCTTTAGTTGACAAACCATGTTTAGAAATAAATTAAAGTTTCAAACTTGGGAGTACCAAATAAATAATTGTTATCATATAATATAAATTTTTATGCGTGAAATCTGAATAGCGTGATAATGTGGAATAACTTTTCGTCTATGATTTGAAAACTTACTCAATTTTTCAGAACAGGTATGGTTACTCAACACAGACTAGTTTTATTTGGAATGGGATTAAAATATTGCATCAAAAATGAACGGTGGAATTATATCTAGGTAGGTTTAGGAGGTTTTCCAGCTGTCACAGTCTTGTAAAACTGATCTTACATAATATTTAATGAGTTACTTACCTATTTCATAGGTTGCAGAGAGCTAAAATATAGTAAACAGTACACTAGAGAAAATAATTGCTAAAATATCTATGACTATTTGGATAGATTTCCTTTTTTTGGCAAGTAGGTACATTGACAAAGCTCATCTTAGTACTCATTAGTAATTTAAATGATCTTCTATGCCATTTGGGACTCTGAAAATTAGTTACTTAACTTCAAGATCAAGATTGAAATAATGAAGCGTTTAGATACAAAATAGAAGGGTCTTATGTTTTCGTAACAAACCTATTGTTAATAAAAACGTATATTATCTATTAAATGGTTATTGAATAAAAATTGTTGGTATGTATTTAACATTAAAATAATAATACATATGACTATAGACAAACAAAAAACAGTAATTTAAACCATTTATTATTTGCAATACTAACTGTTAATAATTATTTAGAGTTGGTGTAATACCAACTCTAAATAATTTGTTTTAAAACCTTAAAAAATAAAGTTCAACAACATTATTTTGAAGTAGTTAAATTCCTAGGCTCATAATTAGCGAGAAAAATAAGAAGTCCGAGAAAACCAATAAGAAATATGTGATAAAATTATTACACGCATAAATTATGTAAAAAATATTTTTAAGTTAAAAGGTTTTATTTAAACTTAAGACAATATTGATGTTAATAATGTACTAAACCCTGACAAATAATTCGTTAGGTCCGAGGTACCACTCATCACACCACTATCCTCAGCAATCTAGGGCAATATTGATGTTAATAATGTACTAAAAGCTAAAAAATAATTAACTTAAAGATCTATTTTACTAAATTTATTTTTAAGTTTTTAGTTTTTTATTTTGTTAGATTTTACTCCTCATTCTATATAATTCCTTGAGTGCCTTATTATTACAAAGTTTGTTCGGTGAATTTGTTGTCGTCTAATCCCTCAATACATAATCCTTCCAAAGTCTTTATCCGACTCAGGGCAACGTATGTCTGTCCTTCTTCAAACAATTTCGAGTCCATATATACAATTGCGTGGTCTACAGTGCTGCCTTTTTCAGACACAAAAAATGCTATCCCTATGAAGTCTTTAACGCACTAAAAAAAGAGTTCCTTAAGTACCTACTCTTTTTTAGGAAGTGAGAAAAATGACTTCTTTATGAAGTCATAAAAACTACTTCTTTATGGATCTTTTAAGATCCTTCTTAAGGATTCATTTTGGCACTGACTTTGACGTCATAATCTTAAAACTGAACTTTTTAAGAATACCTACATGTTATGCCATCAGTTTGTCCGCTGGAAGTTAGATTTTGTTTGTACTCTTAGCAATATTGTTAGGTTTGATTGACATATTTGAAGACGCGAGATGTAAGACCGACATCTAGGAATTCCGAGAGAATTAGCACACAGAGGTTCCGAATCTGGAGCCGTTCCGTGTAATTGCTGTTCTCCCTTAACTCCTAGGACAGAATGTCACGATAAAATTGCGCTTCCCACAATTGAATGTCCTCTCGAACACTTCTTTATGTATTTGATACATTTCGTTAAATTTGCTTACAAAGGAATGACGCCTCGAAGAGAGTATTCAATATATCTGACAGGTGAAGTAACCTGAAAATTTTTTCGTAACATTCTGTCCTAGGAGTTAAGGGAGGACAGCAATTACACGAAACGGCTCCAGATTCGGAACCTCTGTGTGCTAATTCTCTCGAAAATCCTAGATGTCGGTCTTACATCTCGCGTCTTCAAATTTAACGAAATGTATCAAATACATAAAGAAGTGTTCGAGAGGACATTCAATTGATGAAGGTTCCCTAATCAGAAACAATATATATTATATATATTGTTGTCTTCTATATATTGTCTTGCGAACAAAGGAATGACACCTCGAAGAGAGTATTGATTTACATAATTGCCTTAATTGTTGTTTATTACGAAGTTTGTACAATTTTTAATTAAATTTCATGGTAAAGGTTAGTATAGTATCGATACTGTATTATGCTAAACTCGTTACTATATCAGCACAAAATTAAGAAAAAAATGTATCAGAATACTGATCGATATTTTTAATCATTCTTAGAATTTTTGTTACATACTGTTTATATATATCTGATAAAATATAATTCCATATTTTAATAATAGGTGTTGCAAGAACATAAAATACCGAATTGTTTATTGGCACAATGTATAATAAAATATCATTGTTTCAAGCTGAATTCGTTGAACTGTTTAATAACAAGCCACACATATTTTGTCGAAACTGATTAATGAATTACACACATTAAACTTATAACTGTCCCATTTTACTATATTCAGGAGCTAATTAGTTAACATTACGAATGTTTCTGTGAAAATCATCATGAATTATAATAATTATTAAATTGCCTCTATTGAATGATTTGCATGAAATAACAATGAAAGGCCAAATCATTTAATCACTCCCATATTTGTGCCGTTTATTTCAATCAGTTTTCAATTATCTGCTCGTAGCACAAATACGATATTGGTTTTGTGTGATAGAAGGGCTTCATCTAAGTGTGTTTTCATAAAAGCATCATGAAGTTTTTGTAGGAAACTGTGTAAATTATGAACATGTCTTTTGGCGTAATGGAGTTATTTCTCCCCTAAAAAATTTAATGTAACTCTTGCGTTTGTGCGATTGACTTCTATTAAATAATTGTGGAATAATTATTATATTAGTTGTTTAAAATATCGTTTATGAATTTGAAAATCTGAGCAACAAGGATAACAAAGATGTGGTCAAAGGATAATATAAATATAGAATAATAAACTATGACTATAGCAGTTCAAGAAGAATTCTTATTACTTTCGGCTAGTTTTTTAAATCAAACATCTCCATGGGCATAAACTTTGAAAGTTCATTTTTTCAGTGTGCAAATACAAATTATCCAAAAATTGGCCAAAACCTTCTTCATAAGAATTATGCGAAGTCCTTTGCTATCGTTAATAATGTTTTTGTTAATTTCTTTATTTAGGTGGTTTAGTATTAATCTTTATAAATTATAGAACATATATTTTAGTGAAATCCATAAAAAACAGTCAGTAATAAAATAACTCCAATTCTGATGCGCCAATGTCTGGAAAGATCTATTATAAAATCCAATCAGTTAGTTTTTCTCAGAAATGTGGACTTATTAAGTTTGGAGAGCAAAATTGGAGTATTCTCATATTATGATACTTTTCGAATCCATTGAACGTAAGACCATATATTGTTTCTAGTAGAGAACCTTCATCAGTTGCACTTTGCACTACCCTCAACGGACTGAAATCTAGAATAAGTATTTATGTATTTAGTTAGTGTATATAACTGAATTTATATTTAATTGACTAGAAACAATATATCGTCTTGCGTTTAATGGGTTGAAAAATCTCGAGAAGTTAGAGTAAGACGGGGGAATGCCAGTCAGTGGGAAATGCCAGTCATTGCCCAATTTAAAACTTCCGCGAATATCTAACTTAAAATACTAGTGTCACCATCTAACAGACGACCATGGAATACGCTGTTGGTTTGACAGCCGCGGAAGAGTTAAACCGTATTTTATTATTAAAAATTGCAATTTCGGTAGCATATCTTATCATAATCTGAATCTATTAAAATCATTTACTTGCCAATTATTACATATGTAATCTTGCTCTCTTGATTATGTGCAAATTATTTACATTTCTAGTAGTCGTCCCAAGAAAAGTTTTTGTAATTTTTGGGTTATGCCAATCATTCGAAGGGGGTTATAACAGTCACCGACCCGTATTACCCCCTATGAGTAATATACGTTAATTATTACTATTGTTGTTTTATTGATATATGAAAGTTCCGTACGGAAGACTACAATAAAAGCACAATAGACTAAAGAAGATCTAGAAAAAGCTATAGAAGCCCCGCAAAATAGAGATTTGATGCTATTTGAATTACAATTGTTTTATATTTAAACAAGTATAATAAACGTGTTGTTTAATTGATATATTTCGGCAATTGCTATATTTGGAAGCCTAGATCTGTTGTTTCGATTAAGTATGAAAAAAATACAAATGCTGAACAGTTCGGCAAATTGAATTAAATGTTTCTACAGTCAACTAATAGTATGAGATCAATTACTTTTGCCGCAAGTCTTTAGAAGACTGATTTGTTCTCATTACCGTTCATGTGACCGTAGTTCCCCCATCTTACCCTACTACCATAATTTCGTTGGGAGGTTTCGATTAATCTACGACTTTTTTTCGTGTGGTTAGTATCCTAGGTTTCATAGGGAAACGGCGTTACACGCAGAACGACTCCCGATTTGGAGTCTGTGTGAGCTACTTTTTCCTGAAACTTCTAGATGTCGCAATTCATTTCGCGATAAAATATTCTGATATTAATCATTTGTAAAAAAACAGGTTTCTTGAATGATTGATTTAGATCACGTAATGCAATTTATGAAACAAGGTTTGATAGAAAAGTTGAAGCAACCAATTTGCTATAAAAGATTCGAGATATCTTGTAACAGAGATAGTAGGTAATTACAATAATATAATTTTTGATGACACCAAAAGGTCACACTGTTTTTAAAGGTATAAACATTTCAATAGCAAATTGCTCTGATAAGTTAAAACATCATTTTTCAAATTAGCTAAATTAGGTAAATAATTGGAACTTCTTTAAAATTGCACCAAATTGTAATAAAATTCTTAATTTATAAGTCTTACAGAATTCAGAACAGAATAGTCTCAAATTTATTTTTGAAAATTGTTTTTATCCCAGATATAATATTTAGTTGTTTTATGAATGATAATTGTGGCATCTCTGGTTTTCATTTTTTTTTCTTTTAGTTCTTTGGAAACACCACATAAACTTGAAGATGAAAGTCTGTATATTTCAAAAAAATTAAAAGGATTCACAATGACAAATTTCGTAATCACAATTTGACATTCTATTGTGATTACGATATTTGTCATTGCGAATCCTTTTAATTTTTTAATTTCTTGTTCATTTTGTATAATACCATTGAAAACGGAGTCTGTTTAGATCTTGAAACGTTTGGACTTTTGAAATACTTAGGTATACCGACTTTCAAGTTTATTTGGTGTTATTCCCAAAGAACTCAGAAAAATATATAATATCTAGGAAACTGTTTCTATTTAGGTACATCACATTTAATTATAAATATATTCATTATTTTCATTATTATTCAGGTTCTTATATTTGTTTTCTAAGAACATATCAAATCACACGTTTTTAAAAAAAAGGGTATTTCAATCGATGGAAATATTTCAAGACGTAAAAATTAGGCTTAGTAAAAATTTGGGATCGCCAAATGCTTGAGATTACACCGTAATTAGGTTTTGAAGTTCTTTTTATAAAAGTATATAGACTAATGGTGTCCTCCACCGACAGGAAGTTTAATACAGACAATTCTGCCATTATTGAAATTAGGCAATATCAATACACGTACTCTGTAATAAACCGGCCCTTTTATATTAAAATTAGACCCAGTAAATTCCACAAACAATTCATAATAATAACTTATATTAATAAAATAAGCCAAAATTCAAAACAATCTTTAATTCAGTACAAACTCAAATTCGGAAAATTAAACAAATCCAAAAGCAGTAAAATAAATAGACGAGACCTCCAAAAAGAGTCCAGAATAAAAATGAAAGGAACCGAAAATATACTAAATTATAAATGGATTAGAGCTCAAAAATGAAAACATCATATAAATAATGTTTTAAGGAAATCGCGATATTTGTTGTTTGTTTTCGTCAAATTATAAAGATTTTCTTACCATATCATATGTTGAGCTATTAACCTAATAGATAATCATGCAAATATTGAAGTCTGATGTAGGTATCAGCTTACGATAATGCCCTAAAACTACTCATGAAATTCCAGGTACGAATTGTTAAGAAAGTGACAAATTAAGACAACATAGTACCTAGATTACTAATGTTGAGACTAAGCGTATTGGCTAAAAACCAATTCTCTATTTGATTTGCAGTGGACTCAAATCAAACAGAGTGAAATAGAGAATTGGTTTTTAGCCAACAGGCTTAGTCTCAACATTAGTAAGATCCAAAACATTAATTTTACATTACAATCTTCACCATCGACTCTAGAGAGTGATGTACTTGTGAAGTTCTTAGGGGTCTGTCTACCTTGATCCTGGGTTGACCTGGGAAGCCCATGTTAATTTTCTTAGCTCCAAATTATTTAAAATAACTTTCCTTATAAAGAGCCTGTCAAAAAATGTATCTAGGGGCACATTACTGATAGCGTATCATGGATACTTTAGCTCCAATATGTCCTACGCGATTTTAAATTGGAGTCATTCTCCATGCTCTGCTCAAATTTTTAAGTTACAACGCCGTTGTGTTAGAATTATTGCAGGCTTAAAATTTCGCTAGTGTTGTAGAGATAGCTTTGTGGGGCTAAAACTACTTACCCTACCTTTCACTTTTATCCTTCAGTGACTTCTCTATATGAAACAGAACCAAAACAGCTACAGAACACACAACGATATTCACTCCCTTTCAACCAGGAAAGGAGGAGAATTAGTTCTCAGCTACCACAGATTGCAACGAACGAGAATGGGTACTGACTATTATGGCATTAAATTTTTTAATGCACTGCCAGCAGAAATAAAAAATTTAAACGTACATCATTTTAAAACAAAAGTAAAATATTATCTTTTAAAACACGCCTTTTATTTTTTTGAGGAGTACTTAGGAAGTGATTTCAATGTACAAATTTTTAATGTGTTTGCCTCTATAATGTACATTGTTGTCTATATATTAGTAAATAGGACATTTTATTTTCTTACCATTTTAATAACATTTTATATATTCTTTTGTATACATATTTAATATATTTCATACTTGTATACCTTTGACTTGTAAAAACACACAGTTGTAATACTTTACCAATAAATAAACTAAACTAAACTAGTTTATTGTCAGACTGACAATTGTAGTACCTACCTCAACTTTCCTTCCAAAATTCACACAAACAAAATTGCTCATTGCATAATTATGACAAATTAAAAAGGTTAGTCCTATAATTTAGAATGAATTTGTTTCCTTTATTTTTCAATAAATTCAATATTTTACTTTTGAAAATAGTAACTTCAATATGTTCCCATATAGTGAATATATACTTGGAATCCATATACCTTGTATTATTTTTTAAAAGACTCGACTGAACATTAGGTATTATTAATAAAAGCTCAAATTATTCGGTTACCCAATAAAAGTTTATCACAATATTATTTTTCAGACCCCAAAAAAGCATTTCCCTAAAAAGTCTTTTACGTAATAAAAGGAGTTATTTTGTAGGTACTCATTTTCAAGAACGCCTAAAAATGACTTATTTATGATGTCAAAAAAATGATTTTTTATGGGGTCTTTTAAGAACTCATTTTGTTCCTTAGGTGACGAATTTGACGCCTAGAAAACTTATAAAAGAATTCATTTTGGCACTAACATTGACATCCAAATTTTTAATATGAATTCTTTAAGAATTTATGATGACATCATGTTGTTGCCTGGAAAGTTACAGTTTCTTTGTAGGTAATCTTCCTACAATACATTAAATATCATAAGTAACACTGGCAATCCTGGCCACGCAGCATAGTAAGAAATCTCACGTATAATATCTATCTAAGAAGTTACTTTAACAATATGCCAATCTTTGACTGTTTCCAGAATAAGCAAACCCTTTGCCTAAAACTTTTGCATTGTTTTCAATTTTTATTGGAAGAAATGTATAAACGAAAAACGTTTATTTTGCTTGACGAAAATTACCTATTTAAAGAATCAAAAATGTATAAGGAAACATTGTCGACAAGTTAGATTTATTTTACCAGATTTATTCAGAATTTTTTAATTACATTCTAACATGTATTTCATGAATCTTACAACCAAGAAAAACCTCAACTATTCTTACATTAAAATCTTAAATTTCTTAAAGCTCTTAACTAGGTATACTTCTCTGAAAAGAAATTGGAAGAAACTTGTTGTTCAACTAACATTTACGATATCGATTACTAGGAATACGCTTTCTGAAGAACAGGTCTAAATTAATATTTTCACGCTTGAAACGTTACTTACCGACCTTTATTAAAGGAAAAATCTACATTGTGGAATAGGTAATTGTGGACTATAATCAGGTTTCAGTTTCCATTTAAAAATAATTTTCTCATAGATATAACATACTTTGTCAGGCGGATATACTTTACCAGCAATGATCACATTTCAGTTATTATTTTCTTTTTATGTTATATTGTTTCCATTAGACAGAAGTACCCATAGAAGCTGAAAAAGAGGCAAAATCCACCTTCACCATGGAAACTGTTTATGCAACAATCTTAGCAGAAAATTAACATTATAGTCTGTGAGACCCAAGACATCCCACCCTGTCCTGAAAAAGAACTTTCCACTTACTTCACATGATGGGCCAGATTTTGTCTCAAAGTTTACGTTTAGGAATAACAAAAGCACTGAACTAGCCATGAGTACAAAAAATCTTTGAACTATAGCCAGGCCAGAGAAAATGTTGTAACTACCTCAAAGAACAATGAGAAAAAAGGTACTGCCTAGCTTTCGAACAGTGAACGACTTCAAACCTTAGAAAAACGTAGGTTCTACCTTTAAGAATCGTAAATCTCTATCTGAAAAATCGAAGACAAAAAAAGCCAATGCTCAAAAAAAATGAAAAAGCCCTTGGCAAGTGGTGAAAATATTTAAGAAAAGACTACATACAACATTTATGCTGTAGAAGGAATGAGGCAGCTGTAATAATAATGAATGGAATGTTTTTTTTTGTAACACAGCTATGTGGCAGTACAAACCAACAAGTTTATCGCTGAAAAAAGTTGTTTGTAGGTACATAAGAACAGCATGCTTATTTATGACATTAAAGACAAACATAAGTGCTTGATTAAAACCTATATGCGATTTCTTACTGCTACTGCAATTAGATATAACTATTTAAAACTATTGTTGTAGCTCTTCATTGTTTTAATTAGTAAACTAATGAATTGTTGTAGGTAGGTATTTTATATACCTACATAAATTTCTGATATTTGATACCTACATCTGAACGATTACATATAAACGGCTTAAGGAATTTTGATTTTGTAAACTCTATTGTATTAAGGACAATTTTCGGAAAGGTCTATATAATTATTTTTATTATTTTTATGTGAGATTCATTATTTTCCAGAAAGTCATAAAAACCTGTTATTAAGAGCATGTATTTCAGTGATTTCTGTTACACGACTCAATCAAAGTTAAAATTAATAATAAAGTTTCTATGTGGATTCTAAAATAATTTTTCATATAGAAATTACCATCTGATAAAGTTCCTACCTAGCCCCACAAATTGTGAGATTTAAAATTAAAATTTCCTTAACAATTTTAATTACTTCACTATTCTTGCCTATTGTCAAGACAAACATTGTCGTAATTTTGATAACTGGTTTTGTAACCTACCTACTGGCATTTCATTTTTTATTTCAATTTGAATATTTTTTATCAATTTCGTAATACATAAAGTTTATGAGTAAATTTGACATCATACGTCGGAAGCTTCAAGCTTCACATGAAATGGTTTCCATAATTTATTTTTCTATTGGTTTTCTATTATTGCTTTGTCAAATTGTGAATGTTTGAATTGTCATTGCGAACTTTTTAATTTTTAATTTCTATAATTTGGTTTTGTTAATTTTTTATGGTCTTTGAAAACGGGGTCTGATTTAGACTCTGAATACTTTCCAGTAATGTGTTCTTATTCCAAAGTAATTCTAAAAATGATGTATAGCTAATAAATGAGACTTTTTAAATTTGTTTTTGTGAGAAAAGTTAAATATTAAAATTAATTTTTTCAATTTAAACCCAATTTTTAGCCAATAACCGAATATTTTATTTAATAAATTGAAATATAATTTTAGTAGGTATGGAATAATTGTATATAACTGAAACATATACCTATAATTTAAAAAAAATGTTTCAATAAATATCACTCAAAAACTTTCAAATAGTATTTGCTATTAGTGGAACAACTAACTACAACAGTGAAGATATAGAAAGTAACAGCTATGTACGTATAACTATTAGAGTTCTTATAGAAAACTAAAAAAAAACTAATTAAAAAATAAAAGTTATTTTTCTAAATTTTCTGTAAGTAATTATCTAAATTTTTAAAAAATGTTCAAGATAGTATGTCTCTAGGACCTACCCAATACCTACTTGTTTAATAAAATATATTTTGAATTGCATTAGGTGTAATATGTTCAACACAATGCTAATAAGAAAATAAACTATTAGGTAAACGAAATTAACCGATTTTATGTACTTAAGAACTTAATTCATTATATAATATACCTATATTGTAATTTATTTTTAAGTTTTCTTGGGAATAACACCACAATTGAATTAAAAAAGCTGAATATTGAAAGAAAATACCAAACGTTTCGAAGTCGATTCTGACTTCGTTGTCAATGGCTTTAAAATATTACATATTTTAATTTACATCTTAGAATTGTGCCTTTTTAATCCGTAGTTTCTTAACCATTGACAACGGGGTCTGATCTAGACCCCGAAAAGTTTGGAATATACAGCAATTTTCTTTAAACTGTGGTGTTATTTCCCAAGAAGCACTTGGACATTGAAAAGTATGCCACAAGTATCATTCAGAAAACAACTCGACAGATTACTTTTGATTTTAGGTAAACAAATGCATAGCAACCACATTTAATTTCAGAAAGATGATTCTCTTCCTAATAATATCAACGTATGCCAAAGTTAATAGTAAAATATAGGTAAGTATTCTATATTATATTTTACAAGATTTTTGGGATAATTTTTTTTTGAGATAGGCCAGTAATATAGATAATTCTTAAAAGTACTAGAAACCTATTATATTTCTAAATGTAAATTAATTGGAATAATGATAATTAATATATGAAAATAATGTATGAAATAATTTAAGTGTTAAATAATTTTCATTTTGTTTTTTACTTGAAACTAAAATTCATGTTCATGTAGGTACATATTAAAAAAAATATTTGCTTTAACAGTTGATTGATTATAATGCAGATTAAAAAAAAATTAGGCAAGAAGTAGCTTAGAAATCTCAATGAAAAAAAATATTTTGGAATACAATGTCTTCACATTATTTATTATTATTATTATTTGTTATTAATCCACGAAATACTTTCCTTGTTGCTTTAACACTTGATTGATTTTAATGCAGGTTAAAAAATGTAGGTATCATACCTCTATCTAAATTAAAGTAGGCAAAAGGTAGCTTCACAAATCACAATTTTAGAACATACACAAATTTCTAGGAAAATAACACTGAAAATATTTCACATAGTCTAGTAGGTAGGGTGTGTTTCCCTAGGTAAAACAAGTAAGCCTACCTGATTAAACTTTAATCAGCCACTGTTATGCACAAAGTTCAGAAATGTCACTCATTAAAACAATCGACAATCACCAAAAGATAAAAGCTCAGTTAAAGTCCGGAAAAAACCGACGAAGCGAAGTCAATTGACAAACAAAAAACAAACAACCTTGTATCGGTCAACTTTGATTCTACCCGATTAAACTCGCGGGCGTGCACCTATTACGCCCGATTTCACGATAATTAGGCTTTCTTTGTGGTCCGTTGATCCTTTCGAGTACAACCACGTGCTCAAAGGTAAGATTTGCTAGGGATCTATGTGCTTCTCAACACGAAAGGATACAGAAGACTGGCTCAGCCTCATGTCACTCTCTCGTTCAAGGGTGACTTGATTCAAGGTACAACAGGGTGGGACTTCCAGCCACCCCGCCCACTTTCATCGGCTAGGTGGGGGATCTCCTTTACCGGTGATAAGCCATAAGAATGATTATCGAATTTGTTATAATATGGATCATCTCTTTTAGACTTGACGGGAAACTTTGCCTTCTGCGGTTGAATACCGCTCAGTTCCGCAGACTTCAATACGATTTTTCAAACAACTGTTATTCCGAATCCCGAACACTTTTACTAGCCGGCAATTCGGAACATACTGTAAAAATTGTGGACGAAAAAGCATTTTCTGAGTAAAATCTTACGATCTCAGAGGATGATTTTTAGCTTGGAAAGGTGATAAGAATGAGCGAATTTAAAATGGGCGTACCTCAAAGATTACCTACGCGTGAATGGTTGCGTTAATCTGCAGATATGATTGGAGAGGAGATAGACGCCATTGTTCTCGATTTGAGAGCGTCGGCGCATTTCGGGACGACGCTTGCCTACATCGGCGTCTCTTGTCTACATTGTCGTCTTGACGTGTACGACTAGACGACGCTTCAAGCTAAATTTTAAGTAGAAAGTTTTCTGAATTTAGTTTTCTTAAATGAAATGTGTGTTTTCTTGAATGTTTCACAAAATAAATACCTACTGAATAACTTCAGGTGAGATTTGTTTTGATTTCAGTTTCTTATAGTGGGGCACTCGTTTTCTCAAATTTCAAATAGAACTAAAATAACTCTATCGGGGAAAGTACTTTTTCAATAAATTTTATTATCTCTCATATTTCTTTTCTTAGAAAACTTCAAACCTTTAAGTAAGAAGGAAATTCCTATACACTGGAAATTAAATTTAAAAAACACTTGATTTGCTATACTGTTCTTTATAATAACCGTTATTAATAATAACTCAATTTCAAATGGAAATACATCTTAACTTAGCATATTTCATTAAAGAATTAGTTTCTATGTATAGTTTAATAGTAAGTAGGTAAAAAACTTAAATGGAGTTTGCTATTGGAATAAACAAAAATAATTTTGTGTTATTGTTAATATATTGTGGCGAATTTTATATTATATAGCTCTGACATTGTTCAGTTTATTTCAAGAATATAATTTAGGTAGATACCTAGTTTCAAGTTTTCAAAGTACCTAATTTATATAGGTACCTAACTAGCTAGTTTGGGAATTATTCCTAAAATAAATATCCCCTGTATAACTTTAGGTGAAATTTGTTTTGATTTCAGTGTCTTATAGATTTCTCAAATTCAATATAGGGGCTTTAATGAGTCTACTTTGGGAAAATATGTGTTTTATTAGATTCTTTTATTTTTTATATATTTTTTATAAACAAACAAAATATGCCCAACTAATGAAAACAATCGTATAAACTAGAAATTAAATGTAAAAAACTCTTTGTTTGGTAATATACCTACCTACTATTCTTTTTAAAACGTTATTATTAATACTTAGTTCAATTTCGAATGGATATGTAGGTATATATCTTAACTTTTACTATTTCATCAAAATATTAGATTAATGGTCTATATGCAGATTAAAGATCAAGTAAAAAAATTTAATGGGCTTTGAGATTGTAATAAATAAATAATTTTCTATTATTTTCAATATATTGTGTGTAACTAATATTGTAGGTAGGTATAGGTCGGTAGGTAGGACCTTTTTCAATTTATTTTAAGGATATCATTTAGGTAGATAACTAGTTTTGGAAATAATTTTTATAAATAGTATTTAATTTGGTAGTTACAATCATTCAGTTTAAAGCTTAAAACACTTCCTCCCAAAATATTATTAAGTATTTAATTGCAAATGCTATTATTAATGCTGGATTCTAGTTTGACAGTAAAACTTAAAAATATTTAGCTAGTAGATTTCTAAATTAACAAACAAAATTATTTTTCATAATGTTTTACTTTTGATCACAAGAAAACATATCTTAATTTTATTTCTACCTCATAGTTTACTACGAATATTCCCATGGAAAATTGTTTAATTTTTACAATAGTTGGAAAACTAGTTTTAAAGCTTCTTCTATATTGTTGTTAGAATTCAATAAAAGAATAGGGTTTTAATTCGTTTGTATAAGTATATGTTTTGAGCTAAGATTTAACAAATTTGGATAGTTTAAACTGTATTCTATCAGGGAGGACTTTTTTAATGCCATGAAACATACAGTTTTTCAGAAAATCGGAAAAAAATTTAATTTTACATTGGAATTTAGCTGACGAGAGAGTATTAAATATATACAGCGTGAGTTTTTATTTATGATCAGTATGGGGATCTCGAAAACTAGCGGAGATATAGCAATGGTTAAATTGGGAAAGATTTGCAGTTTTACTGGCCCAATTTAATGACACTTTCGGATTTTTGTAAAACGTCATGGCTTACTAGATATTTTGGAAGAACGAAATTCTGTCGATTTAGTCAAATCGCTCTAGCTCCTTTGTTTTTGATTTTATAAAAAAAGAGTAAATATCAAAATATCATAACAATAACGGAGTTATGGATGGTTTTCTCTCTTATTTTCACTTTCAACGTAGTTAGTCATGAAATAGATCAGATATAACGAAAAAACTAAATAAGTAGGTACTTACTAAAAACTTAAGAAATTAAAGTACATAATAATGGTTACAATTTATGTTCGAAAAGTCCACCATTGTTATTTAGACAAAAATTGCATCTTTTTAAGATTGACATTATCGCTTTCCTCACAGACCGCCTATCAATTTCTTCAATGGCTTCCCTAAGGTCACCAACTGTCTCATACTTTATTTTGTATACTTTGTTTTTAGCGCACCCCATAAATAGAAGTCTATAACTGCCAAATCGGGAGTGGCCGGGATGGCCATTCACGTGAGCCATTTCTTCCTATCCAAGAGTTTGGATAGATATTATCTAAGTGTTGTCATACTAATAACGAGTTATGAGCAGGTGCTCCATCATGTTAGAACCACTCAATTTCTAAACGAGTTCTCAAATTCCAATTATGCATCATGTCTTGAAAAGTGTATTGCAAGAAATGCAAGTAGCGCTCCCCAGTAAGTTATTCGTCATAGATAAAAGGCCCCAGAATAGTAGACCCTATGATCATTAAAACCAAATTTTATCTGGGATCGTCTTTGTTCTACATGGAAAGGGTTTTCTTTAGCCCAGATATGCTCATTGTGTCTATTGAACATACCGCAATTAGTAAATCTAGTTTCATCTGACCATAACACCTTTAATGGAAACTGTGAATTGTCAAGGCACATATCTCTAAACCATGTACAAAACAAAATACTTCGATGTTCTTCACCAGCATGCAAAGTTTGAGAAACTGAAAGTTTGTACGGGTGGAACTTGTGCGCTTTCAGTACCTTAACTAGAGTGCGTTGAGATGTGCCAGCTTCTGCCGCAATCTCACAAGTTGATGTAGATGGATTTTGATTTACTATCGCCAAAACATTTATTTTTGCTGCTTCGTTAATTTGATTGCGTTCCTTTGGTGGTTTACTAACAGATCCATATCTGCGTAAACTATCGTAAAGCCTCTTAAATGTACATAGAGCAGGTTGACGACGATTAAAATATCTATGAAAGGATTCCTCAGCTGCACGAACTGAATTTTTATGGCATATGATATAACATTCCACCATATTCAGTTTTTCTTCGTTAGAATATTCCATTTTATCACGAAAACTTGTCAATATCGACTGTCAGTTCAGCACTACTAATGGAATTACTTTCAAATGAGGAAACGTCAAAGTAAAAACAATCTTTTTCATGGCTACCTACGTTAAAAGTGAAAATAAAAGAGAAAAGTATCCATAACTTCGTTATTTTTATGAATAACTATATCTAGTATTATATCGCTGAAAGGTACTAAAAAGTATGTGTCATATCTCGAAAACGAGAGCAGTTACGCAAACGAGGACATGACAATCATATTCGGGATACAATATCCTTCAATTTTGATATTTACACTTTTTTATAAAAACAAAACAAAGGAGCTAGAGGGATTTCACTAAATCGACAGAATTTCGTTTTTTTTTAATATGTAGTAAGCCATGACCTTTTACAAAAATCCGAAAGTGTCATTAAATTGGGCCAGTAATTAATTTAATTTAACCATAGCTCTATCTCCGCTAGTTTCCGAGATCCCCATACTGATCATCAAAAAAAAACTCACCCTATATAACTATTGCTATTCGAGTTATTGACTGAAATTAAGTGACAAAATTACATGACAATAAAGGTCGTAGTTCTCAAGGCAGTAGGGTTACTTAGGTTAGAATGATATGGCAAACTTTTTTATTTTAATATAAAGAAAAAAATTTATTGCTTATGAAAAAACTACATGGTCTGAAACCGAAAATGAAATCTTTATGTCTCCTCTGTCCACTGCATGCAGTGTTGGCAGATTTATCTACCACAATTGTTGTACCAGTAGGTACCCAGCATCAATGCCCTGCACAATCTACAATCCAAAGTGAGCAATAATGCCTAAAAGCAAAAATATTAATTATTATTTATACTAAAAAGCCGTAGGTAGCACAGTGTTTAGACCTAACGATATTATTCAATGATAACCAGTCTTCACGAATATCTTGTTTCTGTCGAATATAATTATTTTTAAGATCTAAGAATTAGGTGGGTACTTCTGTTTTATTATTATTTTTATAACATATTTTGTTATGAAAGATTAATATCCCGACTTGACCATACAATGTATGGCATCACACTCCGTTTAGGGGAAAATTCACTAAACCCCAGATATCCTAGATATCAAAAGGGTTTAGCTCTGTGGGAGCCCTTGCCAGGTTTTCAGGCCCGTAGTTGGAGTCGTGGCGGCAGTTTCCCATGAATTTCCTGACCGTCCGGGCTGTCCCTAACAGGACGGCTTTTTGCATTTGTTTGTAAAGATGTTCGTCCAGACCTAGGTATTTTAAATTCTTTAATAGATGTTTTGGGACTAGTCCTGTCGTTGACATAACAATTGGTACAGTTCGTGTGTTGTTCATGTCCCACTGAGTCTTTATTTGAAATTCCAAATCTCTATATTTGGTTATTTTCTCAGCCTGCTTGACATTTATATTATTGTTGTTAGGATTTGCTATGTCAATTAAAGTTGTTTTCCGAGCGACTTTATCTATCAAAACTATATCTGATCTATTGTGAGCAACAGTCTGATTAGTCAGTATCGTGCGGTCCCGGTACAGCTTGTAGTTGTTACTTTCTAAAACAGATTCTGGTTTGTATTTATAGTCTGGTAAATTTACCGACTATGATAGTTCAAGTTTCAGTGCTAGTTCCTGGTGCAGAATTTTAACCACAGCATCGTGTCGTTCTTTGTATTCAGTTTCAGCGAACGCTTGACTACCTCCTGTGATATGCTGGATAGACTCAGATGTTTGGCAACCGTACCTGCAGCTGTCGTTGTTAATAGAAGCGTCTTTAACGATGTACTTTAGATAGTTCTTAGTTGGGATTACTTGATCTTGGATTGCCAATATAAAGCCTTCCGTTTCAGGAAACATATGACCAGAGATCAACCAGTAATTCAAGGTTGCACTGTCGACATAATCTTGTTGCCTTCTAAACGTTGTTTGTGGCATGTTCTTGATTACTTTTATGTTTTTTGGGGAATAACACCACAATAGAAATAAAACTACGTATATTGCAGGAATACCAATATTGGTATTCCTGCAATACATAAAAGTAATCAAGACATAATCTTGGTTGATGTCATTTATATGTCTTCCATGAAGGGGCTGCTCTTTCCATTTCAGCAGTTTCTCATCAGTGGTCTGGTGCTGTAATTGGACGTGTTGTTGTGTCAGTCGCAGTGGTGTTAAGTCATCAACCTTACACATGACTGTGTGTAGATCAGAAAATTCTGCGAGTTTCTGGAAGTGACTAATAGGTTGCTTAGATCTTCCAATCCTCTTCCTCCTTCATATCGTGGCAAAGTTGTACGTTCAACAGAGCTCTTTGGATGGTGATCTTGAGCTTTTGTTAGTAAAACTCGAACTTTTCGTTGTAATTTTTCAATGTCAGTCTTGCACCAATTAACTATACCAAAAGAGTAACTGAGCACTGAACATGCATAGGTGTTAATAGCCTGAAACAGATTTTTACTGTTTAGTTTGGTTTTCAACAGTCGTCATACCCTTCTATAAAACTCTGCTGTTAGGTCCTTTTCCATAGTCAAGTGATCAATACGTTGAGCCTGCTTTATTCCAAGGTATATATAAGTATGACCTTCCCCCATAGATTCAATTGAGATGCCATCTCCCATTTCGAAGTGCCCCTGCTGTTGTTTCGGAGCTGCCATCAACTTTTAGTCGTCCATGTATAACAAATGGTTTATCTTTATTGCTTGTACGTTGTTGTGTTTGAGACTGAACCCAAAATTAACAAATGCAAATATGTGTTTCAAAATTTATTTATCCAAAAATGAAAGTGATCTAAATTAAACATAATTTTTTAGTCGTCTTTTTTCACAATTAATTAACCTAGCCTATTTCATTAAAGAACAACAAAAGTTTACATTTGCCTATAGAATAGTTCACTTCCTAATATACCTACTCATGAGGTATGTTTATTTTATTAGTAGGTACCCTTAATTTTAAAAATAAATTTTAATAACATTGGTGACTAATGGAAATAAATTCTAGTTTTAAAGTAGGTACCTAAAACAACTCTGTACCACCAAAAACGTACACTCAATACTAAACAAATTTACTTATTAACTTTTATAACTAAAAGCACTAAATAGATGGAAAATGTTTAAGCATCTGTCTAAAATGTACCTACTTTTAGTTATGTACCTACCTAATACCTAAAATTTTGGAAATAATTAGGGGTACTGGGGCTTACTTGAAATTTATAAGAAAAATTATTAGAAAACCCCCATAGAAATTTTAGGCACAAATTATACAATTAAATGGAAAATAAAAATTCAATTTTCAAATGAAATATATCAGATAAAATACATTATGTGAATAACAAATATATCATATTTTTAAATCATTTGTTTAAAAGATATTAACAAAAATATTAAACATCGACTTAATTCCCACTTTAGAAACTACACTATTTAAATTTTGAAAAATATATTTTATTTCTATTTTTTAATAATTTGAATAACAGATTTAATAATTTATAATTTAAAACTGACTTATTTGGCACTTTATCTTCCAATCTACAGAGCCTCAAAATTCAGACAGTAGATTACAAAAGGTTTCCCTGAAAGTTTATTAGTAAAATAAAACTCTAACGTTAATTTTTGGGGCCAAATTAGAAAATTAAATACATATGTATTCTTATAAAAATCAAGCGAATCCTGAAGCAGATAAACGAAAAAGTCTATGTGTGTACAGTGCATCCCATTTTGGTTGAGATTGCCAGGTTACTCGGTTGTTATTGAAGATAGAGTCTTGCGGTTTTCACATACCTTTTCAACTTTTTTGTGAAACTCAGGATGGCCATATCAGATTTTGCATAAGTGTTTCCATTTATAAGATACAGGGCGATTTTGATAATTTATACTTTTTGGACCCCTTCTATATCTACGAAGTTATTAGAAATACTCTTGCGCTAAGAACTACGTCTAATAGAAAATTTTGCATAGAATCCAGTGGAGTACTCAATTTTTTTTTCCGAGTATGGTTTTGAAGATACTACACAACATTATATATTTTTAAATGGAACACCCTGTATTTTATTATTTCATTGAATTCGTTATTTTATTCCCTTTAAAATAATGTATAATACAATACACATGGTATTATTAGAAATGCTAAAAAACACTAAAAAGCTGAGTTTGTCGCTAGTAGGCCATGTATTTTCCATTTAAAAGGAGAATCAAACAAATAATTTCATTTGAGATTTTTATAGGAGTTTATCAGCAAAGAAAAATAATGTTAACAATAATTCAATAACATTAAACACGAAAAAGCAACTAATAAATAGTTATACATCGTTCATTATGTATAACAAACAGAACAAGTATTACAAATCAAATGTCTATCTTAAAATTAATTTTGGACATTATTTATGACCTTATTGATTTAACTGTTGTCCATTTTCCCTAACACATAATTGGCAAACCTTTTCAATACGCCTGAGTGCATTTAAAATTATAACAGGTCGCCTTTGTAAATCCCGAAAAGCTGCCTCCGTTGCGGCACGAAGTTCTTCGCGACTGTTGTGTCTGTTGGTATATATTTTATTTTTCAAATAACCCCACAAAAAAAAGTCCAATATAGATAAATCCGGTGATCTTGGAGGCCACCTAATTGGTCCATGTGTTCCTATCCAACATCCTTGAAAATTATTTTCTAAAAAGCGCCCAATTAATCTAGAATTGTGGGCAGGGGGGGCATCTTGTTGAAAGTGAATAGAATTGCGAAAGGCGAGGGAAACATCTTCCAATATTTCGGGTAATAAGTCTTCTAGGATTGTCAAGTACCTATTGGCGGTAGGGGTTCCTTCAAAAAAGCGGTACTTTATTTTTGTCCCCAGTATGTAACAGGCTACATTAAAATCAAATCGACCCTGCTGTTGTCGCTCAAAAATTAAGTGCGGGTTCTCATCATACCAGTATCTTGTATTCTGCCTGTTAAATATACCGGCACTGCTTATATGAGATTCGTCTGACCAAATAACTTTCCTTACACAATCATTGTCCCTTGGGGTTTGGTCTAAAAACCAATTGCAAAAATTTAACCGTCTTGCTGCATCACCAGGATATAAGTGCTGGGCAATATTGACTTTGTAATGGTTAAATTTATATTTTTTTAAAATTCTTTGGACCCGTGATTGAGAAACTCCAGTGTAATTTTCTAATTTCGCACAAGAAGTCTGGGGATAGGCATGAACGCTAGCTAACACATTTATTTCATTCATTTCTCGATTTTCTTTGTTATACACCTTTGATCGAGGTTTAGAATATGCACCAAAACTTAGTAAATTATTCTTTAGTCTAAATATAGTTGCTCGACTAGGTTGATGCCTCTCTGGATATCTGAAAGTTTTAAAAACGCGATTTCATGAAATATCTTATGGTAAAATACTCGTACTTTATACCTGTGGAAATATAGTTCTAAAGCTTCTTCAACATTCTCATAACATTGATTTAAACATTGTATCATATCGTATTTTTCGTTATTTTGAAAAACGAATTCTCTTCCAGCCATTTTCAATTATTATCAACCAGCAAACTCACGAATAATTATTTATATAATGATCTTGTAAACTCAAACACGATAAAACACAATAGTTACTAACAATGACAGCTTGATCAGATTTGCGTTTTTCTCTCCAGCTAGATAAAATATTGTTCCGAAAGGCGGAATTCTATAATAATTTTAAATGGATAAACTCCTATAAAAAATCTCAAATGGAATTATTTGTTTGATTCTCCTTTTAAATGGAAAATACATGGCCTACTAGCAAAAAACTCAGCTTTGTAGGGTTTTTTAGCATTTCTAATAATACCATGTGTATTGTATTATACATTATTTTAAAGGGGAAAAAATAACGAATTCAATGAAATAATAAAATGCAGGGTGTTCCATTTAAAAATATATAATGTTCTGTAGTATCTTCAAAACCATAATCGGAAAAAAAATTGAGTACTCCACTGGATTCTATGCAAAATTTTCTATTAGACGTAGTTCTTAGCGCAAGAGTATTTCTAATAACTTGGTAGATATAGAAGGGGTCCAAAAAGTATAAATTATCATAATCGCCCTGTATCATATAAATGGAAACACTTATGCAAAATCTGATATGGCCATCCTGAGTTTCACAAATAAGTAGAACAGGTATGTGAAAACCGCAAGACTCTATCTTCAATAACAACCGAGTAACCTGGCAATCTCAACCAAAATGGGATGCACTGTACAATGTAAGTGTATATTTTTTATAAATTTAAAACTCTTCATTTAAAAGACATTAGAGTAAATATAAGAAAATGCACTCATTCCCTGCTTGTATGAAACTGGAATATTAGAACCTTGAAGGTGGTACGGAACTCTTACTATATGAGTCTAACTCGCACTTGACCAAATTATTTTGTTAGCTTCTTATAAACAAGAAGTAATAATGACTTTAACTATAAATCTTTAATTTTATCAGTATAAAGTATTCAGTTAAGTACTATTTTTAAAACGTTCTACAAATTAATTCACAAAGCTCAGCTTGTGATATTATAAATTGTTTGTTTGTCCGTTTAAGGTCTCAATTTGTCGCAGTTTCCCAACAGATGTATCTATTACTAGTTTCGGAGTATTTGTAGTCCGATATTCTTGAGGGTGGTCTTGTGTCGCCCGTCAGCGTTCTCAGCATTAGGGATCGATTGTCAGCCTGTCGATTAACAAGTGGAAAATAGACGTGGACAGGTATTCAGATCGGAATCTTTATTAAGAACCCGAATATTTCAAATTCGTAGTTAGAGAATATGAGGCAGTAGACAGAATAGAAATAAAGTACCTACCTATAGTTGTTGAGCTACAATCAAGAAGTTCCCAAGTAAGTCAGAAATGTGTTTAATTGTAGATACATTGTAGATACATTAGACTTAATTAAGTATACATGAGATATGCGATCCAAAAACTTAAAAAATATATATAGGCAAATAAATTAGTAAGATAGAAAAACGTCAGGGAAATTTGAAACATAAAACATCAGTTCTCCGGTATTTCATTAAGCGCAATGTTTCGTCTATTTCTTCTTTTTGGATTTCCTTAGGATTAGCAACTATACAGGGTGTTTTGAAGAAGATTCGCCAAACATTGACGGCAGATAGTTGGGCTCATGTGCTATATTAGGTAGCCCATATAACATCTAGGTAGCTTAAGGTTTTTGGTTTTTTTTCTTAATAGTCAGATCTTTACCTTTAAACTATTGTAACTTTTTTTATTTTTTATAGTATCTTCACCGAATAAACTTACATCGAATCTATGATGTTTGTTTGCTCATCTGCATTCATTCGATATTTGACACAAATGAATGGTTGAAAAAATTACATGAGTCCACAAATGGCGAGGTTCCATAAAAAAAAATTAAGTTAAACACTTTATTACGATACAAACAAAAAATAAGGGGCACATCCAGAACTTCGACTGTTTACAAAAACTTCTCTACTTCAACCCCTTTCCAACGATATATCACATATATTGTAAAGTAATCAATAGTGTTACGAAATTTACCCAAAGCCGACTGACTCTGTTTCGGTTCAGTACGACAACAAACGCTTTGAGGTAAAAAAAACGGTTCTCGAAAAGACTCGGCAGCGGAAGGAGTGATGATTGATTCTACGAGAATTTTCTATGCTGGCCTTATAAAGGAAGCAGCCACGATGGAGGGGCAGATATACCGCGACGACTAGCGTATATGGGATATTATTGTGATATTTGAATCAGCTGTTTTAATGTAAATAGAGTTCAAGAAAAGTGAAAGTGAATATTAGTTTTATAATTTTAAATTGAACCCACGGACTTTACAACAATATCGTAAAAAAATTTGAGATTGTAACTTACAAGTTTGGAACTAAAAATAATAAAACATGCATCAAGCTACAATAATTTGTTATGAATTTTGTTCAAACCGGCTTCTACCGCTACAGATGCAATAGCGACACCCTTTTCTGACTCCTACAGTGGTAGTCTCTAGTGTCTCTAAAAAAAATCAAAGGGACTTATGTCTAGCGACCTTGGAGGCCAGAGTATAAGGCCAGTTCTCCAATCCACGTGTTTGGGACTGAATTGTACAGGAGCTCTCTGTCAGTTCGCCTATAATGTGCTGGACAGCCATCTTTTTTGAATATTTTTGGTCTTGTCTTCCAATAGGACTTCATGTCATGTCAGGTCTTTACCTAATTGTATAATTGTCAGTATTTGTCACAAACTTATACACTTTAACTCACAATTCACAACCGATTTTATTTATTTTTTTCCAATTTATTTTTTTAAATGAAAATCAAATCACGAACGCTACATCGAATATCACGCAAAAATCACTTTCATTTTCTTACAAACACCGATGCAGCAAAAAAGCAATCGTGGCAGCGGTAAGCTGTGGTACTGAGTAAGGCATGTTGTATGCTTTGTTGCCACATCTGTTCGGAGAAACGTACGGCAAATTATAACAGAACAGAATATTTAGAGTTTAAATATTAATTTTATTTGTTAATACAGTTATTAACGGTTTATAAGCTATTTAGTATTTACATATTTAGGTTTACAAGCATTTTGAAGCCGGAAATAATCTATTATTTACTCTAGTAAAGGCTACGTAACTTCTAACTTTTTAATTTTTTTGGCAAAACTATAGTTTATTTCTGAATATGTTATAAAGCTATTTAATATGTTTTGACCTGAAGTGTTGATCTAGAAAATCTTTGCACTCAAACCATTTACACCCTGTATATTTAGTATTCGGGAGTCTTACTATTTATTTTACATTATCAAGGTACTTGCTTTTAGCTAATCATTGTTCATTGATTTGTAAATGTTGTTAGAATTTAGTCACTCTTTTCAGTGTGTAATTGTTCATATTTTAATTGTATATTTCTGATTAATATGTAAATAACAGAATGTCCGGAAATAATCACATGTAAGTATTATAAAATAAATTGTAGTAAAAAAAGCAATACTTTGTTTTATTTGCCTACTATAATTCTTTAAATCAAACTATCTTATTTGAACAATTTATTTGACAAATCAGAAATTACATGCTAATAATAAGTGAATGCTGTCAAAATATTTGCATTTATTTCTTGATAATTTGCATTGTCATTTTAAAGCCATCAATCTTCACGATATTCTCTCATTTTCATAATACCTCATTAAACTGGTTTAATTCAATTCACAACATTTTTACACAAGCGTATAAAATTTTATTATCAAATCGTTTGTATATAACGGCACAAAAATAAATAATAAATTTAAACGAGATCCAGTTAGCAAAGCAAAGCAACGCCGTCTGCGATCTGAATGTTTTCAATTATATTAATTAATTAAGAAGCCTGATCTAACTGATAGTTTTTGTTTTTTTCGCGGCAAGCCTTTGATTTCATTCATAAATGACTGACTTTATTAAAGATTCTGATGAAGACAGATTTCTCTAAACAAACTAAATTAAAAAAAAATCTGTTATACAGATCAAAAAGATTTAATCAATGTGGATGTTGAAGAACATCTCTTCATGCTGATTATAATGAGAATCCTATCAGCTGCTGAATCGGGAAATAGGTGTACTTCAACTGAATAATAATTGCCAATAATTAACCGCGTTATTACAAATTAGGCTTTCCTTAGCGAACCGATACAAATATACGGTGTGAGTATACGGCAATTATTTAACAGAATGAATGGGTTTTACTACAGGATTTTGTATTCAACACAACTCATTAAAGGTTAGTAAATTAATTTTTTATTAGAGACCAATTATGACAAACTCACTAGCAAATCTTTTAGCCAGCAAGTCCTTGACGTTCGTGAAATTTAAAAGTAGGTATTATGATTGAATATATATTTTTTAATAAAAAATAGTAGCTCCATAGTAGAACTTGACAACGTCCTGATAAATGTCGTCATCATGAATATCCGATTGATGACAATCTTGGTAACTGGTAGTCACCTCAGGGAAATTAATATCATATACAGGAAGGTTGAAATATATGCTAGAGTTGAATTATATTTATACAGTGTGATTAAAAATTATTTCTTTTATAGCCCATAAGAAGTTGTATAAAGTGTGGAGAAGAATTAATATTACACAGGGCGATAATATAAAATGTTAAAAATGAAATAATTTTTGGGGTAGCCCACTAGGGGTTATATACTATGGTTGAAATATAGGACGGATTTGACTCACTAAATATGGGATGGATTCTACTCGGTCCTATAGTTTACAGAAGGCAGCTAACAAATTTATGCTTGCCCGTGGCCAGTCGTATGTACAGGATGGTTGGTACATAGGTTGGAGTGGAATTATCTATAGTTATACATAGTTTGAAGACGCGAGATGTAAGACCGACATCTAGGATTTTCGAGAGAATCAGTACATAGAGGCTCCGAATCTGGAGCCGTTCCGTGTAATTCCTGTTCTCTCTCAACTCCTAGGACAGAATGTCAAGATAAAATTTTTCAGGTTACTTCACCTGTCAGAGATATTGAATACTCTCTTCGAGGTGTCATTCCTTTGTACGCAAGACAATATATATTATAAATAAATATAATATATATTGTTTCTGGTCGGGAACCTTCATCAGTTGCGCTTCCCACAATTGAATGTCCTCTCGAACACTTCTTTATGCATTTGATGCATTTCGTTAAATTTGAAGACGCGAGATGTAAGACCGACATCTAGGATTTTCGAGAGAATCAGTACATAGAGGCTCCGAATCTGGAGCCGTTCCGTGTAATTCCTGTTCTCTCTCAACTCCTAGGACAGAATGTCAAGATAAAATTTTTCAGGTTACTTCACCTGTCAGAGATATTGAATACTCTCTTCGAGGTGTCATTCCTTTGTACGCAAGACAATATATATTATAAATAAATATAATATATATTGTTTCTGGTCGGGAACCTTCATCAGTTGCGCTTCCCACAATTGAATGTCCTCTCGAACACTTCTTTATGCATTTGATGCATTTCGTTAAATTTGAAGACGCGAGATGTAAGACCGACATCTAGGATTTTCGAGAGAATCAGTACATAGAGGCTCCGAATCTGGAGCCGTTCCGTGTAATTCCTGTTCTCTCTCAACTCCTAGGACAGAATGTCAAGATAAAATTTTTCAGGTTACTTCACCTGTCAGAGATATTGAATACTCTCTTCGAGGTGTCATTCCTTTGTACGCAAGACAATATATATTATAAATAAATATAATATATATTGTTTCTGGTCGGGAACCTTCATCAGTTGCGCTTCCCACAATTGAATGTCCTCTCGAACACTTCTTTATGCATTTGATGCATTTCGTTAAATTTGAAGACGCGAGATGTACTGATTCTCTCGAAATTCCTAGATGTCGGTCTTACATCTCGCGTCTTCAAATTTAACGAAATGCATCAAATGCATAAAGAAGTGTTCGAGAGGACATTCAATTGTGGGAAGCGCAACTGATGAAGGTTCCCGACCAGAAACAATATATATTATATTTATTTATAATATATATTGTCTTGCGTACAAAGGAATGACACCTCGAAGAGAGTATTCAATATCTCTGACAGGTGAAGTAACCTGAAAAATTTTATCTTGACATTCTGTCCTAGGAGTTGAGAGAGAACAGGAATTACACGGAACGGCTCCAGATTCGGAGCCTCTATGTACTGATTCTCTCGAAAATAAATCCTAGATGTCGGTCTTACATCTCGCGTCTTCAAATTTAACGAAATGCATCAAATGCATAAAGAAGTGTTCGAGAGGACATTCAATTGTGGGAAGCGCAACTGATGAAGGTTCCCGACCAGAAACAATATATATTATATTTATTTATAATATATATTGTCTTGCGTACAAAGGAATGACACCTCGAAGAGAGTGTTATACATAGTTGTCAAAAAAAGTTGAAAAAAGGTTACATGGCGTAGTCCATAAGGCATAAATATATTTTGGGCTTATTAAGTCAACGCGTACTAGTACATTTTGTTCGTAAACATTTACCTGCCAATGTAAATGAGAAAGTATCATTTTGTAATGTTGAGGCTTTCGATATTACCTGTTTCTGTCTATTAAAGTTATACATACAAAATAAAAAATAGAGAATGAAAACTACCTGAGTTCAAAAAAACTAAAAAGGTGAAAATAAAACATTTAAAAATATATATAACCGACTTTTACTTATGACTAAAAAGCTAAAAAAATAATTATAACAAAATACAACTCTAGGAAATAAATAACACCTTCAATGTTGTTAGGTTCCTACCCAGGAAGTAAAAAATATAAACATTAAAAGGTGTTCATTCTGTACAAATTAATTACCTACCAATTTAGTATATTTTTGAAGTCGGTGCCAAGCAACAATCAAGTTTGATAAATTAGTAGATAAGTACGCAATGAAGGATTTTAGATTTGCTTGAGTTCAGTTTTATCTAACTCTTTTTTGTTGAACTTTTTAGGATAATTGTTAGCAAATAGTACATTTTTTATACACATTTTGTTTAATGATTTAGACCCTGAAACGTTTGGACTGTTTGAAACATACACAATTTCTGTTGTTATTCCCAAAAAATCAGAAAAAGGCTAAAATACATTATTGACAACATCAAACAATCTACTGCTATATTTTTAATAGTCCCTTTTTTCTTGACATTTCACTACTATTCAGTTAGCAGTTCCCGCTATTTAGCTTACGTGTTGTTTGACAACGATAACCACGAACAGAAACTATGAGTATGAAAGACACTGCTATCTGCTATTTGTTTTAACGGTCTAAATAGAACAACTGCTATTTTGTCAGTCGTTTTGTTTTCGGCTCTCTATCGTTGCTATTAAATGCTACTTCACTCTGGGCTGCTTATGTTATTGTTCGATAAACGCTAATGTATATCTGTTATTTTCAGCTGTTGTCGAGTAAATAATAGTTGTTTGTTGTTAAAAAGCAGCTATGGTAAAAACGCTACATCACTAATATAGCATAAGACATAAAAAGAGTCATTCACAAATTCTCATTTCACGATTGACGGTATTTAAAGTTACAAATATTGCAATCTTGACAGTTTTTGTGACTTTTCAGCAATATAATCAAAAACTTTAATGTCAAAAGTATGTTTGTTTTATACGTAGGTATTTTCACTAGCTACTAAGTGAGAGTTTGGTCTAGCCATCCCCATCCCATCTACAAATTTACTGTTATGTATCAAATACGTAAATAAGTGTTCGAGAGGACATTCTATTGTGGGAAGCGCAACTGATGAAGGTTCCCCACCAGAAACAATATATATCATATATCTCGAAGAGAGTATTCAATGAAACTTCCTATGTAGTCTTTTTTTCAGTATTTAGTTTAAAAATTCATTTAATTTTATAAATCAAAGGTTTTCTTTAGTTATAATTGGGAACTCAAAAGAAATTCTTACATCAAACTATTCCATTGACCTGACAAATTATATAAACTAATCAACTTAGCGACAAATTACGAACAACAACTCAATAAAAGTGATACAAAATATTTACACGGGTCAACATATAACTAGGGGTGTAACATATATCTTGTTACATTGATTCTGAATTGATGTAAGAGTGCGTGACCGAAACGTTACAGCAGCATTATAAGTTGCGTAATGAAGATTAGCCTCCTAGAGAGGGCGACACCCTCACATTTCAGCTCCCTTCATGTTTACGTTATTTGTAAAGAATCATTTTGTGTTGTGTCTAATGAAGAGGGTGATTTTATTCCATGTAACGATATTAAACTAATTCATTAATAGTATTACGACAGCAGTTTGAATGAAATATTTATTTAATACAATAAATAAATGCGCAATTGAATTCGCTAGCGATGTTTTATTGGCCTTTGTGACTTGTCCTAAAAACCCTTCAGTTTCAGCAATATTACTAAACCAAATTTCATTTTATTCAGCTTAATAACTGTTTTCATACTAATGTGATCAGTTTCGTAACATTTTTGTGGTGAACCCAGTGGAAAATAAACTGTGTGACCGCTGAAGTTCTCTACAAATGGGAAACTTTTTTATTATTAGTTTTACGAAAAAAAATTTACTTTATTCTTTATGGTCTGAAACCTAAAATACTACCATCTGGTACCAACTTTTTTAACCAGTGTTGTGAAAAAATATTAATTTTGCTCAAGCGTAAGGTAGGTACATTTATTTTTGGCACAAAAGTCCATATGTGTCCATAATATCGTAGAAAAATTCTATATTTATATGTATAAATTGAAAACTGTTCATTGAAGAACCCATCAAATTTTTAAACTCAATCTACAAATTTTTTAACTTATGCCTACCTGATATTATTTCCACCATCCTGTATATGATTTGCTTATGTCCACATCATATAACAGTTTTTAAATCACCCTATACAATTTTAATTTCACATTTTTTCCAACATTTTTATACCACCAAACGTCCAGTCCACCTTATATTCCAACCATCCTGTATATACGGTTGCCTACGGACCACTATCATTCTACAGTCAGTGAATTGAACCTAATAGATGTCGGTGACATCTACCGTCTATTAATTAAGTAATTTAAGTATATGAAGGCATACTATGCTATAACATATACCATACTCTTGACAGATGGTTCGAGTGTTTTATATAAAAACACATAAGTAAATATATATACACAGATATATATCCACATATTTAGAACTATATCATTCAACGTATGACAGCCGTTTCGAACCAGGAGTTCTCGTCAGATACGCTTCCTTGAATGACAAGTTCTAAAGTGAAATACTTGGATGTTATACACATCAGTAAGACAACACTTTAGAACTTGTCATTCAAGGAAGCGTATCTGACGAGAACTCCTGGTTCGAAACGGCTGTCATACGTTGAATGATATAGTTCTAAATATGTGGATATATATCTGTGTATATATATTTACTTATGTGTTTTTATATAAAACACTCGAACCATCTGTCAAGAGTATGGTATATGTTATAGCATAGTATGCCTTACTTAATTAATAGACGGTAGATGTCACCGACATCTATTAGGTTCAATACACTGACTGTTGTCTAACTGATGTGTATAACATCCAAGTATTTCACTTTAGAACTTGTCATTCAAGGAAGCGTATCTGACGAGAACTCCTGGTTCGAAACGGCTGTCATACGTTGAATGATATAGTTCTAAATATGTGGATATATATCTGTGTATACACTATCATTCTAGTCCGTCCTATATTTTAATCTTCATATAAATGCAACTCCTTCTACCACTTTACTTTGGGATTTTGTTTGCTATAACTAACCACCCTGTATATATACGCATCAAATAGCAGTTTAAAGTTTGACATGTGTTGTCACTGAATTTTCTATTAGGCCGGAAGAATGTGGCAACCAAAAGCACCGTCTTCGCAAAATGGAAAAATTTGCATTTAAATAGGTATTTGCCTGGTATACAAACAAAACGAGCTTGGTACTTATTAATTTAAGGAACCGAAAATACTATGCTTTACTACCTATATGCTTGAGATGTACATAGAAAATTTTCAAATTCGCAATATTTATGAGGAAATGTCCGTTATGTCATTTCGATGAATTTTGGAATTTTCGGCGATTTTCTGCAAAACTGCAAGTTGCACGTCGCAGAAAAGTATATGAGATCACCTAAAGTTCTTCCTTAATAGATTAAACGTTAAAAACCTATACACATCCATAAGGAGTTATCGAAAAATCGACTAAAATATTAGGGATGTTGGTCGATTTCCATGCACGCATGTGTTCATTCACAAATTTTATCACTTTATCAATAGAATTCTTTTCCAAAATTTGAAGTTTCACCAATCCGGATATATACTCTATTAAACAAGACAATATTCATTAACAACGGTGCACCACAAGAGAATAAATCAGGTAACATACATACAAAAAAAGCGAAAAAAAATACGCGACGAATTGATAACCTCCTCCTTTTTGGAAGTCGGTTAAAAAATAACCATTAGTTAGCTCCTTGCTACAATCTTTTCGTTAAAATACAGACGTAACAATCTTGTTCCCAAACACATTTACAACAAAATTTAAAAAACTTCACACTCTCTTTGCTGAAATAATGTAAACAACTTTAGTACACAGTATTCACAATATCACTGAATGTTTAAGTCAGGTTCTTAATATAAAAGTTAAAGATAAGTTGAAGAAACTGGCTCAACTATCAGCGACAGGTTCCTATCCAAAGTAAATTTGTTGCTAACTTGTATTTACATTTGATGGTTGAACAGAACCCAATAAATTTTCTAATTCTCTGTACACCTCACCTGGAAAAGCAGTTTTCAACCATCGCATAAGGACCGTGGAAAGGTAGGTTGTTAAAGATGTGACCCCTGCCGTTCAAATACCTACAGTCCAAGAACCAGAACAAGCATTACAGCATTGGCAGCAACCTACTGGTCCTGATGCTTTATTATTTTTCGTTTTACACAATGTCTTGAATAGTGAAATAATACTTTCGGGCTGTAAAAATATTTTTAATTCAGCTCTGTTCTCATTAAGAAACTCAATACAGGGTGGGCCAATAGTGACGCTCTTGAACATGAATGTTTGGTATGTTCCACTTGCCAATAAAGGATTTTTAAAGCATTCTCCAACAAAAACAAACCATATCGACCATTTTATTTTGGATAAGATTTACCATTTTCAATAACATATTTTAACAATGAAAACCCAAAATATGGTAAAAAAAAAACAATTAAAATTACTCTGAAAGTGAATTTCAGGTGACAGAACTTTACTGTCTGTTTTCCATAGCCAACTTTCCTTCTGAGTGTTGGCAAAAACTTCATAGTAATATGAAATTGAGGATTTAGGGGAAGGTATTAGAAATAGATATAGATAATCTATTAAATATATATAGATAAACTATTATAACGTCTAAGAGCAAAAATATTTTAGGAATAATAACAAATCACATAAAAGCATGAATCAATTTGATTTTGTGGTTTCTGAAAGGAACTGTTTAGAAACAGAAACAAATAACATTATCTCAGACGAAAATAAATTAAATGAGTGAACTTTGCACTTTGCAGTATGGAAGGCGGTCAATTTTGACAAAATATCAAATAGCCCTCAAACGGTGTATTTTAGGTAAGATATATGATGAACAAAGTTTTAGTAAAATTGACAGAGTAAGCCAAATATGTAATAACATACAGTGTTCCATTTAAAAAAATGTAAGTTTAATATGAAACACCCTGTATAAGTCTCGAAATTCCAGTGAAATTATTTTTAGTTCTCTCACTACCCCTCATTCACTTTAAAATACATATCAGTATAGCCAGAATCTTTTGTCCACGCACTTTTCGCACACCTTGCACAATATTGTTGCCGTTGGTCTTGTCTAATTGGGTCTGTCGTAACATTTTCATTCGTGATATTGTTGCTCCATTTCTCGTAAGTTTTGTGAATGTGATTCTCAGCGGTTAGTACTTAAACAATATACCGGGTGTCAATTAAGTCCCGAGACGCCTGAATATTTGCTATGCACTTCATTTCTGGAAAAGGTTAAGGTTTAGTAACTTTGACCAAGGAGTACGATGGTGACTTTGGATTTGACCTTGAACCTCAATTTTGAGGTTATTTTTTTTGGTCCACCTGATTTTTCAAATATCAAATAGAGGTCAAGTAATAATTTCTTACTGATAAAACAAAACAAACAAAGGTCATGCCCTAGGTAAGTCGTATCGAGGAACTCAACGGTGACCTTGGATTTGAACTTACACCTCATGACCTTTGATTTGTTTTACCTCTGATTTCGCGAGATTTTTAATAAGTCATAGGGGTTACCTCAACCTACTCCCTCAATACATGTCCCGCTCTTTCCGCAACAAAAAATAGGGATTCTCGGTTAAAAAAATGAGGTTGACCTCAAAATAACCTCAAAAATGAGGTTCAAAGTTTAATCCAAGGTTACCATCGGATTTCGGGGTCAAAGTTCCAGAAATTAAATACTTTAGCAAATATCCCTGGACTTAATTAACACCCAGTATAATATAGTTAATAAAAGTTAGTCCATTTCATCAAGTTTTCCTGACAATTTAAAGCCGAGTAGTTTAACTCCACAGAAGGATTAATTCATACCGCAAAAAAATCTTATACCTATTGAGTATTATCAACCTATTGAGTATTATCAACCACCATTAGTAATGTCTTTTTTATCAGGTTTATAAATCCAAACACTCTATACTATTACATTGTTAAAGATCTGAATAAACGGTACCCGAAAAAAAGAGAAGATAAAATCGATATGCTCACACATACACGTATAAAAAAGAAATATATATAGCTTATGAACTCCATATTCGTCGGGCCCTTTGAACTTTTCAAAATTTCTTGTAGAAGAATAAAACTTTAGTAAGCCAAAGAAAAGACGAGGATTTTACATTATGGGGATTACAAGGTACAGGTATCGAGCCGCGCCAATATTGCGGCTTCGGGATTTAAAGAGATTGTTGTGGCTTATCTGGACTTACAGAAAAGCACTTATACTTAGACAGAAACAGATATATTTCGTTGGTATTATTTGGACATAACGGACCGCCTTTCTATGAGATGACAGTTTCATCAAATTTCTTTTAACGAGATTAATGAACAGTTATCTCAATTTGAATGTGAAAAATATTTTATAAAATTAAAAGTTGAAACCATTATCCAAAGTTCGAAGTTTAATTGTGATATTATCTAGTTTATATTTGTAGATTATTTGAAAATAGCTCCCATAATTTGTCAATTTTTTTAATAGCATAACATCGCCAGACTATTCTTGAATATAGCTGCAGAATATAGTTTAATCTAATCTATATGTAAATAGGCAAAGACAAAACGGTTAGGCTCTCAACCGATTTTCTTTATTTTTCTTTTGTTTAGTAGCAACTGACGACATTCAGTGCAGAATGCTAAAATTTATTTATAATATTGGTTCATTCGTTAAAGAAAATATAATAAAGAAAAAACAATATTTACGTCCATACTGTCAATGCCAAACAGATAACAGTAACAGTGTCGCTAGATTGTTTGGAGAGAAAATCGTAATAAAATGTGAAAGACGAATTAAATTAAACAAAAAAGTAACAACAGGTCAACTGTTCCTAAAGTTATTCTACATCATCATGCTATGGAAATCCCAGCAATATTTGTATTACATAATAATGGCCCAACATAGGGTTCTCGCAAGTTTGCAACTTTCATTGCTTTGTAAATATGGTTTGTCAACTAAAATAAGAATATGTTGCAATTGATGAATTTATTTCTGATACTATTTTATTAATTTTAATGTTATACTTTCAATTTAAAGATTCTTTTAATCTTTACCGTATAAATTGCATATAATTTGAACAAGATTACAAAAAATGTGAGTTAATGCACTGATTGTAATATTCAAGACAAAAAGTTAGATCTAGCAGCCCTGCTCATGGCTATATTTGATGTAGCGCCTTAATTTGAATTTTGACATTTCAGAGTATTGTTTGGTGTAAGATTATTATAGCACTAGGGTAAAGGTAAAATTGTAAATTCAATACTCTCTTCAAGGTGTCATTCCTTTGTACGCAAGAACAATATATATTATCCTACCTGACCGGGCCTTCGCACGGGTCGGACGAATCTGCGTATTTTACAAATTAATCTTGAACATTTCATTTTAGAATTTTCAGATTCCGTAAGGCGCCATCTGTTCCTGACTTATGGAACGTACGATTAATAACAACAACCAACGTTTATTATTAATTATTAAGACCATTAATTTAAATAATAACTATCCTATCATCTAAGTTGGACCAAACTACATATATATGCCAATTTTCATGAATATCGGTTGACTCGTTTTTGAGTTTATATTGGAACATACACAGTGACACGGATTTTTTATATATTAAGATATAAATATAATATATATTGTTTCTGGTCGGGAACCTTCATCAATTGCGCTTCCAACAATTGAATGTCCTCTCGAACACTTCTTTATGGATTTGATGCATTTCGTTAAACTTGAAGACGCGAGATGTAAGACCGACATCTCTTGAAAATCCTAGATGTCGGTCTTACATCTCTCGTCTTCAAATGTAAATTCAATGTGTAAAGTTTAAGATTTCAGCTTCATTCACTGCGAAACGTTTTTAGCAAATGTGAGTATTGCTTATTTATGATTAATTAACAACAAGTGCTTATATTTCTGTATATTTTCCATACAAAACAGAAATAGTCATTGCTTACTATGTGTTTCATTTAAGTTAATGAAATTATATTGAATCTTAAGATATTGGTTGAAGGCTTATTAATGTGTATTAAAAAATTAATTCCAGGGGCCCTGGACCTTGCTACCATTTCCGATTCATTTCGTTTTACTAACAAAGCTAGGAGTATAAGAAAGTACTCCATCTTGGGTCTGAAAAAAATAGTCTTCACACCCAAATTAGATTTGTAAAAATGAAAAAATGTGATTTATTTAGAATTTTCAAACATTAATTCCAGGGGCCCTGGAGCTTGCTCCCACTTCCGATTCATTTCGTTTTACTAACAACGCTAAGAGTATAAGAAAGTACTCCATTCTGGGTCTGAAAAAAATAGTTTTCACACCCAAATTAGATTTGTAAAAATGAAAAAATGTGATTTATTTAGAATTTTCAAAAATTAATTCCAGGGGCCCTGGAGCTTGCTCCCACTTCCGATTCATTTCGTTTTACTAACAAGGCTAAGAGTATAAGAAAGTACCCCATTTTGGGTCTGAAAAAAATAGTCTTCACACCAAAACAGATTTGTAAAAATGAAAAAAATGTGATATATTTAGAATATTCAAAAATTAATTCCAGGGGCCCTGGAGCTTGCTCCCACTTCCGATTCATTTCGTTTTACTAACAACGCTAAGAGTATAAGAAAGTACCCCATCCTGGGTCTGAAAAAAATAGTCTTCACACCCAAACAGATTTGTAAAAATGAAAAAATGTGATATATTTAGAATTTTCAAAAATTAATTCCAGGGGCCCTGGACCTTGCTCCCACTTCCGATTCATTTCGTTTTACTAACAAAGCTAAGAGTATAAGAAAGTACTCCATCTTGGGTCTGAAAAAAATAGTCTTCACACCCAAATTAGATTTGTAAAAATGAAAAAATGTGATTTATTTAGAATTTTCAAAATTAATTCCAGGGGCCCTGGACCTTGCTCCCATTTTCGATTCATTTCGTTTTACTAACAAAGCTAAGAGTATAAGAAAGTACTCCATCTTGGGTCTGAAAAAAATAGTCTTCACACCCAAATTAGATTTGTAAAAATGAAAAAATGTGATTTATTTAGAATTTTCAAAAATTAATTCCAGGGGCCCTGGACCTTGCTCCCATTTTCGATTCATTTCGTTTTACTAACAAAGCTAAGAGTATAAGAAAGTACTCCATCTTGGGTCTGAAAAAAATAGTCGTCACACCCAAATTAGATTTGTAAAAATGAAAAAATGTGATTTATTTAGAATTTTCAAAAATTAATTCCAGGGGCCCTGGACCTTGCTCCCATTTTCGATTCATTTCGTTTTACTAACAAAGCTAAGAGTATAAGAAAGTACCCCATCTTGGGTCTGAAAAAAATAGTCTTCACACCAAAACAGATTTGTAAAAATGAAAAAATGTGATATATTTAGAATTTTCAAAAATTAATTCCAGGGGCCCTGGAGCTTGCTCCCACTTCCGATTCATTTTGTTTTACTAACAACGCTAAGAGTATAAGAAAGTACTCCATCTTGGGTCTGAAAAAAATAGTCTTCACACCCAAATTATATTTGTAAAAATGAAAAAATGTGATTTATTTAGAATTTTCAAACATTAATTCCAGGGGCCCTGGAGCTTGCTCCCACTTCAGATTCATTTCGTTTTACTAACAACGAGTATAAGAAAGTACTATCTTGGGTCTGAAAAAAATGTACACCCAAACAGATGAGAAAGTATATATTTAGAATTTTCTCCATCTTGCTCCCACTTCCGGTCTGAAAAAAATAGTCTTCACACCCAAATTAGATTTGTAAAAATGAAAAAATGTGATTTATTTAGAATTTTCAAAAATTAATTCCAGGGGTCCTGGACCTTGCTCCCATTTTCGATTCATTTCGTTTTACTAACAAAGCTAAGAGTATAAGAAAGTACCCCATCTTGGGTCTGAAAAAAATAGTCTTCTCACCCAAACAGATTTGTAAAAATGAAAAAATGTGATATATTTAGAATTTTCAAAAATTAATTCCAGGGGCCCGGGACCTTGCTCCCATTTTCGATTCACTTCGTTTTACTAACAAAGCTAAGAGTATAAGAAAGTACTCCATCTTGGGTCTGAAAAAAATAGTCTTCACACCCAAATTAGATTTGTAAAAATGAAAAAATGTGATTTATTTAGAATTTTCAAAAATTAATTTCAGGGGCCCTGGACCTTGCTCCCATTTTCGATTCATTTCGTTTTACTAACAAAGCTAAGAGTATAAGAAAGTACTCCATCTTGGGTCTGAAAAAAATAGTCGTCACACCCAAATTAGATTTGTAAAAATGAAAAAATGTGATTTATTTTGAATTTTCAAAAATTAATTCCAGAGGCCCTGGAGCTTGCTCCGACTTCCGATTCACTTCGTTTTACTAATAAAGCTAAGAATATAAGGAATTACTCCTTCTTGGGTCTGAAAAAAATAGTTTTCACACCCAAATTAAATTTGTAAAAATGAAAAAATGTGATTTATTTAGAATTTTCAAAAAATAATTCCAGGGGCCCTGGAGCTTGCTCCCACTTCCGATTCATTTCGTTTTACTAACAAAGCTAAGAGTATAAGAAAGTACTCCATCTTGGGTCTGAAAAAAATAGTTTTCACACCCAAACAGATTTGTAAAAATGAAAAAATGTGATATATTTAGAATTTTCAAAAATTAATTCCAGGGGCCCTGGACCTTGCTCCCACTTCCGATTCACTTCGTTTTACTAATAAAGCTAAGAGTATAAGGAAGTACTCCTTCTTGGGTCTGAAAAAAATTGTTTTCACACCCAAATTAGATTTGTAAAAATGAAAAAATGTGATTTATTAAAAATTTTCAAAAATTAATTCCAGGGGTCCTGGAGCTTGCTCCCACTTCCGATTCATTTCCTTTTACTAACAACGCTAAGAGTATAAGAAAGTACTCCATCTGGGTTCTGAAAAAAATAGTTTTCACACCCAAATTAGATTTGTAAAAATGAAAAAATGTGATTTATTTAGAATTTTCAAAAATTAATTCCAGGGGCCCTGGACCTTGCTCCCATTTTCGATTCATTTCGTTTTACTAACAAAGCTAAGAGTATAAGAAAGTACTACATCTTGGGTCTGAAAAAAATAGTCTTCAAACCCAAATTAGATTTGTAAAAATGAAAAAATGTGATTTATTTAGAATTTTCAAAAATTAATTCCAGGGGCCCTGGAGCTTGCTCCCACTTCCGATTCATTTTGTTTTACTAACAAAGCTAAGAGTATAAGGAAGTACTCCTTCTTGGGTCTGAAAAAAATTGTTTTCACACCCAAATTAGATTTGTAAAAATGAAAAAATGTGATTTATTTAGAATTTTCAAAAATTAATTCCAGGGGCCCTGGAGCTTGCTCCCACTTCCGATTCATTTCCTTTTACTAACAACGCTAAGAGTATAAGAAAGTACTCCATCTGGGTTCTGAAAAAAATAGTCTTCACACCCAAATTAGATTTGTAAAAATGAAAAAATGTGATTTATTTAGAATTTTCAAAAATTAATTCCAGGGGCCCTGGACCTTGCTCCCATTTTCGATTCATTTCGTTTTACTAACAAAGCTAAGAGTATAAGAAAGTACTACATCTTGGGTCTGAAAAAAATAGTCTTCAAACCCAAATTAGATTTGTAAAAATGAAAAAATGTGATTTATTTAGAATTTTCAAAAATTAATTCCAGGGGCCCTGGAGCTTGCTCCCACTTCCGATTCATTTCGTTTTACTAACAAAGCTAAGAGTATAAGGAAGTACTCCTTCTTGGGTCTGAAAAAAATTGTTTTCACACCCAAATTAGATTTGTAAAAATGAAAAAATGTGATTTATTTAGAATTTCCAAAAATTAATTCCAGGGGCCCTGTAGCTTGCTCCCACTTCCGATTCATTTCGTTTTACTAACAACGCTAAGAGTATAAGAAAGTACTCCATCTGGGGTCTGAAAAAAATAGTCTTTACGCCCAAATTAGATTTGTAAAAATGAAAAAATTTGTGTTTATTTAGAATTTTCAAAAATTAATTCCAGGGGCCCTGGAGTTTGCTCCCACTTCCGATTCATTTCCTTTTACTAACAACGCTAATAGTATAAGAAAGTACTCCATCTGGGTTCTGAAAAAAATAGTCTTCACACCCAAATTAGATTTGTAAAAATGAAAAAATGTGATTTATTTAGAATTTTCAAAAATTAATTCCAGGGGCCCTGGAGCTTGCTCCCACTTCTGATTCATTTCGTTTTACTAACAACGCTAAGAGTATAAGAAAGTACTGCATCTTAGGTCTGAATAAAAATAATCTTCACACCCAAATTAGATTTGTAAAAATGAAAACATGTGATTTATTTAGAATTTTCAAAAATTAATTCCAGGGGTCCTGGAGCTTGCTCCCACTTCCGATTCACTTCGTTTTACTAATAAAGTTAAGAGTATATGGAAGTACTCGTTCTTGGGTCTGAAAAAAATAGTTTTCACACCCAAATTAGATTTTTAAAAATGAAAAAATGTGATTTATTTAGAATTTTCAAAAATTAATTCCAGGGGCCCTGGAGCTTGCTCCCACTTCCGATTGATTTCGTTTTACTAACAACGCTAAGAGTATAAGAAAGTACCCCATCTTGGGTAAGAAAAAAATAGTCTTCACACCCAAATTAGATTTGTAAAAATGAAAAAATGTGATTTATTTAGAATTTTCAAAAATTAATTCCAGGGGCCCTGGAGCTTGCTCCCACTTCCGATTCATTTCGTTTTACTAACAACGCTAAGAGTATAAGAGAGTACTGCATCTTGGGTCTGAAAAAATAGTCTTCACACCCAAATTAGATTTGTAAAAATGAAAAAATGTGATTTATTTAGAATTTTCAAAAATTAATTCCAGGGGCCCTGGACCTTGCTCCCATTTTCGATTCATTTCGTTTTACTAACAAAGCTAAGAGTATAAGAAAGTACTCCATCTTGGGTCTGAAAAAAATAGTCTTCACACCCAAATTAGATTTGTAAAAATGAAAAAATGTGATTTATTTAGAATTTTCAAAAATTAATTCCAGGGCCCCTGGAGCTTGCACCCACTTCCGATTCACTTCGTTTTACTAATAAAGCTAAGGGTATATTGAAGTACTCCTTCTTGGGTCTGAAAAAAATAGTTTTCACACCCAAATTAGATTTTTAAAAATGAAAAAATGTGATTTATTTAGAATTTTCAAAAATTAATTCCAGGGGCCCTGGAGCTTGCTCCCAATTCCGATTCATTTCGTTTTACTAACAACGCTAAGAGTATAAGAAAGTACCCCATCTTGGATATGAAAAAAATAGTCTTCACACCCAAACAGATTTGTAAATATGAAAAAATGTGATATATTTAGAATTTTCAAAAATTAATTCCAGGGGCCCTGGAGCTTGCTCCCACTTCCGATTCATTTCGTTTTACTAACAAAGCTAAGAGTATAAGAAAGTACTCCATCTTGGATCTGAAAAAAATAGTCTTCACATCCAAATTAGATTTGTAAAAATGAAAAAATGTGTTTATTTAGAATTTTCAAAAATTAATTCCAGGGGCCCTGGAGCTTGCTCCCACTTCCGATTCACTTCGTTTTACTAATAAAGCTAAGAGTATATGGAAGTACTCCTTCTTGGGTCTGAAAAAAATAGTTTTCACACCCAAATTAGATTTGTAAAAATGAAAAAATGTGATTTATTTAGAATTTTCAAAAATTAATTCCAGGGGCCCTGGAGCTTGCTCCCACTTCCGATTCACTTCGTTTTACTAATAAAGCTAAGAGTATATGGAAGTACTCCTTCTTGGGTCTGAAAAAAGTAGTTTTCACACCCAAATTAGATTTGTAAAAATGAAAAAATGCGATTTATTTAGAATTTTCAAAAATTAATTCCAGGAGCCCTGGACCTTGCTCCCATTTTCGATTCATTTTGTTTTACTAACAAAGCTAAGAGTATAAGAAAGTACTCCATCTTGGGTCTGAAAAAAATAGTCTTCACACCCAAACAGATTTGTAAAAATGAAAAAATGTGATATATTTAGAATTTTCAAAAATTAATTCCAGGGGCCCTGGAGCTTGCTCCCACTTCCGATTCACTTCGTTTTACTAATAAAGCTAAGAGTATATGGATGTACTCCTTCTTGGGTCTGAAAAAAATAGTTTTCACACCCAAATTAGATTTGTAAAAATGAAAAAATGTGATTTATTTAGAATTTTCAAAAATTAATTCCAGGGGCCCTGGAGCTTGCTCCCACTTCCGATTCATTTCGTTTTACTAACAACGCTAAGAGTATAAGAAAGTACCCCATCTTTGGTATAAAAAAAATAGTCTTCACACCCAAACAGATTTGTAAGAATGAAAAAATGTGATATATTTAGAATTTTCAAAAATTAATTCCAGGGGCCCTGGACCTTGCTCCCACTTCCGATTCATTTCGTTTTACTAACAAAGCTAAGAGTATAAGAAAGTACTCCATCTTGGGTCTGAAAAAAATAGTCTTCACACCCAAACAGATTTGTAAAAATGAAAAAATGTGATATATTTAGAATTTTCAAAAATTTATTCCAGGGGCCCTGGACCTTGCTCCCACTTCCGATTCATTTCGTTTTACTAACAAAGCTAAGAGTATAAGAAAGTACTCCATCTTGGGTCTGAAAAAAATAGTCTTCACACCCAAATTATATTTGTAAAAATGAAAAAATGTGATTTATTTAGAATTTTCAAAAATCAATTCCAGGAGCCCTGGACCTTGCTCCCATTTTCGATTCTTTTCGTTTAACTAACAAAGCTAAGACTATAAGAAAGTACTCCATCTTGGGTCTGAAAAAAATAGTCTTCACACCCAAATTAGATTTGTAAAAATGAAAAAATGTGATTTATTTAGAATTTTCAAAAATTAATTCCAGGGGCCCTGGAGCTTGCTCCCACTTCCGATTCATTTCGTTTTACTAACAACGCTAAGAGTATAAGAAAGTACTGCATCTTGGGTCTGAAAAAAATAGTCTTCACACCCAAATTAGATTTGTAAAAATGAAAAAATGTGATCTATTTAGAATTTTCAAAAATTAATTCCAGAGGCCCTGGACCTTGCTCCCATTTTAGATTCATTTCGTTTTACTAACAAAGCTAAGAGTATAAGAAAGTACTCCATCTTGGGTCTGAAAAAAATAGTCTTCACACCCAAATTAGATTTGTAAAAATGAAAAAATGTGATTTATTTAGAATTTTCAAAAATTAATTCCAGGGCCCCTGGAGCTTGCTCCCACATCCGATTCATTTCGTTTTACTAACAAAGCTAAGAGTATAAGAAAGTACTCCATCTTGGGTCTGAAAAAAATAGTTTTCACACCCAAACAGACTTGTAAAAATGAAAAAATGTGATATATTTAGAATTTTCAAAAATTAATTCCAGGGGCCCTGGACCTTGCTCCCACTTCCGATTCACTTCGTTTTACTAATAAAGCTAAGACTATAAGGAAGTACTCCTTCTTGGGTCTGAAAAAAATTGTTTTCACACCCAAATTAGATTTGTAAAAATGAAAAAATGTGATTTATTTAGAATTTTCAAAAATTAATTCCAGGGGCCCTGGAGCTTGCTCCCACTTCCGATTCATTTCGTTTTACTAACAAAGCTAAGAGTATAAGAAAGTACTCCATCTTGGGTATGAAAAAAATAGTCTTCACACCCAAACAGATTTGTAAAAATGAAAAAATGTGATTTATTTAGAATTTTCAAAAATTAATTCCAGGGGCCCTGGACCTTGCTCCCACTTCCGATTCATTTCGTTTTACTAACAACGCTAAGAGTATAAGAAAGTACTCCATCTGGGGTCTGAAAAAAATAGTCTTCACACCCAAATTAGATTTGTAAAAATGAAAAAATGTGATTTATTTACAGTTTTCAAAAATTAATTCCAGGGGCCCTGGACCTTGCTCCCATTTTCGATTCATTTCGTTTTACTAACAAAGCTAAGAGTATAAAAAAGTACTCCATCTTGGGTCTGAAAAAAATAGTCTTCACACCCAAATTAGATTTGTAAAAATGAAAAAATGTGATTAATTTAGAATTTTCAAAAATTAATTCCAGGGGCCCTGGACCTTGCTCCCATTTTCGATTCATTTCGTTTTACTAACAAAGCTAAGAGTATAAGAAAGTACTACATCTTGGGTCTGAAAAAAATAGTCTTCACACCCAAATTAGATTTGTAAAAATGAAAAAATGTGATTTATTTAGAATTTTCAAAAATTAATTCCAGGGGCCCTGGAGCTTGCTCCCACTTCCGATTCATTTCGTTTTACTAACAAAGCTAAGAGTATAAGAAAGTACTCCATCTTGGGTCTGAAAAAAATAGTCTTCACATCCAAATTAGATTTGTAAAAATGAAAAAATGTGATTTAATTAGAATTTTCAAAAATTAATTCCAGGGGCCCTGGAACTTGCTCCCACTTCCGATTCATTTAGTTTTACTAACAACGCTAAGAGTATAAGAAAGTACTGCATCTTGGGTCTGAAAAAAATAGTCTTCACACCCAAATTAGACTTGTAAAAATGAAAAAATTTGTGTTTATTTAGAATTTTCAAAAATTAATTCCAGGGGCCCTGGACCTTGCTCCCATTTTCGATTCATTTCCTCTTTTACTAACAACGCTAAGAGTATAAGAAAGTACTCCATCTTGGGTCTGAAAAAAATAGTCTTCACACCCAAATTAGATTTGTAAAAATGAAAAAATGTGATTTATTTAGAGTTTTCAAAAATTAATTCCAGGGGCCCTGGACCTTGCTCCCACTTCCGATTCACTTCGTTTTACTAATAAAGCTAAGGGTATATGGAAGTACTCCTTCTTGGGTCTGAAAAAAATAGTTTTCACACCCAAATTAGATTTGTAAAAATGAAAAAATGTGATTTATTTAGAATTTTCAAAAATTTATTCCAGGGGCCCTGGAGCTTGCTCCCACTTCCGATTCATTTCGATTTACTAACAACGCTAAGAGTATAAGAAAGTACCCCATCTTGGGTATGAAAAAAATAGTCTTCACACACAAACAGATTTGTAAAAATGAAAAAATGTGATATATTTAGAATTTTCAAAAATTAATTCCAGGGGCCCTGGACCTTGCTCCCACTTCCGATTCATTTCGTTTTACTAACAACGCTAAGAGTATAAGAAAGTACTGCATCTTGGGTATGAAAAAAATAGTCTTCACACCCAAATTAGATTTGTAAAAATGAAAAAATGTGATTTATTTAGAATTTTCAAAAATTAATTCCAGGGGCCCTGGACCTTGCTCCCATTTTCGATTCATTTCGTTTTACTAACAAAGCTAAGAGTATAAGAAAGTACTCCATCTTGGGTCTGAATAAAAATAATCTTCACATCCAAATTAGATTTGTAAAAATGAAAAAATGTGATTTATTTAGAGTTTTCAAAAATTAATTCCAGGGGCCCTGGACCTTGCTCCCATTTTCGATTCATTTCGTTTTACTAACAAAGCTAAGAGTATAAGAAAGTACTCCATCTTGGGTCTGAAAAAAATAGTCTTCACATCCAAATTAGATTTGTCAAATTGAAAAAATGTGATTTATTTAGAATTTTCAAAAATTAATTCCAGGGGCCCTGGAGCTTGCTCCCATTTTCGATTCATTTCGTTTTACAAACAAAGCTAAGAGTATAAGAAAGTACTGCATCTTGGGTCTGAAAAAATAGTCTTCACACCCAAATTAGATTTGTAAAATGAAAAAATGTGATTTATTTAGAATTCTCAAAAATTAATTCCAGGGGCCCTATAGCTTGCTCCCACTTCCGATTCATTTCGTTTTACTAACAACGCTAAGAGTATAAGAAAGTACTGCATCTTGGGTCTGAAAAAAATAGTCTTCACACCCAAATCAGATTTGTAAAAATGAAAAAATGTGATTTATTTAGAATTTTCAAAAATTAATTCCAGGGGTCCTGGACCTTGCTCCCACTTCCGATTCACTTCGTTTTACTAATAAAGCTAAGAGTATAAGGAAGTACTCCTTCTTGGGTCTGAAAAAAATTGTTTTCACACCCAATTAGATTTGTAAAAATGAAAAAATGTGATTTATTTAGAATTTTCAAAAATTAATTCCAGGGCCCTGGAGCTTGCTCCCACTTCCGATTCATTTCGTTTTACTAACAAAGCTAAGAGTATAAGAAAGTACTCCATCTTGGGTATGAAAAAAATAGTCTTCACACCCAAACAGATTTGTAAAAATGAAAAAATGTGATTTATTTAGAATTTTCAAAAATTAATTCCAGGGGCCCTGGACCTTGCTCCCACTTCCGATTCATTTCGTTTTACTAACAACGCTAAGAGTATAAGAAAGTACTCCATCTGGGGTCTGAAAAAAATAGTCTTCACACCCAAATTAGATTTGTAAAAATGAAAAAATGTGATTTATTTACAGTTTTCAAAAATTAATTCCAGGGGCCCTGGACCTTGCTCCCATTTTCGATTCATTTCGTTTTACTAACAAAGCTAAGAGTATAAGAAAGTACTCCATCTTGGGTCTGAAAAAAATAGTCTTCACACCCAAATTAGATTTGTAAAAATGAAAAAATGTGATTAATTTAGAATTTTCAAAAATTAATTCCAGGGGCCCTGGAGCTTGCTCCAACTTCCGATTCACTTCGTTTTACTAATAAAGCTAAGAGTATATGGAAGAACTCCTTCTTGGGTCTGAAAAAAATAGTTTTCACACCCAAATTAGATTTGTAAAAATGAAAAAATGTGATTTATTTAGAATTTTCAAAAATTAATTCCAGGAGCCCTGGACCTTGCTCCCACTTTCGATTCATTTTGTTTTACTAACAAAGCTAAGAGTATAAGAAAGTACTCCATCTTGGGTCTGAAAAAAATAGTCTTCACACCCAAACAGATTTGTAAAAATGAAAAAATGTGATATATTTAGAATTTTCAAAAATTAATTCCAGGGGCCCTGGAGCTTGCTCCCACTTCCGATTCATTTCGTTTTACTAACAAAGCTAAGAGTATAAGAAAGTACTCCATCTTGGATCTGAAAAAAATAGTCTTCACATCCAAATTAGATTTGTAAAAATGAAAAAATGTGATTAATTAGAATTTTCAAAAATTAATTCCAGGGGCCTGGACCTTGCTCCCATTTTCGATTCATTTCGTTTTACTAACAAAGCTAAGAGTATAAGAAAGTACTACATCTTGGGTCTGAAAAAAATAGTCTTCACACCCAAATTAGATTGTAAAAAAAAAAATGTGATTTATTTAGAATTTTCAAAAATTAATTCCAGGGGCCCTGGAGCTTGCTCCCACTTCCAATTCATTTCGTTTTACTAACAAAGCTAAGAGTATAAGAAAGTACTCCATCTTGATCTGAAAAAAAAAATAGTCTTCACATCCAAATTAGATTTTGTAAAAATGAAAAAATGTGTTTATTTAGAATTTTCAAAAATTAATTCCAGGGGCCCTGGAGCTTGCTTCCACTTCCGATTCACTTCGTTTTACTAATAAAGCTAAGAGTATATGGAAGTACTCCTTCTTGGGTCTGAAAAAAAATAGTTTTCACACCCAAATTAGATTTGTAAAATGAAAAAATGTGATTTACTTAGAATTTTCAAAAATTAATTTCAGGGGCCCTGGAGCTTGCTCCCACTTCCGATTCACTTCGTTTTTACTAATAAAGCTAAGAGTATATGGAAGTACTCCTTCTTGGGTCTGAAAAAAATAGTTCACATCCAAAGTAGAATTGTTGTGTAAAATGAAAAAATAAATGTGATTGTATTTTAGAATTTTCAAAAATTAATTCCAGGAGCCTGGACCTTGCTCCCACTTTACACATTACACTCTGTTGAGTTCTACCCATTTACTAACAAATGCAAATGAGTGAGTATAGCAGAAAGTATATCCATCTTGGTTCTGAAAAAAATAGTCTTCACACTAAAAACAGATTTGTAAAAAATGAAAAAATGTGATTTATTTAGAATTTTCAAAAATTAATTCCAGGGGCCCTGGAGCTTGCTCCCACTTCCGATTCACTTCGTTTTACTAATAAAGCTAAGAGTATATGGATGTACTCCTTCTTGGGTCTGAAAAAAAATAGTTTCACACCCAAATTAGATTTGTAAAAATGAAAAAAATGTGATTTATTTAGAATTTTCAAAAATTAATTCCAGGGGCCTTGGAGCTTGCTCCCACTTCCGATTCATTTCGTTTTACTAACAACGCTAAGAGTATAAGAAAGTACTCCATCTTGTGGTCTGAAAAAAATAGTCTTCACACCCCAAATTAGATTTGTAAAAATGAAAAAATGTGATTTATTTAGAATTTTCAAAAATCAATTCCAGGGGCCCTGGACCTTGCTCCCATTTTCGATTCTTTTCGTTTACTAACAAAGCTAAGAGTATAAGAAAGTACTCCATCTTGGGTCTGAAAAAAATAGTCTTCACACCCAAATTAGATTTGTAAAAATGAAAAAAGTGATTTATTTAGAATTTTCAAAAATAATTCCGGGCCCTGGAGCTTGCTCCCACTTCCCGATTCACTTCGTTTTTACTAATATAAAGCTAAGAGTATATGATAGTAAGTACTCCTTCTTGGGTCTGAAAAAAAAATAGTTTCACACCCAAATTAGATTTGTAAAATGAAAAAATGTGATTTATTTAGAATTTTCAAAAATTAATTCCAGGGGCCCTGGACCTTGCTCCCACTTTCGACTCATTTCATTTTACTAACAAAGCTAAGAGTATAAGAAAGTACTCCATCTTGGGTCTGAAAAAAATAGTCTTCACACCCAAATTAGATTTGTAAAAATGAAAAAATGTGATTTATTTAGAATTTTCAAAAATCAATTCCAGGAGCCCTGGACCTTGCTCCCATTTTCGATTCTTTTCGTTTTACTAACAAAGCTAAGAGTATAAGAAAGTACTCCATCTTGGGTATCTGAAAAATATGTCTTCACACCCAAATTAGATTTGTAAAAATGAAAAAATGTGATTTATTTAGAATTTTCAAAAATTAATTCCAGGGGCCCTGGAGCTTGCTCCCACTTCCGATTCACTTCGTTTTACTAATAAAGCTAAGAGTATATGGAAGTACTCCTTCTTGGGTCTGAAAAAAATAGTTTTCACACCCAAATTAGATTTGTAAAAATGAAAAAATGTGATTTATTTAGAATTTTCAAAAATTAATTCCAGGGGCCCTGGATCTTGCTCCCATTTTCGATTCATTTTGTTTTACTAACAAAGCTAAGAGTATAAGAAAGTACTCCATCTTGGATCTGAAAAAAATAGTCTTCACACCCAAATTAGATTTGTAAAAATGAAAAAATGTGATTTATTTAGAATTTTCAAAAATTAATTCCAGGGGCCCTGGACCTTGCTCCCATTTTCGATTCATTTCGTTTTACTAACAAAGCTAAGAGTATAAGAAAGTACTCCATCTTGGGTCTGAAAAAAATAGTCTCACACCCAAATTAGATTTGTAAAAATGAAAAAATGTGATATTTAGAATTTTCAAAAATTAATTCCAGGGGCCCTGGAGCTTGCTCCCACTTCCGATTCATTTCGTTTTACTAACAAAGCTAAGAGTATAAGGATGTACTCCTTCTTGGGTATGAAAAAAATAGTCTTCACACCCAAATTAGATTTGTAAAAATGAAAAAATGTGATTTATTTAGAATTTTCAAAAATTAATTCCAGGGGCCCTGGAGCTTGCTCCCAATTCCGATTCATTCGTTTTACTAACAAAGCTAAGAGTATAAGAGAGTACTCCTTCTTGGGTCTGAAAAAAATAGTTTCACACCC